>OZ023268.1:67733868-68333868 GCA_964006375.1 Tillus elongatus
TTTAGTCTAGTCTAAACAAGCGAAGCTATCATATTTTTCAAAATATTCGTAAGTTTGGTTTACTGCCATAGTCATAACTTCACACAATAAATAAATACCAAAAAAAAAAACAGCCAAATTTGAAAATGAAACAAAACATTTATATAACAGTGACACAGCATAGAAAAAATTTTGGGAATGGTCACTGCACTAGCATACTTCAAAATTTTTATTACAAATTATTAAAATTAGGATTTTTTTCGTTGTTTATTAAAATAGACCTATAATGTTATGTATTCTTGTATACAGGTGCCCCATAAAAAAAAATTGGTCAATATTTCAAAATTAGCAATATTTAGAAAAAAGCGAACAAAATTCTACGTAAAAAATTCTAAAAAGATTCATTTTTACCTTTTTGACAAGCTGTCAGGCAACTGAAAATAGTGTACCTGAAAATGCAATATTTTCAATATCGCCCTGTAGCTCCGAAACTAAGAGGGCTATGCCAATTTTTGTTTGCGGCATCTTTTGTTTTACAAAAAAGTAGCTCAAGTTCGCAAAAACCGCAAGGTTCTATCTTTACTAATAATCGAAATACCCAGCAATTGCAACCAAACTATGACATCAGTACAAGCACATAGCAATGAACTCAACTAAATAAAGTCTAGAACCTAATTCATAAATGCGTTATTTAGTATTTTCAATACCATTTTGACCAACGGCCGAACAGGTCAATATTATCTTTTCAATTGTCAACTTATGACGTAAAAATTACATTTATGACGTCATCTATTTCTGACTGCTGACGTCATCATAAGTGTTTTTATATAACATTCATATTTTTTGCTGCTATTTACTACTATAGCATTATTTATTTGGTAAATTTAATAGAAAAAATTATCGAACCAAGGAAAACAAAAAGAATTTAGTGCAAATTTTCAAATTGTTCTCCACCTACCATTTGGCATTGACCATATTGCTATATTTTTGGTATGTAACTATCTCAATTAGCGATCTCAGTAGCTTAGTAGGTACACCATTGGCTTTCGTTCCAGATGTTCTGGATTCGCTTCCTACCACAGATTTTAATAAATTATAAATAATTGTTGTGTGTGTGTGTTTTGTTTCTTTAACATAGGCCTATTTCCGCCAGGAAGCAGTTTCACTTCATTATTCTGGAAATTTTGCCAAACCCCTGCCGTTCTGTAAGGAGGGTAGGGATCTTTAACGTGCCCAACATTGCATGGACACGGGACCGACGGCTTTACGCTCCCTCCGAAGGGCGGAACGTGCAGACATTCAACTTGCTCAAATACAATGTCAGAACCTCGTTTGATGTTAATGTTACAGTTTGTACTGAAAAAGTAAAAGGAGAACCCTGCAATCAAACCCAGTACCCTTCGGTTCAGAGGCACACGTTCTTGCCCCTGAACCACTGAGGCTAATATAATTGTTAATTCGGTACATATTAAAGCATAACAACTGCCGTGACAATTGCATTGTGCTTGAGCAAGTTGAATGCCTGCACCCGCACTTCAGAAAGACCGCCAAGATTTCGGTCTTGTGTACCACGCGATGTTAGGCATGTAAAACATCCCTAACCTGCTTACAAACTCCGGGAGTTAAATATAGAGTAAGGCGAAATGTCTGTCTGGCGTCGGTGAATGGACATAGTTCCTGAAATAGGCAGACGGTAAAGAAACAAAATACAATATTATTTTTTTAGGATAAATTTTAGGATTATTTTGAAATACACATCTACAAAGCAGTACCCGTTTTTTAAGAAAGTGACAAAAATATTAAGGTCGGGCGCAGGCAGTGCCATATGGTAGCTCATTTCCATTAAAAGTTTGTACATTTTTATAACTCAATTTTTCACTAACCTAGAAACTTAAATTCTGGTACACAAAAGTATATGAAAGGCAACAAATAAACGAAGTTTTACCAAAATAGATTTACATGTTTCAACAATACAAATCTATTTGTTTTTAAATTGGTCCGATTGAGCAGGCTAATGTGTCAACGTTTAATCAAAATTAATTTGCGTTCATTTGAAGAAATGTTTTGAGAGTTTGAAGGCCTGATTTGCATAATCATTTTTTTAATGAAAATTTGCTGGAACACTGTGATTGTATATAAGATTAGACCGTACCTCAATCCATGATCTGAACTTTTTGTCTGTTCTGATAATTGCCATAATCAACAGTTATGCTGGGTAAATGCTGTAAAAGCAGTTGTCCCCTAACAGTCGACCGCTTATTGTTATAGGCAGAAATATTGCATATCGCAAGTTCATCCAAAGGCATACAATAGAATTCCTATCTTTTCCATCTCCCTCCGCCCTACGCCCTCCGCCCCAGAAGCGTGGAATATAAACAAAAGAGCAGACAACCGACAACAAAGGCAACATTATTACCACTTTTCTACAAATACGAAGCCGAAACTGACGCCACCTTCTGAGAAGTAGCTCAACTTAGTAAGACTTTCTATATAATCGTACAGTTTTCAAGGAAAGCGTGAGTTCAGGATGTTGAGCAGCACTTTACAGGATAATATTTTCGATATTTGTCGGAGGTACTTCTTCGTCTAGGATATCGCAGCCTTAAGTAACAAATTAATCGTATTTCATTAACATTTTATTTGTTCATAAATACGTATAATAATTAAATAAAATATCCACGTTTTACAAAGTTATTATTTCGTAAAATTCGCGTTTCATAGTAATTGTTGTTTAAAAGGTTTTAAATGCTTTCACAAATAACTTTAGCTAATAACTAATTAAACAAGTTTACAGTACATATTTCAGTTTTCAGTGGAAAATTATTTACCAATTATTGTTTTATTGAATACCTTATAGTTAAGTGATTTATTTATTGATTATTTTAATAACGATATTTTAAGTATTTTATTTTTAATTTTAAGAAGTGTTAACGATTTTGGATTATTGACTGATTTGATTATTTACAAAACGACACTTATATACTGTGTATAAATTTTAACAACCATAATTTTACGAGTTATCGCGACAGATCCCCTATCAAACTCCCACACATTTTAGAAGAAGAAATCAAGCTACTTTTAGACACTGAACTATCCATTTCACCTTCACGAGAAATTTTACATTTTAACAAAATGCCTGAAACATCAATCACCCAAATTTGCCAAGCTTCTGCAATGATACCTGAATACCAGGGCGGTCAAAAACAATTGACCTATTTTCTAAAACAACGCAGAACCTATATTCCTTGCTATAAAAGACAAGGCGACACATCTGACGACCTGCATTGTAACCGCATGATTATAGAATTTATTGAAGCAAAAATTACTGGTGAAGCTAGGCATATTTTGATGAAATTAGATACCATCACATGGGAAAATATTGAAAACACGTTAAAATCTCATTTTACAGTTCCAAGATCTGAAGACTTATTAATGACAGACCTTACGACTAGCTATATGAGAAAAACTCAGACAGCTACAGACTTCTATAATTTTATTCAAGAAAAGCAAAAAATGCTCAATGAGCATATTGCTTTACAGGCACTGGACGAAGTTATAAAAACGTACAAGAAAAAACAGTACAAAACAGAAGGCGTCACTGCTTTTAAAATTGGCATTTCTGAGTCATATTATAGTCACTTACGTCTTTTAAATATTCCCAACCCAGAAACAGCACTGCTCGAATGTCACCGTATTGACAATGAGGAAATGCAAGTAAATTTTCTAAAGGTTATTAAAGAGAAAGACGAAGCGCATTTTCGTCAAGGCAATAAAAATCCACCACCACAAAAATTACCTGTGACTAACAAAATGACAAATGATTTTTACCCGAAATTCAGAAACACCTCTCAACAAAATTATTACCAACAGCCACTTGTCAGGCAACAATTTTCTAGCAGACTGATCTCCAATATTAGGCCCATTCAACAACATAGGACATATCCGACTAATTCTCAAGTTGTTGGACGCCGTACATCTCAACCAACCCCTATGTCAATTTCGACAAATAACACCACTAATTGCCCCCGTCCAAATCAGTTTATTCCTCAATTAAACCATAACCAGTCGTATCAAGAACAGGAACAAGAGCCTGTTTATTTCCAACAAACAGGTGAGATTACCTGGATGATGAAAATCCTTATGATGAGGAAATAAACGAATCGACTGATCAATATGAGGAGGAGCAGGATTTTCACAATTCTGCCTCGGAAAATCCCTAAAGATAGACTTGAATAACATTGCCTTACAGCCTAAACTTCCCTTTTTCTGTATTCCCTCTTTCGACCTTAAAATTCTAATTGATAGTGGCGCCTCAGATAGTATTATTAATCCAGGTCCGGCTTATGAGTTTTTTAGCGATTATATTTACAAAAAACCTTTCGCCATGAAATCTGTTGGAAAAATTACCAAAGGTATCGACAATATTTAATGCCCCTTATACAGGGATATGGTGTCAAATTTCCACTTGATTTTCACGTTATGCAATAGCATGATCGCTTTGATGCATTAATTGGTTCGGCCCATTTCCAAAAACTTAAGGCACACATTAATTATGAAAAACAAATTATAAAATTAGCCAAAATGGAAATTCCATTTTATCTTGAACTTAACCCACTAAATTTTAAACCTTTCAAACAAATATGTGTGAATCACATAAAAATTCCAGTTAACATAGAAAACAGAACAGTTTTAATTCCCCAACTATCTGACAACACTGTAACAGTAGACGAAGCTATAGCTTCTTCACATTCAGGTATTTGTACAATTCCTATAACAAAAACCTGATAATATTCAAATTTATTTTTCTGAACAAATTAAAGTCAAACTCAAAATTTTGAAGAAACATTTAAATTTCCCAATTCAATTCACTTTGACGTACGACAACAACTAAGAACTGACCATTTAAATTCTGAAGAAAAACAAAAATTAATTAGCTTATGTCATCGCTTTAAGAACATATTCTATCATGAAAATTCAGACCTTACCTTTACAAGTGACATCAAACACTATATAAACACTCGTGATAATGACGCTATACATGTAAAATCTTACAGACACCCCTACCACTTAAACACTGAAATACAAAAGGAAATCCAAAATTTATTAGATAATAAAATTATTAGGCCCTCTATATCTCCCTATTCTTCTCCGGTATGGATTATATCAAAAAGCATAAACTCGCCAGAAAAGAAAAAATGGCGATTAGTCATTGATTATAGGAAGCTTAACGAGAAAACCATACCTGAAAAATACCCCCTACCCAAGATGACGAGATTCTAAATAACTTAGGAAAATGTACATATTTTACTACCCTCGAATTAGCCTCAGGCTTTCATCAGATTGAACTAACGCCTGAAAGTAGAGAAAAAACGGCCTTCAGCGTAAATAACGGTCATTATGAGTAGGTTAAAATACCCCATGGTCTCCGTAATTCGGCAACAAGTTTCAAAAAAGTAATGGATGATGTTTTAAAAGAGTTCTTGTACAAAAGTTGTTTTCTACATGGACGATATTGTAATATTCTCTAAATCCCTTCAGGAACACCTTATCCATACCAAGCAAACATTTCAAAAATTAGAAGACGTTAATTTAAATGTATAATTAGATAAATCAGATTTCCTTGGAAAAGAAGAGTTTTTAGGACATATGGTCGCAAAAGACGGCGCAAGACCGAATACTAACAACATTAAATGTATACAAAATTATCCTATATCAAGGTCTCAAAAAGAAATAAAATCATTTCTTGGCTTGATAGGTTATTACAGATGTTTCATTAAAAATTTCGCTAAAGTCGTGTTCCCATTAACAAAATGTCTCAACAAATATTCCACAATTGACATAAAAAATGCTGAATATATTGACCCGTTCAAGAAAGCAAAAGAACTAATCACAAATTCCTAATATTGACCTACCCAGACTTTAATAAAAGTTTGCACTTAACCACAGACGCTAGTAATATCGCTATACAGGGTACCCAGCAGAAATAAAAAATAAAATTCCCTGACAGTTCCAGGCCCAAGTGAGTTTTTCATAAGACTCTTAATGAACAACATACATATCTGAATACTTTTTTATTAAAAAAATAACAACCAAAATACTGAATTTTTTAAAGATTATTATCAAAAACAAATATGGTTAATCCTGTTAACTTATACAGAAACGTGATACATTTCTACCTGTCAAATTACTGAACTACTTAAGAAAATCATGATATGAATTTTTGAAAGTTCACGTCAGCTTATCGTTGATTTCTATATTTCTCACTTCTCATAATTTCTTTACACTATCATAAACAATGCGTTGCAATGATAAACTTTTCTCTTCTGGATTACAATACAAATGCCGATATACAAACGCCCAATATTTACACTCCAACTTCAACTCTATGTTACATGATCATAAAGGCTAAAATATAATAAACACATTTATGCAGCTTTATGTCGCCAATAGCTAGAACGCATTTTGCATTTTATGCATTCAAGGAAGAGCATTCCAAGTGAGATAACCGAATGAGAGATATTTGAGATAGATAAAGAAGACACTATATTATATTGCCGTATGTCATGTCGCACGTTCATTGGCAGTTTCAATTAGTGTAGCAAACATCAGCCTTAGGGGAAAATATTTATGTAAAAAATTCATATAATATAAATATATGAAATCAAAATTTTAAAAAATCTGCTAGTGACACAATTTTACAAATATATAATTTCCAGGCCTACTGAACGATTTTCATGACATTTGAGCAAAATCACGAATTTCCCTGACATTTTAGGGGTTATTTCAAATTCCCTGATTTTTCCAGGTTTTTTCGGTCACTGGGTACCCTGCTATAGGAGTTGTTGTGTCACAAAATGACAAGCCCATAGCTTATTATACTCGCACTTTAAATTCTGCCGAAAGAAACTATTCAACAATAGAAAAAGAATTTTTAGCAATAGTTGAAAATACCAAACATTTTAGGTCCCACCTCTTTGGCAATAAATTCACAATCGAAACGGATTATAAACCACTTGTATGGTTATTTTCCATTAAAGCACCAAATTCGTGTTTAGTAAAATGGCGGTTAAAACTAGAAGCATATGACTACGATATAAAATATAAGAAAGGTAAAGAAAATGTCGTAGTTGATGCCTTCTCTCACGTCGAAATCAACGCAGTTGAAGACGACGACGATCTAGCGTCAATATTCAATAATTTAGATAACTGATGACGATCTCAAAGAACTAGGACTTAACATTCAAGAAGACGAACAATCTTCTTCAAACACAACATACCTCTGCCAAAAATCATGTTTTCAATATGCCTATTTCAGAAAACTCCTTAAATCATTTTAAATATCAAATAGTTATGTATTGTGGCGTTAACAACGAAATAAAGACAGATACCGTATTTAAAAATAAACAATGTAGAGTGTACATTCAACGCCAACATGAATTGCAGGAAATAACTGAATTTTTAAAATCTTATATTAATCCAAACAATAATTACGGCATAGTATTTTTGGACCCACAACTTAAACACTACTTTAGATCAATTGCTTCCACTCTTTTCAATAGTTCTGTTAAAATAATTAAATGTACAAAACACTTACAAGACATAATGAAAATTCAAGAACAAAAAGGAAAAATTCAGGATTATCACGAACAAAATCATAACGGCATTAATAAAAAGTATGCACAATTAAAAACTAAATTTTATTGGCCAAATATGAAAATTCAAATTAATGACTTTATGAATAAATGTGAGATATGTTTACAAGCAAAATATGACTGTAACCCTTATAAACCCCCAAGGACACTTAGTTGCTTCTAGACCCTTCGAGGTCATACATATTGACATATTTAGTTTTGATAGCTGTAAATTTCTAACAATAGTGGATTTATTTAGCAAATATGCACAGGCTTATTACATCATAGATACTACAGCACTGACCATAGTCAATAAGCTATGTCACTTCTTTTCTCATCACAACTACCCCATCAGAATGGTCTCGGACCCAGGCCGCGAATTTGACAATTCCATACTCAAAGAGTTCTGTTCATTATTCAAAATCGATTTACACGTTACTACCTCTCAAAATCCTAATTCTAATTCGCCCGTAGATTGGCTACATTCAACACTTTTAGAAAAGATACTTGTCCTTAAAATACAAAATCCTAATGAGAGTCCCCAATCTCTTATGATCATAGCTGTTTTAATCTATAACCAATCAATACATTCTTCGACAGGTCACTCTCCTTTTAAACTTCTTTATGGCCCATACGACGATTTACCACCTATCGATCCCCATCAAACGGTCTTTGAAGAATATAACAATAAACGGTTGAAGGATATAGTTCCGTTTTATAACACCATTTATCGAAAACAAAAACAAAAAGCAACAGAGCAATCCGCGAAAACGAACGAAACTTGAGAACAAAATATTCAAATAAATGAGAAAAACGTTGCAATAACACTACCACCTGTCCGAAAGGCAGACCCTCTTTATAAAATACATTCCGATCCAATTCAATTACCACATAACAAGCTTCTTCTTCTTCCTTATTCAAGAAAACAAACAGCCCACATTACTAAGACCAAAAGAATTAAAAAGAAATTTCCTTCTTTACAGAATGCTGTACCTATGTCTGAAGACGACCCTGTCCCTTCAACTTCAGCCAATCCAAACTAATGGTTATTTTAAAGACTATATTGGAATTGCAAAAATTCTCAACCATTATCACAGATTTTACTTTTATTTTAACCTTACCCTCTTAGAAAAAAATTATAACCACTTACTGTACAATGCCTATCAAATTAGTGAAATAAAATCTGATTCAATTAACAAATAATGTACCCGAACTTTAAACAGTCAATTGAGAATTATAAAGAACGAAATGCTTAAATTAACCCATAATAGAAATAAAAGAGGTCTCATAGACGGTGCAGGCTCTGTCATAAAAATGATCAAAGGAAATTTAGATCAGGAAGATCTGAAAGAGATTAATAAAAATATAAATTTATTACGTGCTAATGAAGACTAAATGATAGTCCAGTTAGATAACCTAAATTTATTCGCTAACCTCATGACTCAGCGATACGAAGAACAGGAATCAATTAATAAAAATCTAGACTCACTAAAAATCGGGTTAGATATGATGCAACGAGAAGCAGAATATAAAGCCGTTGTAGAATTTCAGATAGCCCTAAGTTCAAAACTACTACAAAATATAAAAGTATTGCAACTAACAATTTCACTTAGTTTTAATAAAATAACAAACAGAGATATTTACTGCTAAAGACCTAAAGGTTATTAGAGAGTATCTAAAACTTATTTATAATAACAATGAATTGATTAGCTTAAATCAAAATCACATTTTCAAAATTTTGGAGTTCACCAAATTTAATGTCTTGTCCGTAAAAGATACAACTTTGTCTCCTAAAACTTCCTATCTTACATCCCACACCAGGATCGTATTTCAGAATTATTCCAACCCCTTAAAATAATAGAGTCCTTGTACCACCCACTTCATTCTACTTGGAGACACCTCAGAAAAATCTATGGACTACAGAACATTGCCCATCTGTCGAAGAAGCAATACTATGTTCTGATCAACCACACGAAGAGAGATGCAAATTAGATGAAATCACAACATGCCTCTTCACTACCACAAGCAACCCTTATACTGCATCGGTTCAACTACACAACAGAAATATCCTACTTATCACCAATCAGAAAACCAGCGTCTCTGAAGAATGTTCATCAAGATTGGACAGATAGACAACTACCAATAACACCCTCATAGCCAGCCAAGATAACTGCAAGATAACAATAAATGGTGAAACGTACGAAGACGCAAGTTCTAATATCTCTTGGATACCAGAATCAATACAACCAATACAACAACAACCTCAACACATCGTTAGATTCAACCCAATAGACCTTAAGAAATGATCATTATAGTATATTATATTGTTTATAGATTATGTATGTATTTTAATTTTATATTTTTATGTCATGTTTGTGTTTATATTTGATATTTATTGCTGTTAATATAAATGGTTCCTTAAAATAAATATTGTTTTAGGCTGTGTGTTATTTACTTTTCTTATTTATGTTTTACGTTAAATATTTGTACTCCAAGTTTTGATATATATATAAATGGGTCAATACAATTCAATTCCTATTCCGGTTACCCACTTTGCAATTTGTGTATTCAAAGTTGCATGTAACAATATACAGAAATTAAATATATTTATCAACTGATTAAAAGAAATGTAAAATTAAAATTGCTTTATATATAATGAATCTTACCTCAGTTCAATTTATATGGCAATCTTATCTCAGGGCTTTTATTTGTGGTTAGTTTGCTTCCGATTAATTTATGTTTTAGCTAAATTGTTCTGATATTATAAATTCTCTCAGTTACTCAAATAGACGATAATTTTAAACCTTTATATATATTTTATTCAAACAAATTATTAACACTTTTACCTTATAAAAATTGAATGAGCTTTACAGAGAGCTCTCCTTCTTAAATAATATCTTATCAATTATAACAAATTTTTATTCAGTAAAATTTTGACCCACTTAAAAATTCCACAAAAAACTGTTTAATAGTATAAAGTTTTGGTACCTGCTGTTTCCATTATGTTGTCAATCCTGTTCATGTATTTCTTTCCCCTGTCATTTCATTATGCTTGACGATAATAAAATTAAAATTCTTGCTGGTTCCAATTTGGTTTTCTTGATAATTTTGTATAAAGTGTCTCCTTAACAACAGCTTCGCTTGTATCTATGCAGTTTTGGTCACCTTGGTTACCATGGGGTACATAATTTTTAATCACTTCTTATTAATATATTTTTATACCACTTTTACATTCATTCCACTACATATTACTTGCGTACTGTGCAGTGACCTTCAGCGAACATTTTGCTGTTATAAATTTATTAATATACCTGCAAAATACAATATGTTGGCGGATGAAGCTACCTAAACGTCTTTACTTTATGGAAGCTAAATTTCAACAGAGAGTTACAATTATTTTGGGTCTAAAATGCCAAATAATTTATATCAAAGCTTTCTATATTGATGAATACATTTATTTAAAAAATCATATTCCACTTCGTTAACAGATCACGTATTTTCGATTCTTATATATTTTATTCAAACAAATTATTAACACTTTTACCTTATAAAAATTGAATCAGTTTTATAGAGAGCTCTCCTTAAATAATATTTTATCAATTACAACGAATTTTTGTTTAGTAAAATTTTTAACCACTTAAAAATTCCACAAGATTTTTTATTATAAAGTTTTGGGTTCAAATGCCCGAAAATATATAGGGACTTAATTTAGCTTGCTGTTAGTAGTTATTCTATAGCCCCAAATCTTTTGATAAGCTTGTGTGTGATAAATTTATATCACCTTAAAATTTTGTTTACATGAACCCCCAGGACGAAGAGAGTTTCTGCCCCCTTACTCAAAAACACGGGGGGTTCTCCTTCCCCTGTGCATGCATACAACTACCTTCAGAGCATAAAGCACGAGAAAAATTTCTTACGAGCAACCCCCAAGAAAGTTACTGGACCTGGGCGAATATGGGTGTTTGGCGGGGTAGACAGGGTTTAAAGGAGGTATTGCTGCAAAATGTGAAAAACGCATATTTTCAAAGTCCGACTAAATGGTTTTTTTTTTTGGAATTTTCCCCTCATATTTCCTCCCCGCCCAGCGGCCCTATTCATTCTTGGTCCCTTAACTTTCTTGGGGATTGTTTGCAACAAATTCGCCTTGTGGCTAGTGCATCCAAGCTTGTGCATGTTTCCGAAAAAAATAATCTAAAAACCCTTCGTGCAGTAAACTGTAAATTTACCGAATTACATTCCACTTCGTCGCCTATAATGTCTTTTTCAGAAAATATTGAATACAGCACTAAAGTAAATAGTTTCACTTGCTATTTCACTTCTTTTTCATTTCCATATTACATAAATAAGCACATGCTAAGTGAGTATAGTAAAGAGGGGGCCTTAATTAACACTGGGGCTACACAAACTTAACAGTTGAGAAGACATTTAGATCGTGTCTAACTGTATGCACACACAGATTTTTTTTTCCCTCAGGGCTCGTTCGCGGCATTGCCACCCAGATAGCACTGCAACCTTTGGTTAATTGTGCATTCTTAGTAAAATACATTTATAAAATCTAATAAAAAAAAACAACAGTTTTACAATATCATTTTAAATAAACCAATGAGAATACGTTTCGCGGCGATTTCGCAATTCGCTAGTGTATGAACCTAGCTTTTGTCCAAGACTACACTGAAGTCCAGTCGACCGCAAGCAAGCTGCTTGTAAATTAAGCTCGATAGGCTTGGATGGCTAACAAACACAGGTAGGTCTAATTTTAAGCGGGAGACTGTACCTGTTTGAAACATACAATATGAGAAATGCAGAAAATTTATTTTAAAAAAAATTGACCAACTAACCTGCAAAATCATCGATAATAAAAATGATGGATCTAGTAACATATCTATCAAAGCTCTGGACCGCAAAAGACAACTGATCTAAGGACAGCCTGGACCAGAGACGGAGCAATATAAAACTTCACGCTACCAATTGCTGTGCAGACTAGTTCAAGGCACAGTGATTTTGGAATGGGTGGAGTAGAAAAGACAAAGGGCATGCACAATAAGCCAAAGGCTGCGGTGCTATCGGGGCGGCAAAGATGCGGACGAGCTCTAAGGGAGAAAAAAACCTATCTATCAGTACCGTTCCCATTCTATAAGCAGGATTTTATACTTGCAAACAACATCAAGCCGCTTGCAGTCGCATGCTAAAATTTAGCGCTTTTGGACGCAAACATTGTCCCGGTATTAGGAAAGAAATGGGCCAGGGCTGACAAAATACATTGTTAGTTTGTACACAGTCTCCATCTATAACATTTTGTGTTAACTAGAGCTGTCGTGACGACATACTAGCTGGCTCTGCCCTGAGATGGCGTCCCTGTCGTACATTTCACAATGTTCAACATTCTGACATCTTGCAACGATTGTAACTTCCATTGTTTAGATTTTTATCTACCATTTATTTAAATAGCATAGCAGTACAGGTAACGTCATCTGTCTTTGTTAAACATTGTAGATATTGCATTACATAATCTGAAGTGACGTCGAGGATTATTTTAATATTAATTTCGAATAACTTTATTTTTCTTTGATCAAAAGAGTTGAAAATTGGTACACAACCACGTCTGTCTATGTTCTTGTAAGTTGTATATTTTCGATTCAATGACTTAAAGAATTTGAGAGATATGGCATTTAAAAAAATATTTTTTAATTTTTTGTTAAGAAAAATTGGGTGTTAAGATCTGATGATCGAACCCATCCAACCCATTAACAAAATAAGGGTAATTCCCAAATTTGGTCCAAATCAGTAAAGTATTTTTTTGAGTTATCGGTTGGATACACACACGCACGCACACACGCACCCACCCGCACACACACAAATATATATATATATATATAGATAGATAGATAGATAGATAGATAGATAGATAGATATATAAACTTTTTAACTGACCATGGCAATGGGTTCCAGGGCCCCTAATTCGCGGTCATTTGAAGAAATTTTCCGAAAGTCTCACTTCGATACCTGTACTATTTAACATCTATATAGATTACTTATTTGCAGAGCGGGGTGGGGGAGATATGGTGGGATATGCAGACGACATAGCTATATTTTATAAAGCACGCAGCTGGGGGGATTTAAAACTTAATGCAGAAACCAATTTTGAAAATATAAAAAATTGGTTAGATCACAGACTGCTTACTTTTTAACAAAAAACTTGATGAGATCCAGGAACTTCTGCAGGTAATTACAACCTATATTTTTCAAGTTCTTTCATTCATCATCTGTTTAAATAAATCCGTTTTTGAACTTTTATTTCTTTTCAAGGTAAGAAATTTACAAGTAAGGATATAAATGTAAGGCAAATGTATTCTCAATGTAATTAGAAACGCAGACCGGTTTCGCTCTAATTAGAGCTCGTCAGTGCGCTATACTAATTACAGCGACAACACATCCATAAAGTAATACGCCTATGGTAGTCAGCCTCCTGGAGCATTGTAAGATGTACGACAGAGTCGCCATCTCGGTGCGGAACCAGGTAGTATGTTGTCACTACAGCTTCAATTAACACAAAATGCTATAAATAGAGACTGTGTACAATCAACTAACAATTTTGCAAATTGTCAGCCCTGGTCAGCCATTTCTTCTCTAATATAGAGACAATATATGTAAAGCAGATGTATTCTCACCGTAATTAGAAACGACTTTTTATAGTGCTGTACCTTTTCTAGAAACTCTCTCGCCGTTTCTCGGCTTGGTCGGTGATTTGACAGGGTTCAGATTTCTGGCCTTCCAGTGACATATTATACTCCCTTCCGTCTTCAACATAACTTTTTCCGAAGTTGGCGTAATATGGGGTTACTTTGCTCTTGCCTGTTCTGAGCGCACATCCTATGGCAGCAAGTTGTTGATCCCAGTTTTTATGAGTGTCTCCTACATAGCTTGAAATCATTCATAGGTAAAAGTTTATAATTGTGTGCGATCTTGGATCAATTAAAATTGTTAATATTTGATATTGAAACTTGACCAACATTTCAAATAGGGGTCGAGGAGTCGGGGACCAAAGGATTCCAGGGGGCAAGCTGAAGAAGCGGAAACAACAACATGAGCTTTCGATGAAGCTTACCCCAAGACCGTCATGCGGGGTGAAGAGCCGCATCCTGCACAAGGTGACCCTGCTTATAACTAAACATGACGGATCTAGACGTGGAGGTTGAAAAAAACTTCACCAATCCACGGTGTCACGTGACCCGTGCCTAGGGATGGATGGCACCAGGGTGATGGTGTCGTGAACGGAACGTCTGGAGTACCGGTCAACCCTCCAGAGTAACCTGCCTTGTACCACACAGGGGGTTCTGATGGTGTGGACAGTATTTCCCCCATTCTCGTGGGAACAACATGAAGAAGAGAAATTTAAATAAAACCAAAACCAATGAGGCTCGAGGAGTGCTTCCGGCTACAGACTCATGCCTTGAGTCTATTCCGGAGAGGGAGACGAAGCAGGGGTCGGTAGCGTCCGCGGACTTTGGAGGTCTCACGACCGACGTAGATACGGGGGATCGGGGGTAGAGCTTCGGCTACAGACTTGTCCCCGACACCCAAGCTGGAGGCTGGGTCTCAACGGAGAGCGGCGAGGTCCGCGAACTCTGGGGGCCTCTCCACCAGTGAGGACCCTACTATAGGGGTAGAGGGACTGTCTCGGCAGTCTAAGCGTCTTTCCAGGACACAAAGAAAGAAGCTCCGGAGTGCGCAGAAAATGGCGACCGGAGCATGGACAGTCGAGAAACCTGTAAAGGCACAAGAGGGGAGTAAGAGTCACGCTCTGATTCTAGCACGCCTACTACAGACAGACGTCCCAAAAGGGCCAGGGCACCTGTAAAGGCGCAAAGAGGAGTGCGAGTCAGAAGACGCCGCGCTCGGGCTCTAGCACGCCTACTACAGACAGACGTCCCAAAAGAGACAGGGCCGGAACACCGGCGCAGACTGGCTCGTATAAGGAGGCTGGGGAGGGCCTCTGGATGGCGGTGATTGGCAGACGTCATCCCGAGGTCACGCTAGACCAAGGGAAGGCCGACCTGATCCAAGCTGAGGTGGACTCTCTTCAGGAACGGGAGAGCCCGCCTCAGTTCCACCGAGCGCGCCTGGCGGGAGACATCCTCTGGATAACCTGTGCCGGCCCGCAGTCGCGAGACTGGCTGCGGAAAACGATCGGAGCCCTCGGTCAGATTTGGGAGGGGGCGGACTTCACAGCCGTCGAGCCCAAGGAGCTCCCAAAGAGATGCAAGGTCCTTGTACAGATCCCTGACACCGCCCCGCAGGAGACGGTGATCAGTAGACTAAAGATCCAGAACCCTGAACTGGGGACACAACACTGGTCGATTCTAAGCAGGAAGGCAGAGGAGAAAGGACAGACTCTCGCCTTCTCGACGAGCAGGCGTCTGACAGAGCCCTTGAAGGAACCTCCTTCAAGGCCTTCTGGGGCCTGGGAAGGGTTAGGTTCCGCCCACTGGGGAAGCAACCGGGGATTGATGGGCTTTAGGTTCCTTCAGGTCAACCTCCAACACAGTAGGGCAGCCACGGCTGGACTACTGATGACTCTGAGGAACAACGACGTGGCCCTCATCCAGGAACCGTACTCCTATGATGGAGAGATCAAGGGACTCGGCGGAGCTGCTGGAAAGCCCATCTATAGCAGATCCAGCGAGAACCATAGGGCCTGCATTTTTGTCAGGGAAGGAATAAAGTTTCTGCCTTTAATGAATATCTGTTCCAGGGACCTGGCAATGATTAAAATCCGATGTGGAGGAGCGGATGGGCCGAGGGACATCACTGTCGGATCGGCCTATGCGCCAGGGGACAGCACGGGCCCTCCTCCACCCAAGGAATTGGAGCAGCTGATGGTGGGTAGCAGAGCAGGTGAAAGGCAGACCATTATCGGCATGGATGCAAATGCCCACAACGAGTTGTGGGGAACCTCGAACACAAACTCCAGAGGTGAGTCACTTTTACAATTCTTTATGAAATTTAATTTATTTTTTACCATATTGAATAGAGGTAATAAACCGACCTTCGTCACAACACGAAGTGAGGAAGTTTTAGATCAAACAGTTTCCATCCAGTTTCTGGGTGATTTTGTTAAGAACTGGGCTGTGTCTGGGGAAGTGAGTAGCTCAGACCACATATACATCCGGTTTTAAATCGCCAAAGTCGAAAGACAAACGGAATGATACCGGGACCCTCGCAAGGCGGACTGGGAAGCCTACAGGGCAGACCTAGCATTGGAACTGCGGGGGGTTAATAGTATCATAGACAATTCAATAGACCTTGAGATTGCAGCAGCCCAAGTGCGAGACACAATCACCTCGGCCTATAACGCCAACTGCCCCCCCGAAAATGAGGGCGTCCACCAGGAACGTCCCGTGGTGGAACGAGGACCTCAGGCAAAGGAGGACGCAGGTTCGTAAGCTGTTTAACGCGGCCAAAAGGTCGGGAGCATGGGATGAATATAGACAGGCCCTAACGACCTATAACAAAAGACTGAGGGATGCCAAGAAAACGTCGTGGAGGAGGCACTGCGAGGAAATGGAGAACACGTCCGGGAGAGCTCGACTACACAAGATCCTGTCCAAGGGCTCTCAGATCAACATAGTCTCTTAGAACATTCACGGGAGGCTTTATAAGCTCAGGGGAGGAAACTATGAAAATTTTACTCCAGACACACTTCCCCGGCTGCAACATAAGAAACCAATCACCTCCGGACTGGGAACACTCAGAAATAGAGGCACCTTATAGGCGGGCATCTAGAGTAGACTTGACAGTCGCTTAAGAGGTAGTTACTTAGAGCTAAATCAGATGGGCCATTAACAGCTTTAAGCCACACAAATCCCCGGGATTTGATGGAATAATGCCCATCATGCTCCAACAGGGGCTAGATATACTGGCGCCGGCGCTTATCCTCATTATCAGAGCCAGCTGGGCTCTGGGGTACATTCCGAAGGCATGGAGACTGGCCAGGGTTGTATACATTCGTAAACCTGGACGTCCAACAGACCAGGCAAAGTCCCTGAGGCTAATAAGTCTCATGTCCTTCTTGCTGAAAACAGTGGAAAAACTGCTCAACTGGCACATTAGGGGCGGTGTACTGGAAGCATATCCCCTACACTGCAGACAATGCAGAAACAGCACTGCACCAACTGGTGCTGAAACTGGAGAATATGCTGGAGAACAGGTAGGTGGCGCTGGGGGCCTTCCTAGACATAGAGGGGGCCTTCAGCAACACCTCATTCGGATCGGTTCTGGCAGACATGGGCAGTCAGTAATTGGCGAACCCAGGTCAAAGAGAGCTGCGGAGCTGCTAAATCTTAGCAGAGAACAGCTCAGAAACATAACAGGTCTCTTGATGGGACACATGGCCGTCCAGAAACACCTGCATAAAATAGGGCGGTTCGAGGAGGACCTCGCATGCAGACTCTGCGACGAGGAGAGGAATCAGCCCAGCACATCTTGTGCGAGTGTAAAGCTCTGGACCGCAAAAGACAACTGATCTACGGTCAGTCTAGACCGGAGACAAAGCAATATAAAACTTCACCCTACCAATCTCTGTACAGACTAGTTTAAGGAACAGTGATTTTGGAATGGGTGGAGGAGAAACGACTAAGGGCATGCACAATAAGCCAAAGGTTGTAGTGCTATTGGGGCGGCAAAGACGCGGACGAGCCCTGAGGGAGAAAAAAAAATTCAAATAATTTTCAATATCTATTTTATGGTGAATGTAAACAAAAATATAAGGAAATCAATGAGAAGTAATAATAGTAATTATAAAATTTCTAACTAACGAAAGATTGGTTTACAAATTGCATTTTAGTTCATTATCTACATATTCTCTAAACAGAAGCACACCTTTTGAGATCTAGATCCTTATGCTCAAATAACTAAAAAGGTAAATTTAAAATGAAATAATTTAAATCAAAATAAACAAAATTGCTAGCCAGGGAAAACTTTTATTGATCAACAACAGTGTACATGGATTTATCGATATAGATAACAAGAAATGTAATGATGCTCAACAACCAGAAGGAAATATTGAAAAACACATAGTCAGTAAGTGAACTGTGATAGGAATAATTACAAATGTATTTTACAATTCTTTATGAGATGTTTTATATACAGGGTGGCCAGTTGAAACCGAAACAGGTGCATTTCAGGGCACTTATAGTGATTTTGTTGAAAATCGCTTAAAGAATTTTGTTTTCAAGGGAAGAATTTTAGGTTTTTCTTTCAACATTGCAGCGCCAACCATTAAGCGATGGTACAATCCTCGCCTACAATCTTAAATGGCAAGGGGGGTCAAGTAGCACATCATTTTAGAGATCATGCAAATCTCGTTTCAAGGATGCTTTATTTTTTAATTTGAAGCAGTGGGTTCTGAGAAATTGACTTCTAAAGGCGAGTAATTTATTTATCAAAAACTTACATGTCAGTTTATTAAATGTCCAAAATTTCGACCACCAGCCTCCATAGAATAGTATAAGTTTTATTCGAAACGTCGGCGCACATTCTGTAACATTTCTGGGGTGATTTGGTACGATTCGTTTCCGATACACTGGCATAATTCTTATAAGGAATCAGGCTGAGTAGGATACATTTTAGTTTGTGTGCAAAATAAGTCTAGGGGTATAAATCTGACGATCGTGCCGTTTTATGTAATCTCTTCTCCCAACTCACCGATTTGGAAATCTGTGGTCGAGATATTGTCAAACGGGCAAAGTGTAATGTGGAGGAGCTCTACCCTTCTCAAATACCAACTGGTCTTCGAGATAGTACTCATTATTCTCGATAATGTTAGTCAACATTGGATCAATTGTGCTTTCCAACAGCTCCAAGTACATATCTCCAGTCAAATTACCAGATAAGAAAAAAGCACCAACAAAATGGTCACCAAAAATTCCAGTCGAAACCTTGAGTTGTTCCGGGTGTTTGTATGAATGTCGTGAAATGATCTGGGTTTAGAATCAGCCCAATAGCGACAATCATGACGATTCACAGTACCGTTTAAGTAAAACTCTCATCCAAAAAGCAAGTATTAAAAAGAAAATTGGGATCATTCTCACTCGTTCACTTATTACTTCACAAAAGTCCAGACAGCGGTCAAAGTCATCGTCATTTAGTTCGTTTGCAAGATAGATTTTGAATGGGTGAATTTATGACGCTTCAAGCTTTGGGATGGCAGAGAGTGGCAGATTTAAAAGAATACAATCCTTTGGCATTTAAACATAAAATCAAATGTGGGCGAACTCCAGAATATTTTTAAAATACATTAACTGAAAGAAGTACTATACATTAATACAATACATTTAATAAGGCTCAATTTATAGTCAGCAAATTTAAATATGAAAAAATAAATAAATAAACATACATTATTTTACACAGCAGCCAACTCATACAAGCAGATTCCCCAAGAAATAAATGTTTAAAATTTAACAAAATTAATAGAAGTGAAATTCTTTTACTTAAGGTAGGAATGGTAAGGAGGCTAGCACCAGGCAAGTAGGGTCCTCTTTTCCAATCCCGGCATCCAGCAACCCTCCCCGGTTTTGTTATCAAACTTCCTCGGCCTTGGAATAAAGGTCATGACGGTCTTCCATTCTTGATTTCTCTGTCGTGAGTCCTTGATTCAAACATTGTTTCTCAAGGATTGCCAAAAGCCTCATATTCACACAGGTTGAGTTTCTTTTATCTCACTGCATTCCTGGCTAATGGAAGTCCCTCTCAAGACAGACCAATGTAAGGTGTCTTCTAAGGCTACAGTGGCCTGTTAGGACCCAGATGATGCGGCAAAGTCCAGTAGAACTCCTATCAAGAAGGCAGTCTTGTTTCTATACGGACTATCCACAATGTCCTTTGCTTATCTACAGCCACTGACTGACCTCCAGTGCTTTTTCGTGGCCTCAGTCCATCTATCTAGGGTGCCAGAGACCACCTTCCCTAACAGGCTCTGGACCACAGAAAGGCCGCCGAAAAAGTTCCCTGCCACGTCACAGTGTCCCAAAACCCTCATAAGCTGTATCCTATTTGTCCTGGCCAGCACCCTAAGAGCTCCAGAGCACTCCTGAACCGGTGTTGATCCAATTTTGAGCGCGCATACCGCTCAGGGGCCACCTGCCTATCTGAGCAAATGTATACCCATTTCTCGGGACTCATCCTCACATCCCGTTGAATAACTACAGGCAGAAAAGTGTATACTTTCATTTCGAACGCCGTGGTATGTGGACGCAGACTGTAACTCTCGCGCACCTGCAGGCTGTCAATGTAGATTCCCGTCACAGAGGAGTGCTGTTCCTCAAGCCGTAATGTGTCCGTAAAAGAGACCAGGCTGGCAGGCAACCTCATTATCCCTCCATTGATCCCTGCTGGAAATTCTAAGCGTATATGCCCTTGTCAGCCTAATATAATTTTCTGCATTTCGCACCTTGATGGTGGAAATTGGAGTTTCCGTTTTCCCTACTTGGCAACTTTTGTGTGTGTTGTGATTACTCATTCACCATCAAGTTTTCAGAGTCTTGCAATCTGAGATTCACCACCATAGCCTTCCTTTTACATCTCCTTGGCAACTGTTACATGTCTTTGGCTGAGGGTATAGTCATAGAGCCGGTGATACCCGGACTTGCCAGCTTTTGAAGTTTGACTTGTTTCCAGGTATCAGTTTGATTCACCCCGCTCCACCAGAGTACCACCCCATATATGATCATTAGCCTGACGATCCCAGTATAAATCCAATGTAGGATCCGAGGTTTGCGGTGCGATGTACAAATTATCTGCTAAGTCTGGTACCAATTTTTGGTTAGCTATATTGTTCTGACAAAAAAAAAAGTAAGAAAAACATTTATAGTACATTTGTAATAACAAATTTGGTTTCAGTTAAAGTAACTATATAATGCTGCTAATTGAGCATTGGCTAAAGTCAGAAGAAGGTTTTTCTGCGCCTCCCTATGTTATAATATCCCGGTTTAACAGAGTTTGTTTTTCTCATGGGGGTACATTGATTATGATAAGAGAAGATTTTTAGAATGTTATAACTTTGTTGATGTTGATCAGCTCTTAGTGGAAAAGGATTTTGAGTTATCCATTGCCAACTGCACGGAATTGAATATGTATGTTTTGTGCATTTATAGATTGCCTACTTCTAACAGTAGTTTTTTTTTCTTCAAAAATTTGAGATGATTCTCTGTGTGTTGCCTGTAAATTCTACTGTGATTCTCACAGGAGATTTTAATCTTGATTATTTAAATAAAGCCTCTTCTAATGTTGTCAACCTGTCTTGTATGTTGGATTCTTTTGATCTTCATATGTTCATAGATTCACCAACTAGATGTTCCCAGTACTCCAAAAGTATTATAGACTACGGATGTACAAATGTAGGTGTGAATGTTTTGGACTGTTATGTTGTTAACGCTGGTTTGTCTGATCATGAAGCTTGCATATGTAAGTTATCTTTAACCGATTCCAAAAGAAAAATTGTAAAAAAACGTGGAAGAGTGTTTGCTCAGCATAACTACAGTATATTTTCAAAACTATGTGCAACAAATAGCTGGGATTGTATATTGAAGGACATACAGAATAAAATAAAGAAACCATGGATTACTAAAGGATTGAAAGTGTCATCAAGAAGCGTTGGCTGCATACAATTAGAAAATATGCTGGTAGCAATGCCTCATTCATATTCTATTTTAATAATTATCGACGGATATACAGAAGAGTTTTAAAGGTTGCAAAACAATATTATAGACAAAGGATACTGCGGTCTTCGAACAGACAGAGTCATGGTCGATTGTTAATGATCTTTCGGGAGGACATGGTTCTCATCGGCTGACTCCTACACTCGATCCTAATCATCACAATGATTATTATTGTTCCATTGCTTCTGGGCTGATACAGTAGAGGGTCCCTTGGACGGATCCACTGGGCTTCATGGATGATGTTTTTATCGCCGACACTTCCTTTTTTACGCCGGTCGATTTTGCTGAAATTCATGAAGTGCTCTATGACTTTAAGAACACTGATTCTATCGGGTGGGATGGTATCTCTGTCAGAGTGCTTCTTCACCTTCCTAACCGGGTTCTTGAAATCTTGGCAGATGCAATTAATAGTTCGATTATAACGGGATATTTTCCTTCGACTCTGAAAATGGCTAGAGTAATTCTTAAGGAGGTGAAACAGATTCTCCAAATAGTTTTCGTGTTTGGTCTATACTTTCTACTATCTCTAAAATAGTTGAGAAATTAAATAAAAATAAAATGCAGTCATTTCTTGGTAAACACAAGATCCTAACATCTTCCCAGTTTGGATTTCAACCTAAAAAAGGTACAAATGATGGAATATTTTCTTTTTTTGAAAATTTGTACCTTTTACTGAATAACAATCAGGTAGCTGTGGCAGTGTTCTGTGATCTCACTAAAGCATTTGATTGTGTTGACCATGAGATACTGTTACATAAACTTCCCATTTATGGCTTTAGGGGGACTTTGCTTGAATGGATGAGGTCCTATTTATATGATCGTCAGCAGAGTGTTCAACTTGGTCATATTAGGTCTGGGTACCAACATATTCACCACAGGGTTCCGCAGGGGCCTATTCTTGGCCCACTGTTTTTACTTTATATTAATGACCTGTCTATGTTGAAAACTAAGGGTCATATTACTATCTATGCTGATGATATAACCACCTTGTGGAGTAGTGATAGTGTTGGAGCACTGGAGCGCACTGTGGCAGAGGATATGAAGATGATATAAAACGCGTTCATTTCAAATCTGTTAACTTTGAATGTCTCTAAGACTAATATCGTGCATTTCAAATGTAGTCTGCCTGCTGTGACTCTAGCAGCTGAGGAACTTGGGAAGGAGAGCTGTGTCAAGTTTCTGGGACTATACATTGATGAATTGTTAAAATTTGAAACACATATAAATCATCTATGTAAGAAGCTTTCATCAGGTTGTCACACACTAAGAGTTGTTTCAAAAAGCTTGGACAAGAGTACATCTAGAAGTGTTTACTTCTCACTTGTGGAGTCCCATCTAAGGCATGGCATTTGTTACTGGGGCTCTTGTGCAGGTTATCTTTTCAAATCTGTATTCATTCTGCAGAAAAGAGCCCTCAGATATTTGTGTGAGGTTAGTGTCCGTGACTCTTGTAGACCTTTATTTGTTTCTGAGCGGATATTGACGCCACCGTCTCTGTTTGTTTTGGAGGCTGCCTGCCTTATGCATGAAAAATATCAAGATGAAATAAGATCAGTGTCTTCTCATGATACAAGACAAAATAACTGCATTCCTCTTCCTATACCGTACATATCATTGTTAGAGAGGTCGTTAATATTTAATAGTAAGAAGACATTTAACCAGATACCACTAAACTTGAGGAAGAGTGGTGACATTGGAATTTTTAGGAGAGAGCTTAAGGAATTTTTAACTGCAAAATGTTATTATTCAATAGATTAATTTTTTAATGATGCACTACTATGACAGATTCGATTAATGTTGTTTGGGAGTTTTCATTTGGACTGCTTTCTATATATTGTGTGTTTATATTGTTGGTTAGCTGTGTATTTATGTTTATATTGTTTTTTATATTGTTATTTATATATAGTTATACTTTTGCTTTCGAGTTTGTATGTTTCGTTAATGATTTTTATAGTGATACACTAGTTACTTATGCACTTATACTACTATTTGTTGTGAAGTTATATTTTTGTGTTTTTATATTTTGACAACTGTTACTTGAATATGTTAAATTTGCTTGTCAATAAGATTTTTACCTTTGGACAATAAAGGACCTTTCTATCTATCTATCATTTTACGTTGTAAATTCATTTAGTTCGAAAACGACAGGTAGAAGTTATGAACCTTTTTTTTGCATACTTACTTTTAAATCTTACACACTGTTTGATCATTGTATGTTTCGATTACTTACCTACCTTAATTTAGGTCTTGAAACACACACTTTGATTGTAATCTTTGTTCTTCTTATGTTGTGCAATATATACTTGTAAATTTAACCTTTTAAGTGTGCGTATTATTTCTACCTTTCTTACAAGTGGTTTTCGCTAAATGTTCTGTTAACCTTTCACTGTCAAGGTTATTGGATAAGGTTTTGTTGGTTTCATTTCTTTTGATTGTCGTTAGTCCTAATTTCATTCTCTTCCTTCGACAGTGTGGCGCTAACATCTCTAAGTCAATAAATTTAAAAACCATACCCAAGGCTGAGCTGCCGGCATCTTTTGTGACGCAACGCAGAGATTCCGTTTTGTTCCCCGGTTTTGTTATCAAACTTCCTCGGCCTTGGAATAAAGGTCATGACGGTCTTCCATTCTTGATTTCTCTGTCGTGAGTCCTTGATTCAAACATTGTTTCTCAAGGATTGCCAAAAGCCTCATATTCACACAGGTTGAGTTTCTTTTATCTCACTGCATTCCTGGCCAATGGAAGTCCCTCTCAAGACAGACCAATGTAAGGTGTCTTCTAAGGCTACAGTGGCCTGTTAGGACCCAGATGATGCGGCAAAGTCCAGTAGAACTCCTATCAAGAAGGCAGTCTTGTTTCTATACGGACTATCCACAATGTCCTTTGCTTATCTACAGCCACTGACTGACCTCCAGTGCTTTTTCGTGGCCTCAGTCCATCTATCTAGGGTGCCAGAGACCACCTTCCCTAACAGGCTCTGGACCACAGAAAGGCCGCCGAAAAAGTTCCCTGCCACGTCACAGTGTCCCAAAACCCTCATAAGCTGTATCCTATTTGTCCTGGCCAGCACCCTAAGAGCTCCAGAGCACTCCTGAACCGGTGTTGATCCAATTTTGAGCGCGCATACCGCTCAGGGGCCACCTGCCTATCTGAGCAAATGTATACCCATTTCTCGGGACTCATCCTCACATCCCGTTGAATAACTACAGGCAGAAAAGTGTATACTTTCATTTCGAACGCCGTGGTATGTGGACGCAGACTGTAACTCTCGCGCAGCTGCAGGCTGTCAATGTAGATTCCCGTCACAGAGGAGTGCTGTTCCTCAAGCCGTAATGTGTCCGTAAAAGAGACCAGGCTGGCAGGCAACCTCATTATCCCTCCATTGATCCCTGCTGGAAATTCTAAGCGTATATGCCCTTGTCAGCCTAATATAATTTTCTGCATTTCGCACCTTGATGGTGGAAATTGGAGTTTCCGTTTTCCCTACTTGGCAACTTTTGTGTGTGTTGTGATTACTCATTCACCATCAAGTTTTCAGAGTCTTGCAATCTGAGATTCACCACCATAGCCTTCCTTTTACATCTCCTTGGCAACTGTTACATGTCTTTGGCTGAGGGTATAGTCATAGAGCCGGTGATACCCGGACTTGCCAGCTTTTGAAGTTTGACTTGTTTCCAGGTATCAGTTTGATTCACCCCGCTCCACCAGAGTACCACCCCATATATGATCATTAGCCTGACGATCCCAGTATAAATCCAATGTAGGATCCGAGGTTTGCAGTGCGATGTACAAATTATCTGCTAAGTCTGGTACCAATTTTTGGTTAGCTATATTGTTCTGACAAAAAAAAAGTAAGAAAAACATTTATAGTACATTTGTAATAACAAATTTGGTTTCAGTTAAAGTAACTATATAATGCTGCTAATTGAGCATTGGCTAAAGTCAGAAGAAGGTTTTTCTGCGCCTCCCTATGTTATAATATCCCGGTTTAACAGAGTTTGTTTTTCTCATGGGGGTACATTGATTATGATAAGAGAAGATTTTTAGAATGTTATAACTTTGTTGATGTTGATCAGCTCTTAGTGGAAAAGGATTTTGAGTTATCCATTGCCAACTGCACGGAATTGAATATGTATGTTTTGTGCATTTATAGATTGCCTACTTCTAACAGTAGTTTTTTTTTCTTCAAAAATTTGAGATGATTCTCTGTGTGTTGCCTGTAAATTCTACTGTGATTCTCACAGGAGATTTTAATCTTGATTATTTAAATAAAGCCTCTTCTAATGTTGTCAACCTGTCTTGTATGTTGGATTCTTTTGATCTTCATATGTTCATAGATTCACCAACTAGATGTTCCCAGTACTCCAAAAGTATTATAGACTACGGATGTACAAATGTAGGTGTGAATGTTTTGGACTGTTATGTTGTTAACGCTGGTTTGTCTGATCATGAAGCTTGCATATGTAAGTTATCTTTAACCGATTCCAAAAGAAAAATTGTAAAAAAACGTGGAAGAGTGTTTGCTCAGCATAACTACAGTATATTTTCAAAACTATGTGCAACAAATAGCTGGGATTGTATATTGAAGGACATACAGAATAAAATAAAGAAACCATGGCTTACTAAAGGATTGAAAGTGTCATCAAGAAGCGTTAGCTGCATACAATTAGAAAATATGCTGGTAGCAATGCCTCATTCATATTCTATTTTAATAATTATCGACGGATATACAGAAGAGTTTTAAAGGTTGCAAAACAATATTATAGACAAAGGATACTGCGGTCTTCGAACAGACAGAGTCATGGTCGATTGTTAATGATCTTTCGGGAGGACATGGTTCTCATCGGCTGACTCCTACACTCGATCCTAATCATCACAATGATTATTATTGTTCCATTGCTTCTGGGCTGATACAGTAGAGGGTCCCTTGGACGGATCCACTGGGCTTCATGAATGATGTTTTTATCGCCGACACTTCCTTTTTTACGCCGGTCGATTTTGCTGAAATTCATGAAGTGCTCTATGACTTTAAGAACACTGATTCTATCGGGTGGGATGGTATCTCTGTCAGAGTGCTTCTTCACCTTCCTAACCGGGTTCTTGAAATCTTGGCAGATGCAATTAATAGTTCGATTATAACGGGATATTTTCCTTCGACTCTGAAAATGGCTAGAGTAATTCTTAAGGAGGTGAAACAGATTCTCCAAATAGTTTTCGTGTTTGGTCTATACTTTCTACTATCTCTAAAATAGTTGAGAAATTAAATAAAAATAAAATGCAGTCATTTCTTGGTAAACACAAGATCCTAACATCTTCCCAGTTTGGATTTCAACCTAAAAAAGGTACAAATGATGGAATATTTTCTTTTTTTGAAAATTTGTACCTTTTACTGAATAACAATCAGGTAGCTGTGGCAGTGTTCTGTGATCTCACTAAAGCATTTGATTGTGTTGACCATGAGATACTGTTACATAAACTTCCCATTTATGGCTTTAGGGGGACTTTGCTTGAATGGATGAGGTCCTATTTATATGATCGTCAGCAGAGTGTTCAACTTGGTCATATTAGGTCTGGGTACCAACATATTCACCACAGAGTTCCGCAGGGGCCTATTCTTGGCCCACTGTTTTTACTTTATATTAATGACCTGTCTATGTTGAAAACTAAGGGTCATATTACTATCTATGCTGATGATATAACCACCTTGTGGAGTAGTGATAGTGTTGGAGCACTGGAGCGCACTGTGGCAGAGGATATGAAGATGATATAAAACGCGTTCATTTCAAATCTGTTAACTTTGAATGTCTCTTAAGACTAATATCGTGCATTTCAAATGTAGTCTGCCTGCTGTGACTCTAGCAGCTGAGGAACTTGGGAAGGAGAGCTGTGTCAGGTTTCTGGGACTATACATTGATGAATTGTTAAAATTTGAAACACATATAAATCATCTATGTAAGAAGCTTTCATCAGGTTGTCACACACTAAGAGTTGTTTCAAAAAGCTTGGACAAGAGTACATCTAGAAGTGTTTACTTCTCACTTGTGGAGTCCCATCTAAGGCATGGCATTTGTTACTGGGGCTCTTGTGCAGGTTATCTTTTCAAATCTGTATTCATTCTGCAGAAAAGAGCCCTCAGATATTTGTGTGAGGTTAGTGTCCGTGACTCTTGTAGACCTTTATTTGTTTCTGAGCGGATATTGACGCCACCGTCTCTGTTTGTTTTGGAGGCTGCCTGCCTTATGCATGAAAAATATCAAGATGAAATAAGATCAGTGTCTTCTCATGATACAAGACAAAATAACTGCATTCCTCTTCCTATACCGTACATATCATTGTTAGAGAGGTCGTTAATATTTAATAGTAAGAAGACATTTAACCAGATATCACTAAACTTGAGGAAGAGTGGTGACATTGGAATTTTTAGGAGAGAGCTTAAGGAATTTTTAACTGCAAAATGTTATTATTCAATAGATTAATTTTTTAATGATGCACTACTATGACAGATTCGATTAATGTTGTTTGGGAGTTTTCATTTGGACTGCTTTCTATATATTGTGTGTTTATATTGTTGGTTAGCTGTGTATTTATGTTTATATTGTTTTTTATATTGTTATTTATATATAGTTATACTTTTGCTTTCGAGTTTGTATGTTTCGTTAATGATTTTTATAGTGATACACTAGTTACTTATGCACTTATACTACTATTTGTTGTGAAGTTATATTTTTGTGTTTTTATATTTTGACAACTGTTACTTGAATATGTTAAATTTGCTTGTCAATAAGATTTTTACCTTTGGACAATAAAGGACCTTTCTATCTATCTATCATTTTACGTTGTAAATTCATTTAGTTCGAAAACGACAGGTAGAAGTTATGAACCTTTTTTTTGCATACTTACTTTTAAATCTTACACACTGTTTGATCATTGTATGTTTCGATTACTTACCTACCTTAATTTAGGTCTTGAAACACACACTTTGATTGTAATCTTTGTTCTTCTTATGTTGTGCAATATATACTTGTAAATTTAACCTTTTAAGTGTGCGTATTATTTCTACCTTTCTTACAAGTGGTTTTCGCTAAATGTTCTGTTAACCTTTCACTGTCAAGGTTATTGGATAAGGTTTTGTTGGTTTCATTTCTTTTGATTGTCGTTAGTCCTAATTTCATTCTCTTCCTTCGACAGTGTGGCGCTAACATCTCTAAGTCAATAAATTTAAAAACCATACCCAAGGCTGAGCTGCCGGCATCTTTTGTGACGCAACGCAGAGATTCCGTTTTCATTACTTACCTTTCTAATTTTTGTTGTAAAAGTGTGTTTGTGTGAGAAACAGGCGTCACAAAGTGAAGATGGTGAACATTTGTTTTAACAGTTTTATAGCTTTTCTAATTTTACATGTTTTGTGTTGTTGTATACAGAGTTATATTATTTTGACTTCCGAATGTTCTAGATAGTAAATTATACTATTGGAATAAAGACTGTCCAATAAGAGTTATTTCGATTTGTTATTTATTAGCTTCACTTCTCTGTCCATGTTCTATTTGATTAAATATTGCAGCATTTAAACAGTTCTGCAATTTTCCACAATAACTCTGACATTGGGACTTTAACTATAAAAAACAAAATACAAACTGCCTCTTATTTTAAATGTAGAATGCAATGGCGCTGAAAAAAACAGGCTGCTATAAAGAAAAACAGATATAATTTTTATGAACAAAAGTTTACAACAAAAGCTTTCCAGCACCGGATATAAATTACGAAAGTTTATAGTACAGCATTTGACACTTTAGACGTTTAAAAATAGGTGTTTTTAATGGATCGTATGTATTGGCACATGACTAATAGAAATAGAGTTTTTTTTTGTATTAACTTACATATATCATTAATTGTGGTTGCCCTTACTTAGTGAAACTGTTCCATACTAAATACAGACGCAGAGACTACTCTGGCTTCACAAATGTCAGAAAGGAGATGATGCTGTCAAGCAGCGAAACTGGTGACAAAAAAGAAAAAGAACATTTGTGAAAGCAGAGAAATAGTCTGTATTTTGTCTACATCTGTCAACTTTTTTTAAGAAAACTAGCCTTAAAATCAGTTCAGGATTATCTTCCAATCACACAAATTGGGGTATTTTATTTACAACAAGGAAGTTGCACTTTGGCACAACCAGAAAACATGAAAATATTTCAGATCGATAGAGCTTAACCTAAAACTGCTGGCTATAAAATTTTAAACTGCCAACTAGTTTCAAATATTCTTTCAATGGAAGCTCGTTGGAACATACCCTGCATAATTTACCAAACTGTTACCTGAATGTTACTATTGGGCATTCTATATGTCTAGGTTTTACAATTAAACACCTACCATGGCTTAATTACAATTGTTTGAAAGATAATATTCTATTATAAATATCAGTTTACCTAAGCAAGATAGATAATCAAGTGTGGTGCAAAAAGTTGCTTTCTTTTCATATATGCTATTGTTATCACCCACCTTTCCATTTAAAACAGCCAACCCAGCCCTGCACCGCCGTGATGGCATCTCCGCCACTTGTAACCAGCATTCGTTTTTAAAGTCATACCATTCAACACTTCTAATGGCCTTGGGGGCCTGGCCACCCACCACCAGTAACACCTTAGGCAGTCCCACCCTTTGTCTTGGCTTTGTCCGTGGAGTATGAAATTTTGTTTTATTGTCTCCCTTCAGCAAGTGATATTTGAGTGCCTCTATCAAATAATCCTTGCACTGTAGGTCCATTTTCAAAAGAGGTTCTTCTTCTACATGTTGAACTAGGTAGTCTTGAGACATCAATGGAAGACGCACATGCTCCATTAAAGCAGCAAGATACTTGTGACGGCCATCTAGGTCATGCTGCACCCATGATATCACACATTCAAAAACCTAACAAGGAAAATAAAAATAAGTAAACGTTGCTTCTAAACAATTTTCAAGAGACTTTCTAATTATAACGATGTACAGTATCACTATTTACATAATTTTATTATAAATTTGATGGTTTCAATTTCAATTTTTTATTCGGCACAGTAATACATGGCTATGTCAAAAAAAAAATAATTGGGATACCAATATGTGAAAACAGTGGTCCCAATCCAAGAATATAGGAATTTGACACTCAGTGACAGTTCTGACATTATAGAGGTGCTCCATGTTGCTGGAACCATTTTAGATTACTTAGTGGGGAGAGAGTTAAGACTCTTAGCATCTCTTCAAAATCATTTTTAAGAAAATGTAGGTAAGGCTGGGAAGTCAAACATTCCGGAATGAAATATGGACCAAGTAATTTATTACCTAAAAAACCACATCATACATTAAATGCATAATGGATTTAAGGCCTGACTTTGTCTATTGAATGAGGATTCTCTACAAAATAATAAGGTTTATTTCTTCTATTAAAAATACATTGATTAGTGATTACAGTTTGGTCCAACTATAATATTTCACCAGGGAAGTTCATGCTATGTCTTAGTTTCTCACAGTCCCAGAATAACAGTCTTTTGCCATCTCGTGGGAGCAATTTTGGTACCGGTCTGAATTGAAAAACATGGTACGGATGTTGTTTCAAAATTTTCTGTACAGTACTTTTAAAAAAAAATTATTCTGATGCAATTTTTCTCTGATGTTTCTGAGCTTGTCTTTATTTGTAGCAGAACATTATGTTCATTCGTAGTTTCAATTGTCAGATGTTGTCTTGAACTTTGAAGTGCCCCGTTTACAATGAAATGTTTACGTATGTGACTAAAATGAGTCCTGTGTGGTTGCCGTCTTTCAGAATACAAATTATCATTAATTCGTCATGCAGCCATATAATTTATATGATTCTAGATACGAATATTGTAGATATATACCTTTTCAAATAAGAATGTTGCCATTATTATCCACAATCCCCCATTATCAACGTTCTAAAGCACCAAATTAGACCTAGAGTAAACCAGAGTCTGTCAGTAAAATACTACTCATAAATTCATTTCATTATTACATGACAAGCTGATTTGTGTGCCTATGCAATTTTTTATCGCATCTTAAAGGTAATTAACTAAGCTAAATAAGTCATGTGTAATACAGCATTGGATGCGTTATTTTTTACTCTATATAATGGTACCAAAATCCAATATAGCACCCATAAGAAAATATTCGTCATGGAAACTCAAAATCTTAGGCCGAGATAAATTTTAAGCTACTCATTTGATAGTCCAGACTGGATATTCATAACTATGAAAACTTAATTCTAATGAAGGTCGACTTGATAATAAAAAGATATAAAAAAATTAAAATATGCGACTTTTCAGTTTGTTTCCAGGATATTTCAGCAATCATAGGATCTATCCAAAATTTGTCTGCACATTATAAATAAGTATAAAATCACGCACGTTTTTTGTAATTTAACCAACTGTGTTATAATCTGACTTGTTATGGTTTGGTATATCCCAATAGTGAGTCAGTTAAAAGTTATCACTGTGATAAACAGCGTGTCTCAGCGACCCGTTTATTAGAAGTTTATGGAGTTCTGGCCAAAATAAATAAAAGTCTGGACGAGGCAAGTGGGTTATGGTAGTGAATTTCCATAGAAATGATCTGACACCAAATATTTGTTTAAACTTTTTTTTGTGCAACATTGAAATCTAAATTTTGATGTACAGTTTTCTTCCTATATAATAAACATACCTATCAAATTTGGTTACCATAGCTTTTTAATTTTTTGAGAAAATCGGCCCGTCTTTTTTTGGGTTATCGGTGTGATACATACATACTTACATCTCTCTCTTTTTTTGCGAGGACGTAATTGGCGCCAATAGGGGCTAACCAAACAAGCGGCCCTCCTGAACCACTGCAACCTCCGAACCGCTTTCAAATTACTTCAAGGCATTGGCTGCCTTCAATTTAGTATAATATATACATACATAAATAAAAGTGCAACAACATAACATATTACAACCACACACACACACTGAATATCACAGGCAATAAGCAGAACTACAACCCAAGAAGGAAGTTTTTACTTTCTTCTCTCTTTCTCATCTCCTGCTCTCCCTTTCCTTAGTCTTGATGATATTTTGTACCACCGCATAGACAAGACTCCAACACTCCAGGGACTCCAGCAAGCCGCTCATCATGGATTCTGCATTAAGTGTATGCCTCCTGCCTCGGGCATATTCCTCACAGACGTCCTCCCATCTTGGGCAGGAGAAAATAGTGTATTCTACATCGTCAACCTTCCAACAGTAGTCACAAGCCTCCGTATCCCTTCTCCTTCGTTCATACAGGTACTTTCCAAATCAGCCGGGGCCTGACAGGGCCTGCGTCAGAAAGTAGTCTACCTATCCATGGTTTCTTTAGCACCAGGCTCTAATGTTTGGAATAATCCTCCGGGTCCTGCGACCTTTTGTGCTGTTCTCCCATTTTGCCTGCCATCTGATTATCAGTTGGTATCTTGCTGTTTCCGGTGTTAGGCCCCCATATCTTTCTTTTTTCTCTTGGATGAGTAGCTCCACTGGTGGCACTCCTGCTATCACAGCTACATCATCTGCTGAGATTGTTCTGTAGGCGCTACTGATTCTAATGGAGAGTATCCGCTGCACTGTCCTCAGTTTCTTGACAAGCTTCTTGTTTTTGGTGACTGTGTGCTACACAGAGGCAGCATACAATATCTGTGACATTGCGACATTCATGAGCAGTCCCTCCTTTGATGCCCTGGGACCATCTGTGTTAGGTAGTAATTTCGTCAGGGCTACAACTGTCTTTTCAGCTTTCTGCGCCGCTTGGTTGACCTGCACCGCGAATGTGAGCTTGGTATCCAGCCAAACCCTCAAGTATTTGATTAACTTTTTCAGGAGTACTTCGCTTCCCTCTACATTGAATCGAATGGGATCCATTTTCCTCTTTGGGGTGAGTTTGACTGCTTCCGTCTTTTCAGGAGCCAGTTCGAGTCGTTTCGCTTTTATCCAAGCTGACAAGCTTTTCAGTGCCTTGTTTGTGGTACTCAACAGCAGCACTTCGGTCTTGGCCACCACCACCACGGCCACATAGTCCGCGAATGCCACCAGGATCACGCCGGCGGGCAGCACCATCCTCAACAGTTCGTCATACAGCATGTTTCAGAGCGTAGGCCCAAGGACCAAACCCTGCGGAACGCCACTGCTCATTCTCCATCTTTTTACAATTTCCTTGGCCTCCAGAATTAATTCCCTTTCTGACAAGTACGATGCGATGATATTGATAAGACCTTCATCAATGCCTCGCCTTCTCAGTTCCTCTAGTATTATCTGCCACGATGCACTATTGAATGCATTTCTAATATCTAAAGTTATCACCGCACAAAGTCTTCGGTATTGCCATGAATAGGCTGCGGCTTCCCTGGCAATGCTCAATACTTCATTGATAGCGTCCACCGTCTGTCGGCCCTCCCGAAAGCCGTACTGTCTCTCTGCCAAGTCTTCTGTTCGCTCAATCTCTCTCGTCTGGCCAGTATTAGGTGTTCGTATAATTTGCCTTCTATCTTGAGCAAGCAGGTGGGTCTGTGCGACAGTCCGTCCGCCTTGGGTATCAACACCAGTCTGGCCCGCTCCCATATCGGCGGGAAGTAACCTTCAGAGGCCAAGTGGTTGTATACAGATAAGACGAGTTCTGGTCTTTCCTCAGCAACTATTTTCAGTACCTCTGGGGGGACGTATCCTGGTCCAGGTGCCCTATTCATCTTAAACCTCTTGACCGCTACGGAAAGTTCTTCAGGTGTAAAGCATGCGTTTCCACCGTCACGCGCCCGCTGCCACACCACTGGGTCGTGGGTAGGAAAGAAGCTGTCGACAGCACCAGGTATCCAAACATTTTTTTTGGTGACGATTTTATAACCTTCACCCCAGATGTCCCCGTCGACATGGCTACATACAGCTCTCCAACTGGCCCTTTTGTCCTCTCTAATACTGGATCTCAGCGTTTTTTTTTGCGACTTTATATTCTTCCCAGAGGTGTTGTTTCTCTTGGGATGGGACTCTGCTTGCATTCCTTGTGTATTTCTGTCTTTTGAGGACACACTCTCTTCTCAGCTCAGTGATATTGTTACTCCACCAGTATACCGTTGGCTTTCTCGCCTGACTTCTTCTATGTGACATGAACTTGTCACAAAACTTGCCAAGTACTGCAGAGAAGGCTTCCGCTGTAAGTAGGTCCTCCCCAGCAGTTTCCGCCATTATATGTTGCAGTTTAGATATCTCCAATTTTCTCACCTGCCAGTCTTTAGACTGTTGGTCATCTCTTTTGGGCTTCTTCTGCTCAGCAATTTCGAACATTATGTAGTTATGGTCGCTCAGCGATTCACTTTTGCTGACTCCCCAGGACGTAGTCCTCCGTTGCACATCACATGTGCACAGTGTCAGGTCCAGGATGGAGGTGTAGTCTGGCCCCTGGAAAATTGGTTCGTCGTCCTTGTTTAATATGCAGAGATCGTTGTTTGCGATCCACTCAGTCATTTTTCAGCCTCGATCGTCTGTGAAGTCCATGCCCCATTGCGGTGACTTCGGATTGAAATCGCCTGCCACGATGGCTGCCCGGTTTCCTAGCCTCAAGCGATGCTCTATCTCATTTAGCGTCCTTTCAAGCTGCTCGATATCATTGTTACTGGAGGCATACTCGCTGTATACTTCTTATGAGGGTGTGGTTACATACGAGAAACCATGGCCCCAGCCTTGCTCTTCAATCACCAATTTGGGGTTTAATACTTTTATGGCGGTGTCAAGGTCCCTGTCAAATATCCAGTCCTGCCTATTTCTTATTGCTCTCAGGTTTCACTCACTTATGATTATTATGTCGGCACTGATGTATCTGGCTGTAGTCAGTGCCAGGTCATGTGCGGGGCGACTTCTATTTGTATTAATTTGTAGTACCTTCATTCTGGGCTTCACGTGTAACCCCTTCTATTCCAACAACGCTTCGAATTGTTTTTGGGTCAGGTCGCTTCAGGGGGTAGAGGATAAATGAGGGGTGATTTGGTAAAAATTAACATCTTTTCAATAAAACTGGAGTAATATAATGTTTCAGAAGTTTATGGGTACAGGAATACGAATATTTTCTTTGTGGTAAAGTCATGGACCCTAAATTCATTCCATGAGAATGTCTTTCTAAAAGAGTAAATTATCACAGCTATGTGGAAGTTATGATTCAATTTGCACCACTATTTTTTGTGCCTGTCAGTCTGTCGGTCTGTATGTCTGTCTCTTTGTAGCCACAGTAACTTTAGAACAAATTGAGATATCATCTTCAAATTTGGCATAAAGTTAGCACCCGACAAACGAACGGTTCGGATTGTTTTTGGGTAAAATCTCTCCAGGGATAGTGGATGAATAGGGGATGGTTTGGTGAAAATTGACATCTTTTCATTAAAACTCGAGTAACATAACATGTTAGGGTTTGTTTATTAGAAAACTTCCAATCTCATCAACCATCTGGTATTCTGTGCTGAAATTAAATTACGGGTTGAATGTGTGGGGGTAGACTATTGATGACTGAAATTTCGCTTTTTTTAAACGGCCTAAAAAGCCTCAAAACATATAGAAAACTTGATTCTGGAATGAAAATTATTTGTATCTGTCGGTCCTTCGGTCTGTCTGCCTGTACGTCTTGGTTAGTAGGCACAATAAGTTTCGAACGAATTGAGATATCTTCAAATTTGGAATCCAGTTAGCACCCGACAAAGGAACGCTTCGAATTGTTTTTGTGTAAGATCACTTCGGGGGGTAGGGGATAAATGAGGGGTGGTTTGGTAAAAATTGACATTCTTTCATTAAAACTCGAGTAATATAATGTTTTGGAAGTTTATAGGTACAGGAATTCGAATATTTTCTTTGTGGTCAAGTCATGGACCCTAAATTCATTTCATGAGAATGTCTTTCTGCTGAGAGTAGATTATCACAGCTATGTGGAAGTTATGATTTAATTTCAGCACTATTATTTTGTGTGTTTCCGTAGATATCATTTTTGTGAGATGTTGATAATAAAAGTTTAATAAGTTATTGCAAAAAAAATTGTTTTCATATTTGCGTGGAAAAAATTGTTTACCAAATTGTCGCAAAAAAATATAATTTTTATGTAACATTACTTAAACCAATTTTTGTAGAAGAAATGCGAATTTTTGTGAAAGATTGTTTGCCAATTTTCATGTTTTTTTTTAATTTCCGTCAAAAACTTTTTGTGATTATTTATATCTTGGCAGGTGTGCAAATAGGCTGGAAAGGTCGTAGGCCAGAAAAATCGGACCAGTTTTTTCGGGGACACATTAAGTTTATTTTCAGAAGATGTTTGTACTTTTTCAAATAAAGTTACTTTAATGAAATATGGTACATTCTTTCTACTATAAAGGTTATACTGTTAACCAAATTTAATACTTTTTATCAAGAGAAAAAAAAAAGATATTTTCCATCAAAAACTTTGATGAAAATTCGCTAGCATAACGCACTTGCTGCGTCCAGACATTTTTCGTTTTGTTTTTATTTATATTGAGCCGATTGATGCTGAACCACTCACTCGCATAACTAAGTGAATTTTTAGTTTTCGCATTCTAGTCAGAGCATTGTTCTCCAAAATTTAGAATATAGTGTGGTCTGCAAATAGTTACATCTGTCTAATATAAAATTTGTAGCAGATCATATATATACAGGGTGATTCACGCAACTCGGTTAGAAACTTTCGAAATACGAACTTCGATCTGAAATTTTTTAGCATAGACCTAGTCAATGTCCATCTTTCAAATCAAAATACTCTCAAGATGGCGGCACATCCAGTTATTCCGGACACCGCAACCAACTCATTTATTTTAAATAGAACACCCTATATATTGTTAGTGAATTTTCTTAGAAAAAAATCACTAATGGGGAGATCCCATCTTTTGAATTTGGAAAAAATTTCTTCAAATGAACGCGATCTAGCACCCCTAGAACCCATATTCGGGGTCAGTTTCGATTTTTATATGTTTATATATATATATATATATATATATATATATATATATATATATATATATATATATATATATATATATATATTGATATAGAAAGTCAATGCACAGACTTTCGAAGCCCTCACGTTTGGTGCCAATTGTTATTTTTCTTCGGCTATGGATTTTAAATTTAATTTAATATATAGAATTGATATATATATATATATATATATATATATATATATATATATATATATATATATATATATATATATATATATATATATATATATATATATATATATATATTTAGTTTTTTTAGTTATATTTTAGGTATCTTAGCTTTTAACTTTTATTTTCCTGTAAAGTTTAGTGAAATGTGTTGTAAATGTTGTTATTATGAAATATATGTATTTGTGTATGTAACTTACACCTGGATGTACTCAATGTATTTTATTTTTTTTACCTGTTTAACACACAGAAAACAACCAATCACATATATGAACTGCCTCTCACCTCAGGGAGCTTAGTAAGCAAGTGGGTTCAAGTCCCCTTTGGTTTTTTTTTTTTTTTTGTAATTTCGAAATATTCTGCCCTATCTAATTTCAGTTCTTTCCTCCCAAATACTCATATATGTATAAAAGAAAACAAAATAAGGCAAAGGTTTCAAATGATCACCAAACTTGAATATTTATTACAATTAAAGAACAAATGACAAAATTCTAATGCTACTTACTATTTTCAATGTATTTTTTGTTTAATTTAGAGCTCTTTCTTATGATACTCCCCCCCTAAAAGTTATAGGCCTGTATTTCTTGCTTAAAATTTTTAAAATTACCTATACATATATAAATACAGATCTTTTCGAACTATATACTACACGAGAGCGACATCTACTGGCATCTGCTTGGCCTAGCGATTCAATGTATAGTTTATACACGTAGTCAGTAGATGATTTTCGGTTTCGGCGATGATGTGATAATGGACGTTACGGCTGAGGGATGTCTCTACAGATATCTCAATATTATTGATGGTAGAAAGTGAAACAAAGATGATGGCTTGAATGTTTGCCACACTCTGTTGAAGTTGCAGATATATCACATAAATAAGGTGTCTTATTACTCACTTAGTTTTCCATCCCCTGCAAAGTTGCCCTGCTCTGAAGTTCCACGTTGTCTGTGACCAGTGACGCCTGTTTTTCCTCAACCTGTTTTCAAACTTTTTTCCAAAGATTTTTTATTTATTTTTCTAATACCAAAATTTTAATCAATCTAAACTTTTAAGCAAAATTTCCCCGTCTTATATTTTAATCCAAATTGTCCCATATAATAATTTAATGACAATTTCAATCTTTTTTTATCTCAAAATTTTTCAATCTGATATTTTTATCAAATTTTTCCCCTCTGTTTATTATTTTTCATACGTAACCAGCGTAACTAATCAAAAAACTGTTATCTGCCTGCTTGCAAATCAAGATTATAACAAATTTTTATACAACAATCATCTTATTATCATTATCTCTAGGGATACCTAAGTTGAATTGTTGTTAGTCAATGAGAGAATAATTAACCTAACTATAATTTTAGTGTCAGTTTGACGTCTGTCCTAAATAAAAAAAAACAGCTGACTTAAACATAGGTTATGACATGACATTTCTTACCATTTAACACTCAAATTTTGACATCTTACTATTCTTAAAGCTAACAATATCCTTAATTCTAACAATAACATCTTAAATTACTTAACAGCTATCAAACAATAATACCTTAAACTATCTAATTAAACTTGTCATACATTTACACTTGCCTTGCCTCCTTTTAACACATATATATCTGTAAAATTTAGTTTCTCCCTGCCTTACAGTGCAAAAACATTGCATACACCAAAGGTAAGTTGTTGTTTGTGTTTAGTATAATTTGTGGTACAATGTGTTTATGTATGTGTATATATGTATATGTGACCCCCTTTAGTAACCATATCAATATATATATATATATATATATATATATATATATATATATATATATATATATATATATATATATATATATATATACATATACATATATACATATATATATATATATATATATATATATATATATATATATATATATATATATATATATGTATGTATGTATGACACCGATTACTCAAAAAATAATGGACCGATTTTGATAAAATTTAACACGTACCTTACTTTTGTAAGTGGCTTGGACAAGTTCATTAGCCAGGAAAATCGTACCAACGCCGTTAAATTTCAAGTCAACTTTGTCTAAACCATCATGTTCTAATTTTCAACCATTTCTGAGATATTCGTGCATTTCTGTTATTTTTGACGTATCAACGATTTCATAGAGACCACAGTATCTACCAAATAATAATTGCTATAAATCTAAAACTTGCTGACATTATTAAAAAAACATCAAAGTATCTACCCTAATGACAATTTTTTCGAAGATATATACAGGGTGTTCATAAATTGACCATGAATTTGGTAATAGAAAATCTCAAACATTTCTCAATTCTCAAGTGGATAACCTTGAGACCTACTCTATTGTGTAGTTTTTTTTTTTTGTTCCCTCAGGGCTCGTCCGCGGCCTTGCCGCCCCGATAGCACCGCAACCCTTGGTTGATTGTGCATACTATTGTGTAGTAGTGTGTTACAGATTTTGGGTGTTGGTTGTAGAAGATCAAAGTTAGAGAATAGGTTCTGGCATATCAGGGAAATGTATATGCTGTTTTTAGTGGGAACCTGTCATATTTAAGGGATGTTAATCCGATAATCGGTTAAGTAATAAGTGGTGAAATTTACACAAACTGTATGTATAGAAAAACTTTGGGAAACTTAAGTTAAGTACTTAATTAATTCGGTGAAATTTATAGAAGTATTATTCAGTCAATAACTATGCTAGATAGGTATAGGGAAACTTAATACCGTTCAATAGACATTTGAACTGTTACATTTTACCATCAAATAATGTTATAAAATACAAGGTGCTCCACTTGATTTATTTCAAGTCAATTTATGAACACCCTCGAAAAAATTGTCATTAGGGTAGATACTTTGATGTTTTTTAATAATGTCAGCAGGTTTTAGGTTTACAGAAATTATCATTTGGTAGATACTGATACTAAAACATGATGGTTTAGACAAAGTTGACTTGAAATTTAACGCCGTATCCAAATATACAATAATATATATGGTGTTCTATTTAATTTAAATGAGTTGGTCGCGGTGTCCGGTATAACTGGATGTGCCGCCATCTTAAGAGTTATTTCATTTGAAAGATGGACATTGACTAGGTCTAGAACTTGATTTTGTCATCTTGTTATAATTTGAATACGAGAAAATAAGTACTCGATAGTTTAAGTTAATGTTTGACAGGTATGTCAATACATCGTTTATTTTGTTTACTTACGATATAATACACTAATTCCTTCCCGTGTATAAATGTACTTTTTTTTCTTAAAAAACACCCAATATCTCAGTAAATACTGGTTTTAGGTGTAGGGAATACTTCATGAAACTGAAAGAACATTTGTTGATGTATCGAAATTGATTATAATATACATGTGTTCCATTTGAATTTTTCGAGAAAACTTGACTCCAGTGTTTTTACTCACCCTGTATACTGCTTTGAAGGAATTATTTCTGTATTGATTGAAGTTGAAAGAAGAACACTTTTTTAGATTTTTGGCATGATGTAGTGTTGCATGCTGACATACGAGTATTAATGAAGATACAGACTGTCAAATGTGCCTCTGATGTTTTAGAAAAGTGGCCATAGCTTTTAAACGACTCTGTATAACATTTTTGTTGTTGGAAAAACTTTGAATAAAACATTTTTTAACAGAAAAAAAAAACACTTCAGCAGATCATGTGTACTACATTATAACAGGTCTTTTTGAATTTTCATAAATTCGAATGAGCCAAAAAAATTTCAGGTTTATAAAACACGAAAAAATTCAAGGTACTCCAAATTTGTTCAAATTTGGCATGTGGGTAGAAAACGAAAAAAAAAGCAAAACAACTTTTTTACTTGACATTTTTCTAAATTTTTAAAAACAACCCAACTTTCTGTATTTTCTTTTTTTAAATGTCAAATTCGACAGGTATAGCTGATCGATAAAGAAAAACGTTCATTTTGCCTTATAAAGCACAAACTGCTACTGTACTCTAAAAGTAATAAAAAAAATCCCATATGATGCGGACTTTAATGGTGACACTGTATATGACTATAACTATATATATATATATATATATATATATATATATATATATATATATATATATATATATATATATATATATATATATATATATATATATATATATATATATATATATATATATATATATATATATATATATATATATATATATATATATATATATATATATATATATATATATATATATATATATATATATATATATATATATATATATATATATATATATAGTCATATTTAAAAGTAAACACTCTGGATATCTCATGTATGTTTATTTATTTGACAACCGCTGAAATATGTCATTTGTTATTTTAGTCAAGAGGGACACCTTTTATTACCAATTTCAACACCGCAACTTCAACTCACTAGTGAGGCTGCGATTCACTCCTAAATTATCAAACAGAACACACGGGGTTGAGTGATACCTATTAAAAAAAAGTCCAATTCTCTTTAAAATAACACCTCCTTCGGGAGAGTCGGCCTAGCAGCTTGCAAAAAAATCCTAAAATTATCGGAAATTATGTCGATATTAATAGCGCATTTCATTGATATTGTGTTTGAGCAAGTTAAATGTTTGCACACTCCACCGTTCTAAGGGAGCGCTAAGGCGTCGGTCCCCTACATGCTGGGCACGTTAAAGATCCCCACCCTCTTTACAGAAAGGCAAGGATTTGGCCAAATTTTCAGATAAGTAAGTGACACTGCTCCCTGTGATGGTTAGCCATAGCCGTGGAAAGAGACCAAAGTAAAAAAAAAAAAAAAAAAAAAAAACCGCACACACAAACGGGGATATTGTTAGAACGATTTAATTTGTTTAGCAATAGTGTTAATGCCGCAGATTGCTCGTTACTATTAGAAACAAAGTCAACAATTGATACAAAACGTCATTTTACTTTTTATCTGGTAGGTGTTCAATGTTTAACATACTGCTGCAGAAAATACAAATACCCATAGCTTTACAAATCTCTGTGCTGTAATGTTGGCTGCCTGTATACCTTCATAAAATACGATTGTAAACATATGGACCAAGTGCCACTGATTTCGTTGTTTTGCATTGATAATTTTATGGAGCGCACACAGTCTCTCATACTGGTGGTCGTGTATAATGTTAGCTTTTGTGAGCGTTGTAATCTGGTAACAGTGTGTGTTTTGGATATTCTAACCACGAGAATAAATGTTTTAAAATAGTCTGATTATTACTGGTAAGTTCAACTTGCAAACACATTAGGAATATTCAATTTGAAAGGGCAATTCTTCCGTAGAATATGGCATCAAATCCAAAATATGTTCGCTATGATGAAAAAAATTATATGAGTACCGTTTTAAAATGACTGGGGGAGTTAGAATCTGATAATGATTGTTTTTCATCAATTAACATTAATTAGGAGTTAGGAACTTAAATTATTTCCAGCATTTTTTCTTAGCCACTTTCCATAACCGGATTTTTTTTTTACAGATCTCCTGGACCTTATGTGATACCTCTTCACCCTTAATTAAACACCCTATATATATATATATATATATATATATATATATATATATATATATATATATATATATATATATATATATATATATATATATATATATATGTATATATGTATATATGTATGTATATATATATATATATATATATATATATATATATATATATATATATATATATATATATATATATATATATATATATATATATATATATATATATATGTATATATGTATATATGTATATATATATATATATATATATATATATATATATATATATATATATATATATATATATATATATATATATATATATATATATAACCAATATTATTGATTACCGATACGCCCTTTTTTAAACAAATCAATATTTAAAATAGAGAACTTTATTCATTAGATGTTACCAGTACAGATACCAGATTCTAACTAAACTATCTTACATTAATTATTGTACATTAAAAGAGAGAATAAAATATAATATTTTATGCAAGGTTAGTGAAAAGTTCGCGACAATAACAACCATGTCGAGGGAAATGCTGATTAGTGCAGTTTTATATAAATGGAATATAACAGTTGATCATATAACTCCCCCATCCTTAAAATGAAGCTTCTCCTGGAAGCTGAATTGTTGACCTGCCGGGCACAAGTTGAATTCCTGGTTCATCAGCCGACACCTGTTTATATTTGTGAAACTTAAACCACTTCACTAAAGAGTAGATAATCAATATAAAAAAGCACTAAGTGTAGATCAGAAACTGTGATGAGCACTGATAGGGAGGTTCAATGACACCAAAAATTAACATATTTCGTTTGGCGGAAATATCTGTATCCTTTTATCTATCGGACGTGCTTATGCCGGTATTTATTTGGTAAAGTAATCTATCAGGAGACTACCCGTACCCACTTCTTATTATTACTATATATATATATATATATATATATATATATATATATATATATATATATATATATATATATATATATATATATATATATATAATATAACTGTCAAGTAGAAATGTCAAAATTTTTGTGCTGGAGAATTTTGTAGTTTTTGAAGAGATTTAGTTAAAATTAATGTTAATGTTTAAATAGAAGTGAATATTAATCTTCATGGCTACTGCAGAAGCGTTGGTGGGAGTATAAATAGCAGAAGAAGCGAAATTAAAAAGTGACATTCATTAAAATCATTTGGACAGAAGAAATTTGGAAAGAGGATGTTTAATAAAATTGTATCATCGCAAGCACAAGCAGAGCTTATTTGTGAGATGCATTGTATAACTTTATAATAAATAAATAAAAATAAATAAATATATATATATATATATATATATATATATATATATATATATATATATATATATATATATATATATATATATATATATATATGTATATATATATATATATATATATATATATATATATATATATATATATATATATATATATATATATACTTTCGAAGGCATTTAGCTGTCCTGGTTGTCTAACATTTTTTATTAATTTTACATTCTCCTCATTAACGTGGTGATTATGATCCCAAATATGTCGGGCAAAGGATGATCTATCTATAGTACCGTATCTTAATTGTGCCAAATGTTCTTGGAATCTAATTCCAATAGATCTTTTTGTTTCTCCGACATATTTAAGATCATAATCTTTACAACTTATTTCATAAATTCCTGACCAAGCCAAGGATAGTACGGCCAAAATGTCGGAAATTTATAAAATAAGTTGCAAAGATTCTGATCTTAAATACGTCGGAAAAACAAAAAAATCTATTGGAATTAGATTCAAAGATTAATTTTCAGAGTTTCTTCTGTGGGAAATACTGCTAAATATTTATTAATTTCGTGAATAATTTCTATGTTGTTACATTTTCTGTCACGTTGGATGAATTGACATTGAGAAGTTCTTCGCATAAGCAGGCCCTATGGTTGGTTTGTATTTTGTTTGAGCAGTGAAATATTTTACCTTTGGTACAAATGTCGCTGAGAGCCTTTACAATTTTATTATTGGAGTTTTTATTTGATTTTAATACATATTTGACATCAGAAATTATCGATACGAATTCTGATTCGTATTTTGTTGGAATAGGAAGTAAATAATGAACTTCAAATATTTTCCCATAGTCAATAGGTACAGAAAGAAAATAGTGTATTATATCACCTTCTGATTTACAAGTAATTTTCATAATAGCTTTAAAATTTAATATGTTTTCATATTTTAATTCATAAGGAAATTTTTCATTATAAAATGAGGATATCTTTGTAATTCTAAAAATAAATCATGAGGTTTCATTACGCTGGGATAAATAGTATTGTCTTTACAAAAAGTAAGAGAATTTTCAATATCTTGTAGTAAATTAAATATAATGTTGTACAGCATGATTAATTGATTATAAAAGTCTTTAGCAAGAAAAAACATTTTGATGTGTAGCCACACCTTTAATCATTTCATTTAACTGGAGTATCCTTGATTTTAATAAAATTTGATTTGCTTAATATCTCGAAATTTTTGTATGTTATGACTAATGATATACTGCATGTTTAACTGTTCATGTAATCAGAGCTGGTTTTTATGCAAATGTAATAAGATATCATCAATTCTTTTGCCGCCTGCGGCGTCTAAGTTACCAGTTACGTATTTAACTAACGTATCAAATCCATTTACAAGACCTCCCTTATTTCTAATGTTACTAGAATGAGTAAAAATATTTTTTACCTTATTGTTAATATTACTATGGCTATATTGAACTATTTTTTAATACTCATTCTAAACTATAAACACTATTATTTATGCCAGTTATTTTTAATATTAATTCACTGAGTGTTTATAATATTATACCTACTTATTATATACGGGTTATTAAGTATGTAATTTAACATTCAATATGGCAGCTTTATGGCTTGCTTGTTTTTCAATTTACAATGAATCATTTTACTAACTTTAAAATTTTTCAAATATATTTGTAGAATGGCACTCAACGTTTTATAGAATAAATCTTTAAAATACGCATGCTATTTGACCCTAGGTATTATATAATTATTGGAAGGTATTCTCCCATCTTTTGGCAAATTTTTCGGAAAACGAAAACCCTGTATATATGTATATATATTTCACTAACATGTTATGTCATTTTTCTCAACCATTTTCGAGATATTTGACTTTTTTCAAAAATTTCCTTAAAAACATTGTCACATTTACACACCTGTATCTCTCTTATTTTTCAACCTGAAAAGTTGAAATTTTAAAGTGCCAATTCGTAGGTCCTACAAAATATTTAGAATTCACTAAAGCTATTAAAAGTTAGATAGGGTGTCCGGTAAATCGTGACAACTTTAAAACCTAATAACTCTCTTATTTTAAATAGAACACCCTATATTTTATATCGTTAGTTCATGTACTTTTTATTGTTCTTTCGATTGGTATCAGCATTCCCTATACCTAAGTCCCACCGATTTGAAGATATTTAAACATTATTTGCGATAAGTAATAATTATTAGTCAGTTTATCAGGTTGCCTAGGAGATGAAAATTTTAAAAGTCATCTTCCGACATAAGTAAAATATGCAATGATTTTTGAGTATAGCTTTTATTTACGAGGAGTATAATCTTATTAACAGAAGATATTGTGTGGTTGGAAAGAGATTTCTACATAAACACAGATCAACTCGTTACAGGATCAGAATATTACTAAAAAAAATTCTAATAATGGAGTGTTGCGTCCAAAATTTCATAAGAGTAAAACATTATTAGGGAACAAAGAGATTTGTGTGTTATCACTTCACAATAAATGTTCGAAATTTGAACCATTCACTTGGAGGCATTTGATGGCTCTTTTAATGATGGTACCTGTGGCTCGAGAAAGGTAATCTTGCTCCATTGCGTTGAAGGCCTCTAATACTCTAGCTATCATATCTTGTTTTGTAGTAGGTGGTTCCTGGTAAACTTTGTTCTTAATGCACGCCCAGATACTAACATCTAGTGAAGTCAAGTATGGTGAGCGGACTGGCCAACGATGAGGACTACCGTTAGCTATCCATCTGTCTTCAAATGTTTCTTGGAGTAGGTTGCTTACTATCTGTAAGTTGTGTGGTGGAGCTCCATCTTGTTGATACCTTCTGCAGCTTCGTGTTCATGCAAGGAGTTCAGCGCTGGTATTATTACTTGCTGCAGAATGCGACAATAACCAGGACCTGTGAATACTGTACGTTTAGAATTCGTTCTTACTTCCTTTTTTTTAAATCTTACCATTATTACTGATATGAAGGCAAAAATTCTATTGTATTTTACTGTGCAAAATAAATTGAAACTCCAACAGTCCTGGAAATTTCGTTCTCTAGTAATGTGAAGATTTTCATCCGACCAATAGTGACTGTTGTGACGATTGAACATGCCCCTCTTTAAAAATTTTGACTCATCGCACCATATAATTTTTCTTGAGAAATTTTCATCTTCTTGAGTTTTCAAAAGATACCATTCGCAGAATTCTACACGCCGGAAAAAATCCCCAAGTTCTAAATGGTGTATTAAAGTGAACGAAAATGGTGTCCATTTGTTAATTTTTAAAATTATGTGAATAGTTCCTCTTGAAAGATGCAAATTTCTACTGCAGTTTCTGATTGACACATGCGGATAAGCAGTAAAAAATGCCAAAACATTTATTTGTGTCTGTTCATTGTCCAATAGCGGTTTATTTTTATTACCTTCAAAACGAAACGTTCCATTCTCAGAACAATTTTTCAATAGTCTTCTGATCATGTCAGGAGTTGGTCTATGTCTATCTGGAAATCTCTCTGCAAATACACGACAGGTTCTACTAACAATTCGATTACACTCCCCGTAAATAATAATTAAATTCAAAAAGTCATCGTTTGAGTAATTGAAGTGTGCCATTATTGTGGAAATACTCTCTTTTATTAAAATGCAATTGACAAAAGTACTTGACAGTACAACCATTAAGTTTACTGTCGGAAGATGCCGTTTAAAATTTTCATCTCCTAGGCAACCTGATAAACTGACTGATAATTATTTCTTATCGCAAATATACCTCGAAGTAAACTTTGCAAATTTCGTACATTTATTGTGAAGTCATAACACACAAATCTCTTTGTTACCTAATAATGCTTTATTGTTATGAAATTTTGGACGAAACACTCCATTCATAGAAATTTTTTAGTAGTATACTGATCATGTAACGAGTTGATCTGAGTTCATGACGAAATCTCTTTGCAACTACACGACATATTCTGTTAATAATTCTATTATACTCCTCGTAAATAAAAGTTATATTCAAAAGTCATCCCATATTTTGCTTATGTCGGAAGATGACGTTAAAAATTTGTATCTCATAGGCAACCTGATAAACTGACTAATAATTATTTCTTATCGCAAATAATGTTTAAATATCTTCAAATCGGTGGAACTCAGGTAAAGGGGATGCTAATACCAATCGAAAGAACAATAAAAAGTACATGAACTAACGTCATAAAATATATGGCGTTCTATTTAAAATAAGAGAGTTATTAGGTTTTAAAGTTGTCACGATTGACCGGTCTATTTCGGACACACTGTCTAACTTGTACTAGCTTTAGTAAATTCCAAATATTTTGTGGCATTTCAGAATTTGCATTTTAAAATTTCAACTCTTCAGGTTGAAAAATAAGAGATACAGGTGTGTAAATATGACAATGTTTTCTTAAGAAATTTGTGAAAAAAGTCAAATATCTCGAAAATTGTTGAGATAAATGACATAACATAAAACCTCCCATAAAATTTGACAAGTAATCTAGATGCTTAATAAAAAATACCATCTTCCATTTGAAATGAGAAAGTTGATGTCTACCTCCAGTATAACCGAAAGTCCCATACTAGTGTCAATATTTTCAGTGAACTGGAAATTTTGAGAAACCGACGTGCGTGAATTTTCAGATTTCAATTGTGAGCCATACTCCAGTAACGGCTAATGGAAGGTCTACCTGGGACAGCCTGTATATCGTACAGATAACTCAAAAAATAATGGGCCGATTTTGATGAAATTTGGTATGTACCTTCATTTTGTAAGTGTCTTGGATAAGTTCGTTAGCCAGGAAAATCGGACCACCTTTTCCGGAAAAATTTTGTATTTTTTTGGATTTTTTTTTTAAATAACAAAGCTATGATAACCAAATTTAGCATATACGTTTCTACTATCAAACACTCTACTCGCCAAAATCAGGCCTTTAAGTTAAAGCACAAAAAAGTTATAGGCATTTATAGAAATAAAATTTGGGTCCCACTGGTGATCAGAGGAAAGCACAGGAACAAAATATTTTGTGTGATTAACAAAACCAATTGAATATTACATATAACGGTTAAGTTTTCTTGACGCAAAAAGGTCAAGAAGTAGCAGAAAATATATTTTGTAAATTTTATAATTTTTCCTCTTAAACCGTAAAGTCGCGATTTGAAACGTCAAAATTTGCAATTTTGAGTCAACGAATCTGAAAAAATATTGCTTATGTAGAAGAAATGTCGTAATAAGTGTGTTTTACAAAGCCTTAAGTTTCAGCTTCAACCATTAATTGTCCTTCGTTTGACTAAAATATTTTAGGTAAATTCATTTCAACTAGACTCTTTCTGATCCTTTCGCAGGAGTTTCAGCTATAGAGTTTATGGTTTCATCGTCTATATTTCAGCAAATTTTAGTAGAAAAAAATCGTTATTGAGAAGACTGCGTCTTAGGAATTTTAAAAAGATTTCTTCAAATGAGCGCGGGCTAGAACCCTTAAAACCCATATACGGGGTAAGTTTAAGTTCTTGTCTGTTTACACATATACAGGGTGACATATTTCTACGGTAAAGCTCGATATATCCGTTATTATACAAGATATGAGAAAAAATTATATACGTTAATTCTGGGCGTTTCAGAGAGCTTTTTGTTTGTATTACTCGTTGAAAAAATCGAGCTGCCGTATACAGGCATTCTCAAATAGTGGCTGAATTTGAAAAGTTTTCACAGAAAAGTTTTTACTGTTTTCGTAGAAATCTTTGTAAGATTTTTGTGATGTATTGGTAATAATAAATGTCGAATGTCGAAAAGTTATTTTCGGAATATGTTTTTACTTTTTGAAGCAACAAAGCTACTTTAATGAAATATGGTACATTGTTAGTACTATATAGGTTATACTGCCAACCAAATGTCCTTTTAAAAACAAGACATATTTGCATTAAAAACCTTGTTACGAAATTTTACTGAATGAAATCGTTCAATCAGTCCATTTGATTCTAGGTGCTAATAAGATGTAATTTTATTTCATGGGGCTCAAGTAATTCTCTAAGCAGAGTTCTTAAATTCACCTGCATTTTCCAGTAAAATTTGTTCTGGTATAGTGGTGTGTAAAGTACTTTATTAAATTATTTACTATTTTTATAGCTTTGCATATTTAGAAAAGGAATCAATTATAGTTAAAAACTTTACATTTTTAAGTGATATGCCATCGGTTATATTTGAAAAGGTTTGATTGCAGTAAACATGACTTGAAATTTTAGATTTAATGATCGTCAGTCATATTTTGTTATTTGACAATTTTCGCATTCCTTAATATGGGTTTGAATACTTTCTTTGTTTAGGCCAATAGTATTAATTTTATTGTAAACTAGTGCTAAAAATTATAATATCGTCTAGATAAACTAGACATTTTTCGTTGTGTATTCCATGTAAAATACTGAGTACCCGCTGGAAGGTACTTGGACTACATTTCAACCCCATTGTCATTCTCAGAAACTCATTATGGACATTCTCTATGTTAAAGACAGTTTTTGGGATGTCATCTTCGGACATTTTAACTTGATGAAATCCAGATGCCAGATCCAATTTATCTAAAAATTCATTAATATTCGGCAACGGATACTTGTCACCAATAGTTTTTTCATTAAGCTTTCTCTAGTCAATTATACGCCATTTATGCCCACCTGAGGCATCTTGTTTTTTTGGAACAACCCAGATTGGAGAAGACCACAGAGAGAAAGATGGTATTATTATTTTTTGCTCTAACATTTTGTTTTATTTGCTTTTGCACTTCTTCTCTGTGCACTTGTGGTAAACTGGGATTTCATCAGTTGTTCGAGTTATATGTTTCATTTTATTAGTAAAAGTTAGGGGTTTATTTTCCTAATGGAAAATATCTTCATATTCTTTTATTATCTTTAAAATTTCGCGTTTTTCTTCGGCATTTATGTGATTAGTGCGAATGTTTCATAAATCGAACTTATAATTATCTACATTGTATGTGTTTAAATTAGAACTGTGTGTCTGCTCGTTTTCATCAAACCCTTCTACAGATATTGGTTCACTGAATTTTAAAGTCACTGTATCTTCCGATGTGTTGAGAATAGTCCAAATTGCCTTACAATTACGTACCTTAGTAACGCATTGTGGTATTTCTAAGTTTTTAATTTTTGTATATGGAGTAATCATTTTTTGCAAGATTTTTGTGATATATTGGTAATAATAAATGTCGAATTTTTGTGAAAAATATAATTTAGTGTAACATTACTGAAGGCAATTTCTGTAAAAAAAAACTTAATTTTTGTAAAAGAAATTTTTGCAAATTTTCTTAATTCGCCCTAAAGCTGTTGGTGAATAATTATATCTTGGCAGGTATGTAACTAACTCGAAGAGGTTCGTTGGCCAGGAAAATCACACAGTTTTTTCTGGAACTTTTAAAGTTTATTTTCGGAATATGTTTGTACTTTTTGAAGCAACAAAGCTACTTTAATGAAATATGGTACATTGTTAGTACTATATAGGTTATACTGCCAACCAAATGTTCTTTTAAAAACAAGACATATTTGCATTAAAAACATTTTTACGAAAATTTGCTAACATAAAGCACTTGCTGCGTCCAGACTTTTTTATTTTATATTCGTTTTGGTTATCAAGAAGTCTTGTATGCTCAACTAGAGTAGAATGAAATCGTTTAATCAGTCCATTTGATTCTGGGTGCTAATAAGATGTAATTTTATTTCATGGGGCTCAAGTAATTCTCTAAGCAGAGTTCTTAAATTCACCTGCATTTTCCAGTAAAATTTGTTCTGGTATAGTGGTGTGTAAAGTACTTTATTAAATTATTTACTATTTATATAGCTTTGCATATTTAGAAAAGGAATCAATTATAGTTAAAAACTTTACATTTTCAAGTGATATGCCATCAATAGGTAATATTTGAAAACGTTTGATTGCAGTAAGCATGGCACTAAATTTTAGATTTAACACTCGTCGGTCATATTTTGTGATTCGACAAATTTCCCATTCGTTAATATGGGTTTGAATAGACTTTCTTTGTTTAGGACCATAGTATTAATTTTTAATACGATTTTCAGTTTCGTCTATACATCTGTGATTCGTTTTGCCTTCCTTTAAAAATGCAATAATTTCTTCTCAGCATTATTCTTTAAAAACTGTACCAAGACTCTTTGCTTATCTTTAAATAATTTTACAATTAAAGGTACTGATGGTGAAAAGTTTACTTCTGAAATAATTATTTGATTTTTACCTAAATTAATTGGACACTCGACTACTGGTACTCCAATTATAGGGTTTTCGTGATTTGAATTAATAGTTCTGTCACCGCTAACATTATTATCTATATCCTTTCTTGTTCCTTTTTTATAAAGAATTTCGTATTCGTACTCCTCACGCTTAAGGCACCATCTAAGCAATTTAGAATTTGGCTATTTTAAGGAGAATAGCCAATGTAGTGGCTTGTGCTCCATTACTACTTGAAATTTTCTGCGATAAAGATATGGACAAAAATAATTTACAGCCCACACAATTGCCAATAATTCTTTCTCGATTGTTGAGTAGAGTATCTCTGAGGTATTTAGAGTTATTGATGCATAAGAGCAAGGTAAATCCAGACCAATTTTTCCTTGAGACAATACAGCACCAATAGTAAAATTGCTGGCCTTTGTAGTTCGTACAAAAGGCTTTGTCAAATTGGGGTATTGAAGAATCGGTTCGTTTATTAATAATGCTTTACATGTGTTATAACAATTGAGATAATCGGGATCTTTTTTATTTATAATCGCGTCTCTCTTTAAGCATTTAGTAAGGGGTTTTGTTACCTTGTCAAAGTCCTAAGAAACCTTTTAATTGCTTTTTATTTTTTGGTATAGGGAAATTTTTAGCCGCTTTAATTTTGTCTGGATTGGGCTTTACGCCTGATGGCACCCAATATGTCCGAGGTATGCTACTTCCTTTTTTAGGAATTCAGACTTGCCTAAGTGTATTTTAAAATTTGCTGTGCTCAACCTCTCAAACACGTCTCGTAATCGAGATATATATTCTTGTAAACTAGTGCTATAAATTATAATATTGTCTAGATAAACTAGACATTTTTCGTTGTGTATTCCACATAAAATATTGAGTACCCGCTAGAAGGTACTTGGACTACATTTCAACCCCATTGGCATTCTCAGAAACTTATTATGGACATTCTCTATGTTAAAGGCAGTTTTTGGGATGTCATCTTCGGACATTTCACCTTGATGAAATCCAGATGCCAGATCCAATGTGGAAAAGTATTGGCATCTGCCCAATTTATCTAATAATTCATTAATATTCGGCAACGGATACTTGTCACCAATAGTTTTTTCATTAAGCTTTCTCTAGTCAATTATACGCCATTTATGCCCACCTGAGGCATCTTGTTTTTTTTGGAACAACCCAGATTGGAGAAGACCACAGAGAGAAAGATGGTCTTATTATTTTTTGCTTTATTTGCTTTTGCACTTCTTGTCTGTGTACTTGTGGATAACGATATGACTTTGTGTAAACTGGGATTTCATATTTTGTTCGAATTCTATGTTTTATTTTATTAGTAAAAGTTAGGGGTTTATTTTCCTAATGAAATATATGTTCGTATTCTTTTATTAACTTTAAAATTTCGCGGTTTTCTTCGGCATTCATGTGATTAGTGCGAATTTTTCATAAATCGAACTTATAATCATCTTTATCATATGTGTTTAAATTAGTACTGTGTATCTGCTCGTTTTCATCAAACATTTCTACAGATATTGCTTTACTGAATTGTAAAGTCACTGTATCTTCCAATGTGTTGAGAATAGTCCAAATTGCCTTATAATTACGTACCTTAGTAACACATTGTGGTATTTCTCAGTTTTTAATTTTTCTTTATGGCGTAATCACTTCGCCTCCCTTAACATTTTTTATATCTATTTTTATCACCTGTTCAGATCTCGGTTGGCCTTCTATACAATTTGTACAATGAGCATTGTTTCCTATTTTATGAAATAAAGGTTTACTTTACCATTTGGCAATTTTAGCTTATTAGTTTTAAAAACTATCAAAGCGTTCAATACTTTTAAATTATCCAAGCCTAGGAAGCAATCGAAATTATTATGAAAATCAAATAAATAGAATTTTATTGGTTTGCCCTTTTTTTGTACAAACACTTTTGAACAAGGCACTAACGTGCTATATTTTTCTACAGATGTTCCATGTACTGTGGATACCTGAAAAGTCATTTTTAATTGACCTGGAGTGAAATGCATTTGCAATTTCTGTTTTTATAAATGATCTTGTGCTCCCTGTATCAATAAGCACCCTTAAATATTTTCGGGCAGAATGAGGTAAGGCAATTTTCTAGCATTATCTGTTAAATCATTATCGAGAAATTTGGTTTCCTGACGCACTGTTTCCTAAAAAATCATTTTCCTCTGGAAACTCGATCAAAGGCCCTGCTGTGTCAGGTTTTTTGATATTATGTAGCTCTTGTATGTTTGCTCCCGGCTGGATTTGCCGATAATTCTGGTTTTCGAAAGTATTTCTTTTAGAAATACTCATTGGTGTAGATTTAAAATAATTCCTATTTTCATTACCTCTAAAAACATTTGAATTTTGATTTGGAAATTGATCCCTTCTAGGAAAATTTGGCATGTCATTAAAATTTTGCCTTTGATTGAAAGGAGCTTAAGAGTTATGAGCATAATTTATTAATTGAGGTATCAAGTTTTGCATCATTGGTTTATAAATAGTATTTTGACTATTTTGATATTTAAATTTTGGACGTGTATTTTGGCCCTGTTAATTTCTAATTGGAAATTGTTAGTTAACATGTTTAAAGCTGTATTTAAATATACAGGAGTTTTAGCCCTCAGAGATCAACTGGTTCTCTTAAACCACATAATAATATGCGAGGCGCAAATTTATGAAAATAACCTACTAAGACATTTGCCTCGATTTCAGTGCAATGTGTAGAACTTTCATTTGACTAGATACTGCGTTTTTTACATAGCAACCATACTTTGTGCACTCGCGACTTAACTTTATGGTTAAGACGTTTGAATTTTTTAAACGATTATTTATTGATTGATTACACAAATACTTAATAATTAAAACATATAATAATAAAATATCAACATAAGTGTGATGATAAAATATAGCACTCCATGTGTAGAGTAACAAGAACAAGTAAAAAACAGGAACGAACAGCCTGCTGAAGGCGGGCTAGCTATTTATAAGTTTTCCCCTCAGGACTGGCTCTATTGTCTTTTAGAGGTGAACTTGTACTCATGCTGACTCAGCTTCTCATTGTTTATTTTACTTTACTATGTAGTTCCAAGGTGCCTTCTAATTCGCTGACTTTTTTGACTGTGTACTTGGTTTGCTACATTGTTACATAGTGGCCTATTTTTGTTGGTCTATTTATCTCCTCCCTCCTTTGCAGATTTTCATGATTAATCCGGTTTCGATTGTTCTTGAAGTTTCTTATTTTGTCTTCTTCCATTTATTCATCCTCAGTTGTCATTGTTGCTATGATAGCTATTGCTACGGCTACATATAGTAACATGGTCCATAATCTGAGGTGATAGATTGGTATATTGAACTGGCCTGGTATTTCTCTTTTGATTGATTGGGGTTGGTCCCGAATTGGTTGATATCATGTAGCTGAACGTTGTCTAATTTTAACTCTGATAGATCTTCAGGAATTTTGGGTTCTTCCTGTTCCGTGAATTCTATTTTTGGTAAATTAAATATTTGCTAGGTTTCTGATGTTTGAGCGGATTTGTAAATTCTGCTTCCTGCTTGTAGATTGCAATTTGGTTTAAGGGTTACTAATTTTGTTCCCTTTGTTATTTTGGTCTCTTCTTGTTCCTCACATATTACTCTGATTTTTGTTTCTTCCGGTGCTATTACAATGTATTGGCTGTTTCCATATTTTGAGACGGTGGTCTTGTTAATTTTGACTGTTTTTTGTTTACAATTATCTATCAGTTTTTGAAAGTTAATTATCTTGATTTCACATGGATTATGGTCGTTGAGCATGGTTGGATTATCATTTTCGCAAAAATACACTTGATTCTTTAAATTTTCACATTTGGTTCTCGGAATTATCATTGTGAATGTATAGGGATTTTTCGGTACAGGTAAGGTTGTAATGGTTTATTTTCAACCACCGTTACAAGTTTGTATTTTAAATCTATGAATCCTGAGCAGATTTGTTCACTTGCATTTTCACCACTAGAGCGTACTTATATACCACCATAAATACTCTTGTTGGTATAGCGGGTTGTCTATCTCCGCCGTTTCAGTCTTTCTCTGAGCAGGTGTGCAGCTTGATTTAACCTATCTACCTCTGGTTGACAGTGGCGTTCTCTGTCAACGGGTCTTGCTTTGCGCTTCTAAGAGCGCGTGATTCACGTTGGTATATGCAGCCTCTTAATCGGCGCGCCTATGGCGAATTTATAATTATAATACCACAGAATTTTTCATCTGTATTTTATTTTAAAAAACTTGAGCGAAATTCTGTCGGTGGCTATGCAAATTATCAATAGAAAAAACAAAAAGGAGGGTTTTTTCTTTCTTTTGTGTTGATAGGGGGAAAATTGAGAATAAGGAGACAGAAAGAAAATAATTTTTAACTCGAAAAGTGGCTGGTCGTCATGTGAATACCGTTTGTCCAGAGCTAGAATTTTTAATAAATTCATCCACTTAGTGGGACATATGAGAAATGGTATCTGGGATGGTGTTCATTTGGTGAATTTGTTATTTGGAACACATTCTGTCGATCAGAGTATCAGATTAAAATCGACGCAAGTTGATTTTGCTGGGTTAAACGAGAAAGCACACCTTTTTTTTTGACACTGAAGCCGTCCTCCATCTGGTGCTATTTTTCTCACGGCTCAAATAATCTACTGTATATTTTATAGTTACTCTAGTAGTAGTGTATTGATGGTGACTGGCTGCACGTTCCTGGATATAAATATTTCAGTAATCCTGCTGGAAGTCCGCATGACGTCAGACCATTCAAGAGGAGCGGCATAATTCCATTTCAACTGACTGTATACCTAGGAGGGTAACGAGTAATATATCAAGTTAGATCGTTTCAAATTCCTTTTTTTTTATCAGTGAATATATCGCTGCAGTTTCTTGGGCATTCCAGTGTGCCTTTTTTTGACTATCATATTTAATTTTATTATTATCATATAGTTATATTATCATATCATATTTATTTTTACAGGCAAAAGCTATACTTATCGTGTGATTTCATAATAATAGCAGTCGCTATAGGAGCATTCGGTTCAGGTTGTTTCACAGCCATATTATCTCTCTAATCTTTTATTTTACTTTAGATAACAGCATCAATCTAAGATAACACATTTAACTTTTATTGTAGGCTAACTTAGTCAAAATTTATTTTTTATCATATTTACTATTAATGTACTTTGTTTGATAAGAACAACCAATTAATTATCTTGTGCGAATGTGTATGTCTATTTAAATTTGTGGACATATAATCGTTCCGTGCAGGAAGACTTAGCATCACTGTTGTGTGTCTGTGGCATATGTCTAATATTTATATTTGGATGTCAGTTTTTTAAAATATAATCGCATTAAGTTATTGTGTGAATTGTGTAAAGCTTACGAGATCTCGAATGGCCTGATTAAATCTTGTTAAATCTTGTTCGTTAACAATAATTTAGTCAATATTGGTTGAGACCTTTTTTTCTTTTGTATGTGCTATAATTATGCTTAATAAATAACTAACGTGCTATAGCCCATTTGACGCCCTCAGCGATTTTCATATGTAGTGTATATATGTATATTTGGGTGTACATATTCCCAGCTAATAGTTAGAGCATTTTGTGGTAGATACATCAGCGACCATTTGGTCCATGATTGAGGTTGTACAGATTTGTTAATAAAGGTACTAATTGGTTGTTTTAACTACTGTTTACTTTTCCTATTTTGAATTTTGTTTTGATAATTCCTTCTCTTTTTTTTTGGTCTGTAAGCGTGCTATTAATTTGTAGTGTTGTGCTCCGACATTGCAGTGTGTCTGTGTGTGCCTCCGTACCACCTGGAACCTTCTGGTCAGGGTGCTTTAGTCAGTGGTGCCCCCTCGGAAATTAATTGAGATTGGTGGTTGGCCACAAGGCTATTATTATTTTATTTTTTTTATCCTTAGACCCACCCCATCTCCACTAGAGCTGCTTGGCATGCAACGTCACACGTAGCGGTCGCACGTAGACACCATTCCGGCACGCGGACTTGTAGGGAATTGAACATATAAAGCTTTGAGTGTTAATCATTTTTCAGCTGGCGTTGCATCATAATTATTTGTTGCAAAAAAAAAGAGCGTGGCAAGGTGTATAATTGATAACATGTATAATCTGATTCGTCTACTAGTGGTATTTCTGATTGAAAAATAATTTTGAAGTCAATTTGGACCGTTTTTATTTTAAATATTTTTTCATATAGGTTTAGATCATTTGTAGTTAATACACATTGTTATAAAGCTCAAGCATTGTGCTTTTGTCTAGGTTAACTGTTTTATCTGCTTCGTTATCTGTGTAAATCACATTTAAAAACGCTTCTAAAGACTAGATGTAAGTATGAAAGTCTATATCTCCTACATTCAGCTGGCTAAATCTTAACGCTAATATTTATTAAAGAAATATCACAAGCGCACCTCATAAGGAAACCACTAAGATACCTTTGGTGGTCATATACCTTCTAAAGGGATGATCGCTCATCTAGAGTCAATTATGTAGTCAATGTGAGAGAGGAAATTTTTCCAATATCATATCAAGTGTAACCATTTTGATTTGTTTGTCCATGGAAATATCTGTAGACGCTGATCAAGCTAGTGCTGTCCTTTCCTCTAGAAAGTGTAATGGCCAAGCTTAAACTAAATTTCGTGTTGTTTGCCTAATATTCTTAACTCAAAGTAATAATATTGCAATTAATTCCCTCATTAACTTCTTAGTCTAGAGGTCGCTGAATAATTGCAGTTTAGTTTTAAAGTATGAACACTAGTTTCCTATAGCGTAAATATATTTCTGCAACTCTCGTCAGAGCACGATAAATATCATTGAACTTGTAACTTGGTATTTTCATTATGTTGGAACATAATATATGTATTTTTTTTTACTGAAGTCATTTAACAATATTGCCATAATGAAAAGTTAAAAGAATTATTAATACACATGTTTCAATAACTGCACTGTATAGTGGCATATTTTCAAGAGCAAAGAGATTTAAACAGCAATGTACTTCAAGACATCAGTTTACTAAACATTTAAATAGTAAATATTTCTTTAGAGATTCTACTCCCAAAGTCCAAATGATATAAAATAAATTAATACTTTTTAACAAACCCTCTTAAATGTTTTCAATATTTGAACTATTTGAATAAAGCTTTTGTATTTAAATAGGTAGTTCTCACCAAATATTTACAAGCAAAATCGTAATGGAACTAGCTTTAAACACACATGTCAATCAGGGGTCTCTAATAAATTTGCGGTCCCTCTGAAAGACAAACTCCTGACAAAAAATATTTATGAAAATATGAAGAGTACTACACACAATACAATATTTGAGTGCCCAAGTATTATTTTATATACTAAAAATCATTCATATTTCAGGAGTTTGCAAGATCTGATTCTTAATATATACGTGATCTATTTGATACTATCCTCTACTAGCAGGAAACCAGTAATCCACCTTTATAATAAAATCATTAAAAAAACTTACTTTTTCCTCAGTTGGCACTGATAATTTGTCACTGCAAATCAATTTAGATACTTGCTGATGGGACAGGGTCAAAAATTCTTCACATTCTACCACTTCACTGGAAAACACAGATATTATAAAATAGAACATAAATTAAAATTTTCAAGCATCTTTACTTCATATTACAGTCAAGCGTTTTCAATTAAAGATGTTTGTAAGAAATATTTAGATTACATTCTGGATATATTTGTATTTTTTAAATTAAATTGTAAATGTATTACATTTTCTTGCAGTAATGTACACCAGTGACCTAAGTTAGGTAGTTCGATGCATAGGTAAGTGAACACAATATGATGTTGATGTGAATCTAAAAGTAGCAGGGCAGAACAAATTAGTTGGTAAGTTATGGAGCTAAAGTCAACTAACGAGGCTTTTTCATGTATAGGGTTATTCCAGCTGCAGATAAATATACAAATCTACATCGGATCTTTTCCAACGGAGAGCAATAGCATTTGTACAAAAACTGTAGTAGTAGCCTTTAGGGAACATACATGCGCTACATAATATAAACGCAGCTTCATCCTACACAAAACATTTTGTTTTGTCTTTAAATTAAGGTTCTTTACAGATGAGATAGTATTTTCAGTTTTTTAGACAAAAATGCGACTGTTGGAAGGTTACACCCAGAAAAGGCATAATCCCAGAGATATATTTTTTCGTATTAGAAAAGTTCACTATGTGTTAATAGTAGATAGGGCCCCACCTGGGTCCATCCCCTCCACTTTTTACTGCGCATGCGCGTGACGTCATGCGCATGCGCTGACCTGCGCAGACCTGTGACAGTTGACAGCTGACCTGTCAGATTTGACAGGTGTCAAATGTCACTGACCTGACAGCTGTCAACGTCAGCTGTCACCTGACCTGACATGTGTCAACGTCAAATGTCACCTGACCTGTCAGATGACGTCACAAGCATTCCAAGATGGCTGACCTGTCATAGACAGTTGCAACCCGGGTTCTCTCTATGGAACTAACCTGAGATGACGTCACAAGCATTCCAAGATGGCTGACCTGTAAGAGACATCTGCAACTCCGGGGTTCTCTCTATGGAACTAACCTGAGATGACGTCACAAGCGTTCCAAGATGTCTGACCTATGTGTCCATAGATAGCCACAAGTCAGGTTAGGTATTAACTGTCTTGTGATGACGTAAGATGTTCCGTCTGACCTGTGTGTCCATAGATATCTACAAGTCAGGTCTCCATGTGTGTATTTGAAGAATACCATCTGTCTGATTGTTTATTAAGGTTATGTATGTATGTGTTTATTAAGGTTATGTATGTATGTGTTTATTAAGGTTAGGTGTTCGTATACAGACTGATTACCAAGCCATTTTGATTGGTTATTAAGGTTATGTTTGTATTTGTTGATTAAGGTTATGTTCGCACACACACACACTACTGTCTGTATTTGTTTATTAAGGTTATGTTCACACACGTGTTGATTACCAGTCATATGATTGTTTGTTAAGGTTATGTATTTGTTATTTGAATGCAAACAGAGATAATACAAGATTGTACTTACATACAACAAGAGACGTCAGCCTTCTTTCACAGCTTAATACACACACTACTGAACAGGTATCTTCTGTGTTGAGGATACAGACAGACAACTGATTACCATTGTTAAAGCCTGTACATGCTGTTTAACAAACACGTCATGACAGTTCAAAGTCTTTTCTTAGACTGAGAAGACAGAGGTATGTAATAACACAGACAAACAGACAACTGATTGCCATTGTTGAAGCTTGTACATGCTGTTTAACAAACACGTCATGACAGTTCAAAGTCTTTGCTTAGACTGACAGATGCATGTGTATTTGAAAGAAAAGCATTCGCCTGAACTTAGATTTGAACCCACGAACCTCGAATCGGCCATAGACAGCTTTCTCAGATATACACTGTCCCTAAACCAATAGCTCCACAGACGCACACGTTAAAAGTTTGTTCGCTGTTGTATATATAAAACAAAAGCCAGTTGTTGTTTACATATGAGGTTAGGTGTTCGTATACATGTTGATTACCAATCATCTGATTGTTTAGTAAGGTTATGTTTGTATTTGTTATTTGAATGCAAACAGACATAATAAGAAGAGTGTACTTACATACAGCAAGAGACGTCATCCTTGTTTCACGACTTAACACATACTGAACAAGTGTCTCTTGTATTGAGGAAACAAACTGATGTAAGAGAGAGAGAGGCCTTACAAAGGATAAACAACGTTTTACAGTTGTTAACCTTGATCCTGTTTGAGCTTGTCTGTGTATCTGTTTAATATACACAAGAGAGAGGCCCTCTTAAAGGTAAACAACCTGTCAGTTGATGACCTTGTGTTATATCTGTTCAATAACCCCACATTATTCGTGTTTGAGCTTGTCTAGAATACAGTCATTAGAAGTATGACATCATCCATGTAAAAACAAATACAGTTTAAAACGGTTACTGTGGGTAACATGTATAAATTGGCTACACACAGACACTCTTAAACATATTCACAAGTCAGTTGTTGTTGAGAAAAGACTTACTGCAGTTTGTTCTAACCCAAATCTGTTTTAAAATGGCTACATTAAGTGATGTGTGTTACCAGCAAATTAAAGACAACTTCTGGTATGGTCTATTTGGAGACTTTCAACTTATTATCGATAAGAACACTGGCTATTTTAATGCAACTAAACTGTGTAAAACTAGCAATAAAAAATTATATCATTGGATGGAAAATAAGAAAACTAAAGAGTTGATTGCCTATTACAACAGTCGGCTGAAGGAACAATTGGGTTATCGGAATACCGAAAAGCCAAATATTCCAACCGAAGGAGCCCACTTAGAGTCGCTTCCAAAGGGTCGAAATACTAATACCCTAAAAACGGACGCAGCATCTCAAGTAACACCAGCAACAGCTACATACGTATTAAACATTGGTGGAGCGCTCGCTGAAAACGACACGATATCTGGTACATATGTGTGTAAAGATTTGATAGTAAATTTGGCTTGCTGGATATCCAATCAGTTCTATGACAAATGCAACCAAATTATTTTTGATTTTTTCCTAAACGAATTTGATCAGAAATACAAGGACAACCTAGATGCGATTGAAGTAAAATTAATGGAGATAAATGATGAGGTGCAACGTATGCGAGAAACAAATGCTAAAGTCACAGAATATCTTGAAGATATATCCCCAAAGCCAAGTAACCTGGGAAAAATAAGTGTGTTTGGTTTACTTGCAAGAAACGAGACAGGCGCCCCCTATCCATATCATGCTGTAAGAACACAAAAGAAAAGTTTCCCCAGGGCTGTGAGGAACTTTAAAAATAAACACCCCAACGCCCAAGTGATCCTAAACAAGCTGTACGATCCAAATGTAGTAAATCTCTTTAACAGAATAAAGACTGAAGTGAAATACCTTACAGCACATAGAAACAACCTACATATAGCTGATGTAGCACAAGATAAGTTTGTTCAGGATATTATTGCTTTAAGACATACTTTTTAATTGTATTACAAAATAAAAACACATTAATTTTAACAAAATACTTTTTATTTGATTCCAAGTATGTAAACACCTGCCGTTTGTTAGCCCCAATTATTCGTGTTTGAGCTTGTCTAGAATACAGACATCAGTACAGTATTTGTGTTTGACACGTTTTCCCCCTAAGAAACAACGTATTTGCAGACACACAGAAACAGACCAAGGATTGATATATCGATATCAGTTGCTTATAACACGTACACGATATGTTTTTATATGTTATAGTTGATGAAATAAGACACATACCAAGTAAAAACAGAAGGCTACAGCTAAGTATTCAAAACAAATTTTGTTCAAAACTGTCTAAACGCTCCCTGTATATATATATACGGAACGCCAAAGCAACTAGAAATATTTGTAAATATAAAAACGCTAGTAAAACGGTTTCATCGGTGACTAATATTCTATCTGTTTCCAGTTGCCTCAGGCATCCTAATGAGTTATTTTATAATCATAAAAACATGTTCTCATTAATAATACCTACAACACTAGTATTGCATTAATACATATAACGTAGTATACCGTTCTAGATTACGTTTTTTATGTTTGTTTTTGTAAAGATGTGTTTACCTTTCACATTTATAGGTTTTAAAAACACAAAGTTCAACTATGAAAGAGGTTTATTTAAAAACTATACTTTGATATATCGTTACAGTTTTCCACTATACTGTGGAGTTTATATTGGTTGTTACAATTATTTTTATACAAAAGTACAGTTTATACAAAAATACAATATAATTTAGTACAAACACTAGACTAAAATACAACAGCTTAATAAACACAACTAAAAATAATACTCTAGATTTGGTTAGCTAACGAACCCATACATAATGATTGCAAGGTTTGCGGTTTATAAGATCGCCAAAAATTTAAAACACTGACTGGGTTTTCAACAAGAAGAAGTTTTTTAGTCTTTTCTGCTTTATAAAAAACAAAACTACTATCTAAATCATATTTATAGTATTGAAATATTTTGAGTATAAAAAGTTCTTTATGAATAAGCAGCTCAGACAAAAACCTACAACTATACCACACTTTCTTCTCATCTGAAAAAATACGGTAAAACATAAAACCATTCTTAGTACTATGATAGCCCTGCATATTAGGTAAATTACAAGAGTCATACTTATCTCCAGATATTATTAAACGAATTATAAGATAATGTTGTTCTGTACCGTATAGTGTTGAGGCATAACCACCGAGTACACAACAAAATTTTTTCTCGGTTTCAAACCACTCCATATCAGCCAACACACTGTCCAGGATTAGTTGATCAATTGGTGTTTGTAAGTTTGGTTTTAATTCCCTGCTGATAAAAGTGAGATGCTTTAACTGCTCCATTATAAAAAAACACTTCTCACAATGGTTCATACTTGTTACTGTTACTGCTGGTGTTGTTGTTCTTTTTCTAAAAGTACATATGGTTGGTAGTTTACGATGAAAACCCCTCTCATAAGTTGATGTTGATAGTTTATCTTCTTAACTGTATACGTTTGATTATTCTGGTATATTACAAGTCAGCGATGGTGTTGGTTCGTTTGTCTTGAAATTGGAATGTACTGGTATACATACCATTTTTTATTTTTTTTTCTCCTTTATATATTGCTTGAGCATACCCAGGCTCGAAAAAGACGACTCGAGCGTCAGTTGGCAGCATACGTCTCGGTAGAAACACCACCCCGTTTTCCAATTTCATCAACATTCGGTAACCATAGCGGGTTTTCACTTTTTCACCCCCTAATATGTTATATGGGGTGTTTAACAACAAGTCTGCAGCTTTAATTACAGGTGACGCTTCACAAAGACCGTCACGATTTAAAACAGCTAGTACTGATGCTGATGATGAAGCCATGGTTGTTGTTGTTGTTTCTGATTTTATACTGTGGGGTAGAGCTTTGATAAGAACGTATATATATAAGGGTTCAACCAATCAGGTTTGAAAGCGTAGGTTGAAAGACCCCTGGTCTTAAAAAACCCGCTTTCCTGAGTTTTCATTTACCTACACACATTCTGTTATCAGAAAAACACCACTGATAACTCAAGATTGATTTTAGGTAATGAATCATAAAAAACCCGACACCTATAAAATTCAGATACAATTTTTAATTGGTGATAAAACAGCATCGTAGTCTTCAAATTCCTTAGCGTGTTTTTCAAACCAGGTAATAAACAATTATATATATAAAATTTTTCTATCAACTGTAATGTAGATACACTTTATAATTTGGTAATAAAACAGGCTCGTCTCCAAAGTCCTTAGCGTGTTTTTTTGTTTAAACCAGGCAATAAACAATTATATATAACATTTTTCGAGGGTCAACTTGTGTTTCTAGTCAAAGACCGGGGCATTTTTTATAGGATGGCAGTTTTTTTTGGATATACCATGAGTGAAGCTCTGCTTTAAAAGCTTGTCTGCAGGTTTCGACTTTCAGTTAGCAAACAACAAACATAATGGAAGGTATACCCCTGTCTCTCTGTGTTTAGAGTGAAATTATTAATAAAGTTTTTGTTTGTTCCAGCTGAAATATTTAATATAGTTAATGGGCTGTTTGTGGGAAACGCAGTAAGTAATTTTTAAAATGGTTCTTTTAGTTTATAAAAGATTTGTTTTTATTTTAGCCTATAATAGCGATTTATATTGCGGGTGAGGGGGAGCTACCCTCTCCGCAACAGTACTCTACCCTGGTGTGGGTGGGGTATATAGCCCCATGGGGTGTGGGGCTGATATTTCAAGCCCCACCCCAACCTGTAGGGGGTGCAATTCTCGAGATCTACGTCTTGTAGATCTCGAGAAAGGAAGGTAATATCCATTGTCCCTCGTTTGGATACAAGAATTTATGTTTCATTTCTTTTGTTTCAGTCTGTGACACCACCTAGGCCACCAAAAAATAACATTACAATAAAATATATATAATAATAAAACGTTTTAAAAATAATGTTGTTTGATTTTATTGTAATATTTTTTCAGTTTAAACCCAAATATATAATCTGCTCAAACACACTTACAGATTAATACAGTATTGAAGGGTAATGAAGGTATCTTCACTGTAAGGTAATATTCTGTATTTGTTTTACTGCTTGGTGGTTATATTATTTTTAGCATGTATTTAATTCTAGTGTATGTATTTATTGTTTGTATTAATAGAAAAATAGATTCTTGTTGTGAAACCTTTTTGTTATATAATTTGTAAAGGGGTTTGTTTTTTTTAACTGCATGTTTGTAACTTGTTTCAGCTCTACTTCAGTTTTAGATATAGAAATCTGCCTTTTTTGTATACTTGTTTTTCTTAGCATCAAATATTTTTGACAGGTCTCTTTTCTGTTACTGTTTTGCATTTTTTTCTGGCTTACAGCATGAAAGGTCATATGATGGCATAATATCAAGTAGTATGATCTTTGTCTTTACACACAATCAACAGAATTTTTTGTTCTCATTTCAATGATTATAGACTAAAACTTGTTTCATTTTTTTTTAGACAATCAAACAGCTGTTTCCTCAACACAATCAAGGAGATCATTAAAGAAACCGTATTATTTTTTAATTTTCTATTGAACATGTATAGGACCGTTTCATGTAATAAATGTTTTTAAATTACTTTCGATTTCGTTTAATCATTCCAACCTATGTATATAACAGTGTGTCTGTGTTGTTTTGCTGTGTGTGACCTGTGAGATAACTCTAGCCTTGTACTCGGCTGATACAGTTTTGACTGGGGTCAGTAAAGTGTTTGTTTAAATGTTTTACAAACAACTACCATATATACAAGGAGTTATATTTAAATAAAGACAAAATTCAATATAAAAAGTATTTTTATTTGGTACTGATATTCTTGTGAAAAGCTTAATCAAACATTTTTAAAAATAGTAAAACTCTCTCTTTAAAACACTAACCCTAATAAACACTTACTCTTAAAGCTACTTTGAGAAAATTAATCTGTTATACAAAAATATGTCTTCTTACACTGAAATTAGGTTAAAAACAAACAACTTGATTAAACACCTAATAAGCTATTGAGATAATAACAATAATACTATATTATAAAAAAATATATCTTGTAGACAGACAGCTACAAAAATACACACTGTTTGCTAAACATAGCCAGAAAAGCTGAAATTCAGATAAAAAACACTAACCCTAATAAACACTTACTCTTAAAGCTACTTTGAGAAAATTAATCTGTTATACAAAAATATGTCTTCGTAAACACCTAATAAGCTATTTGAGATAATAACAATAATACTATATTATAAAAATATATCTTGTAGACAGACAGCTACAAAAAAATACACACTGTTTGCTAAACATAGCCAGAAAAGCCGAAATTCAGATAAAAAACACTAACCCTAATAAACACTTACTCTTAAAGATACTCTGAGAAAATAGTAATACTTAGTTTTCAAGACAGTTTTAATCTAAACAAAAATATGTCTTTTGAACTGAAAATTCAGCTAACATGAATAACCCTAATAAGCTATTTTGAGCAAATTACAATATTTATTTTCAAGACAGTTTTTAATCTAAACAAAAGAAAAATACTCAAACATATATATTGTAGACAGAAAGCTACAAAACAAAAAGTACACCCCTCTTACTAAAATTAGCCAGGAAAAACTTAAAACTAACATATTGTTACAAAGCACTTCAATAGACGTAGGTGCGGTGTTGCCACATCTCCAGAATTTCCCCAACATCTGGGAATTTTTGCACAATCTGGCAACACCGCCTCCCCACCCCCCTGGGGGTGCCTGGGGTGACCCCCCTCAGGCGAAGTCTCAACCCTCTAGGACCAGAAATAACGAAGTTACCAACTTGTACCCCGTCGGAACGGATAACTGAGGTCTGCACATTCCGAACACCCTGTATATACACCCTGTATACGCAGAGAACCCTTACACCCTGTATACGCAGAGAGATCTTATAGTTCGAGAAACACCTCTTGTGTAACATAGGAGTGGTGACCACATTTGGATCATCCTGTATATACATCCCCCTGTATACACACGGGACCGATCTGTATTCACAGAACCTGCTAGAAAAAGAAGGTCCTGGAACGTTCTGGAATGGAATGCTCTAGAAAGGAGGGGAAGGTACGGCGAGTATATAAAAGCGAAAGCCAGCCAGCCCGAGTTAGTTCAGTTCAGTAAGAGAATGTGGTAGTAACTTGAAGAAGCAGTGTAAAGTGTTAAGAGAGTAGTGACTGTAGTACCAGATTAGTGACTTTTGTTGAGAGTAGTAATTGTAAGGCCAGTAAATGAAGTGTTTTGTGAGAGAGACATTCTAGAAACTTTATTGTATCCATATTTAGAGTGTAAATAAAGTTGTTTTGTTAAAATTTAAAGTCTCACTTATCCAGAACCCGGAGAAAACGTAACAATTTGGTGTCAGAAGTGTGGGATAAGTGAGTGAAGAAGTGGACAATTAAGCTAGTTGTAAATGGTAAACACCAGATCGACTGACTACGACAAGATGGCTGAAATCAAAGAGTTGATGGACTTACTGAAAAGACAACGCGAAGAAGACGAGAGAAGACGACAAGAAGATAAAGAAGACCTCAAGAGGCAACGCGAAGAAGACGAACAACGGCGACAAGAAGATGAAAGAAGACGACGCGAAGAAGACGAACAGCGGCGACAAGAGGAAGAACAGATGCGCCTTGAAGATAAAGAAGAACTCAAGAAGCAACGCGAAGAAGACGAAAAACGGCGACAAGAAGATAAAGAAGACCTCAAGAGGCAACGTGAAGAAGACGAACAACGGCGACAAGAAGATGAAAGAAGGCGGCGCGAAGAAGAAGAGAGAAGACGACAAGAGGAGGAACAGAGGCGTCTTGAAGACAAAGAAGACATCCGAAGTATGTTCCATGATATGAGAGTCGATGTAAAAGAAGAAATTGAACAGATCAACGAACAAATAGAAAATGTGGACAGGAAAGTAGATAATGTAACAGAGGATTTGAATAAACGATGGGAAGAAGTTGAAGGGTTGAAAGAACAAATGAAGATGATGATGAAAGGCACAGAAGTCAGACATAGAGAACTGACAGAACAGGTGATGGGCCAAACTGATAGAACTCAACCAAGAGGAGTTACTGGAATGTCCCCAGCTCAAAATCGTCCGGAAGAAGATATGCCAATAGTGCAGCAGCCTCATGGAACCTTGAAGCCGCCGACTTTTGACGGAGAAACATCGTGGCCCATGTACAGGAGGCAGTTTGAGGCGGCAGCTCTCAGCAATGGGTGGAGCGAACAACAGGCAGCAACTGCTCTAATTCTCTCGCTTCGAGGTAAAGCCCTAGAAATCCTCCAGAACATCCCGGAGTCGAAACAGCAAAACTACTTAACAGTGATACAGGCCCTAGATTTGAGATATGGTAACAAGTACATGAGCCAGGTCTACCAGACACAACTAAAGTCAAGGGTCCAAAAGCCAAATGAGACGCTGCAAGAATTTAGTGCCGAAGTGGAGAAAATTGTGCGACTGGCATATCCCCAAGCCCCAGAAGAATTTGTCAACAAGATCACCGTCCAGACCTTCATCGATGGGGTACTTGACAATGAAATGCAACAAGCTTTAAGGCTCGGAAGGTTCAAAACACTTACAGACTGCGTAATTTATGGCTTGGAATTTGAAGCAGCGAAGAATGCATCTCAACCTCGCCGCAACAGGCTGCGCGAAGTGAAGGAGATAGAGGACTTTGCAGACACAACAGCGGAACTAAGGCAAGAAATGAAGTTGATAAAAGAAGCCATAAGCAAGCTCACTGTACCGGTTGGGGCACGTAGGACGAGAGCGGATTGGTCAGACATAGAATGCTACAAGTGTGGTAGAAAAGGGCACATAAGTAGGCAGTGCTCACAAACCCAACAGGTGGCTCGCAGAAGACAAGAATACACCAACAGGGAGCGCCATCAGGGAAGACGACCTGACGCCAGTGTAGGTGGGCGACACGTGGCATGCGAGACCCAAGGCCCCAAGGTCAGGGTCTCCACTATCCGACGCTACCGCGAGAGCCTCGTTATACCTGGCAGCATAGACGGAAGACAATGCAGTTTCACCATCGATACTGGTGCCACTAGATCCGTTGTACGTCCAGACATGTTGCCAAACAGGTCGGCACTCACGACCAACAAACAGCCTGTGTTGGAGACGGCAAAAGGAGATAGAATACCCGTGCATGGAGAGGCCACTGTTTTCATTAGGCTGGGCAGTACTGAGCTACAGGTAAGGGCTGTCGACGCAGAAATCGTCGACGAATTTATTCTGGGCCTGGATTTAATGGAAGATTTCGATGTCCTGTCAGTAGACTTCCAGAATAAGATCTTGAAAATCGGTAACGAAGAGTTGTATTTATCTCCAACAGCAGGCGAAGCTAATCCCAGGGTGAGACTTATTGTCGACGAGGATACGCGGATTCCTGGTAACAGTGAGAAGATTGTCAGAGCCAGACTAGAGAAGAAACTTGATGGTATGTCTGCTCTCATAGCGGAGCCCCTAAAAGATAGACATGATGGTGCCCTCGTCGCACGATGCTTAGTAGACCCGAAGAGGACAATTCCCATAAGAGTGGCTAACGTGCAAACTAACAGGGTCACATTGAAGAAAGGTGAGGTCATCGCCACTTGCGAGCCCATTGACCGAGTGACGTTGTCAAGAAAGGTGACACCCACGGCATTAGACAGAAGACTGCCAGTAGAAATGGTAGAGCGGTTCAAGAATTCTTGGGGCCAATTGAACGACATGGAGATGGAAATGGCCCTGAAGTTCGTATTGGAGGAGGCCGATATTTTCGCTCAAGATAAAATCACAGGTCGTACGAGTCTAGTGCAACACAGAATTAATACTAGCGACGCAAGACCAATTAGACAGCCGCCGAGAAGACTGCCTTTTGCCAAGCAATCAGAAATTAAGGCGATGGTTAACGAAATGCTGGAAGATGGTGTGATTGAGGAGTCTAATAGTCCTTGGTCGTCCCCAGTAGTTTTGGTCACCAAGAAAGACGGCACTATGAGATTTTGCGTGGACTATAGGAAGCTGAATGATGTCACCAAGAAAGACAGTTATCCCCTGCCCCGGATCGACGACACTTTGAACACTTTGGCCGGATCAAAGTGGTTCTCTACATTAGACCTGAAAAGTGGCTACTGGCAAGTAGAACTCCATAAAGACGATAAGGAGAAGACTGCTTTTTCAACCGGGAATGGGTTGTACCAATTCAAGGTCATGCCATTCGGCTTATGTAATGCTCCTGCCACCTTCGAGCGACTAATGGAGTTAGTGCTGAGAGGACTTACATGGGAAACATGCCTGGTGTATCTCGACGATGTCATGGTGATTGGAAGGACTTTCGATGAACACCTGTCGAATCTGAAGCAGGTTTTCTCCAGGCTGAGAGGTGCCAATCTGCAACTCAATCCCAAGAAATGCGTCCTCTTCCAGAAGAAAGTGAGTTTCCTCGGACATGTCGTTTCTGAGAAAGGGATAGAAACTGATCCAGAGAAAATAAAGGCAGTAAGAGACTGGCCTGTGCCGAAGAACAAACATGAGGTCAGAAGTTTTCTGGGACTTTGCAGCTATTACCGACGCTTTGTGAAGTACTTCAGCAGCATTGCGAAACCTCTGCATAGCCTGACTGAAAATAAGGCCGAGTTCATCTGGTCACCAGATTGCCAAGAGTCTTTTAGAGAGCTCAAACATCGTCTTCTCACTGCTCCTGTGCTGGCTTATCCTCAGGACGAAGGACTGTTTATACTGGACACCGATGCTTCCCAGTATGGCATTGGGGCAGTACTCTCACAGCTCCAAGCCGGAGAAGAAGTTGTGATAGGCTACTTCAGCAAAACGTTCGGAAAAGCAGAAAGAAATTACTGTGTAACCCGGAAAGAACTGCTGGCAGTTGTAAGATCCATCGAACATTTCCACAGCTTCCTGTACGGAAGAACATTCCGCGTGAGGTCAGATCACTCAGCTCTGCAATGGCTTCTGAACTTTAGAAATCCCGAAGGACAGATAGCCCGATGGATAGAGAAACTGCAGAGCTACGACTTCCGGATTGAACATCGAAGAGGAAGAAGTCACGCTAATGCAGACAGCCTGTCAAGAAGACCATGTTCAGTGCATGAATGTAAATTTTGCGAGCGACAAGAGAACAAAGAGATCGACAAAGTAACTCATCAGATCAAACAACTGGTGGCAGGACAGGAGAATAACACCGATCTAGACGTAAATCTTGAATACATCAGAGACGCACAGAAGACAGATCCAGACTTGAAAAATATTAGAGAATGGCTACAAAAGGGGAAAAGACCTGAGTGGCACGATGTGTCCCGGTTTGGGGCGGAGGTTAAAGGCTACTGGCTACAATGGGACTCATTGTGTCTAAAGAATGACATGATCACTCGAAAATGGGAAACTGCCGATGGTAGAGACTGTATATACCAGACCGTTGTGCCAAGTGAGTGCATAAGCAGTGTTCTTCAAGAGTTACACAATAGTAGAAGTGGAGGCCACTTTGGGGTCAACAGGACTCTTGCCAGAGTGAGAGACCGCTTCTATTGGATAAACTGCCGAAGAAGCGTGGAAGAATGGTGCAAAAGGTGTGACCAATGTGCTTCAAAGAAAGGACCAAAGACCCGATCCAGAGGAAAAATGATGCAGTACATCTCAGGTACACCGTGGGAGAGAGTTGCCGTAGACATCGCAGGACCTTTTCCCATCACAGAGTCTGGGAACAGATACATAATGGTGGCGATGGACTACTTCTCGAAATGGCCTGAAGTTGCGCCGATCCCCAACCAAGAGGCAACGACCGTGGCAGAAGCCCTGATGGAAAATGTCATATCACGGCATGGCGTACCCTTGGAGATTCACACCGACCAGGGCCGGAATTTCGAATCAGAGGTCTGGAAGAGCCTAATGGACTTGCTAGGCATAAAGAAAACGAGAACAACGCCACTCCACCCTCAATCAGACGGCATGGTAGAACGGCATAACAGGACCATCAATCAGTATCTTGCTATGTTTGTTGACGAGAATCAGAGAACCTGGGACAAGCTGATACCTCTGTTCCTCCTAGCTTACAGAAGCTCTCAGCATGAATCTACCGGCTACACTCCATCCATGATGTTGACCGGCAGAGAGATGCGGCTACCAATCGACATGACGAGACCACCACCGAACGAGGACATAGCGGACCTAGCTACGTTACCTGAGTATGTCGCCGACCTAGAAGGAAAACTGCGCACTATACACAGATGTGTCAGAGATAGGCTCCTCTTAAGCAGTGACCGGATGAAGATGCGCTTGGATCGCAGAGCAACACCCCATACATTCAAGGAAGGTGATGCAGTGTGGCTGTACCAACCAACAAGGAGAAAGGGCCTCAGTCCCAAACTTCAGAAACCATGGGAAGGGCCATACTTGGTGACTAAGAAAATTAACGACCTAGTCTACAGAATCCAGCTGTCTCCAAGAACTAAACCCAAAGTTGTTCACATAGAGAGGTTGAGTCCCTATCGGGGCAACGAACCTCCAAGTTGGCGGCCGGTAAATACTGTTCGGGACGAACAGTCTTAAGGAGGGGGGCAGTGTTACAAAGCACTTCAATAGACGTAGGTGCGGTGTTGCCACATCTCCAGAATTTCCCCAACATCTGGGAATTTTTGCACAATCTGGCAACACCGCCTCCCCACCCCCCTGGGGGTGCCTGGGGTGACCCCCCTCAGGCGAAGTCTCAACCCTCTAGGACCAGAAATAACGAAGTTACCAACTTGTACCCCGTCGGAACGGATAACTGAGGTCTGCACATTCCGAACACCCTGTATATACACCCTGTATACGCAGAGAACCCTTACACCCTGTATACGCAGAGAGATCTTATAGTTCGAGAAACACCTCTTGTGTAACATAGGAGTGGTGACCACATTTGGATCATCCTGTATATACATCCCCCTGTATACACACGGGACCGATCTGTATTCACAGAACCTGCTAGAAAAAGAAGGTCCTGGAACGTTCTGGAATGGAATGCTCTAGAAAGGAGGGGAAGGTACGGCGAGTATATAAAAGCGAAAGCCAGCCAGCCCGAGTTAGTTCAGTTCAGTAAGAGAATGTGGTAGTAACTTGAAGAAGCAGTGTAAAGTGTTAAGAGAGTAGTGACTGTAGTACCAGATTAGTGACTTTTGTTGAGAGTAGTAATTGTAAGGCCAGTAAATGAAGTGTTTTGTGAGAGAGACATTCTAGAAACTTTATTGTATCCATATTTAGAGTGTAAATAAAGTTGTTTTGTTAAAATTTAAAGTCTCACTTATCCAGAACCCGGAGAAAACGTAACAATATTTTTAGATACCCTATTCATTTTAACCTAAAACACAGTAACCTATGGAAATATTAAGAAACACTCTCAACGTGTATGTCTTGTATAAAACAGAGATAAAAGCTAAAAATAGTCACACACACACACACACACCAATTCATTAACCTAAAGCTATAGATATACAAGAAAAATATATATACAAGATTTAACCTAAACTACACACACTTAGTCACTCTGTTTGAGTCTTTTAAAGCCAAAAGGAGTAGAGTCGAAACTGCCATCGTCGTTGAACTTACGCTTCGTCAAACACGGTTTGTACACTTTGGTTTCCGATCTGGTTACCAGTTCGTGTGTTTGTGTCCTCCGTATCTGATCAAAGTGAACAACGACCGGTTCCGCACTAGAGTTCTCAACCATCTGTTTCATAACTCCGGTATTAATGTGTTGTGATGCTTTATAGTTGAGAGCAAAGCCTTTTACTTTACACACTTTCTGTGTCTCTCCGGTTGTTGGAGAGTACACGGTAAAACTATAATTTTTAGGCCCCGCCGACACAAATTCCATAATATAGCTACCAGCTCCATAAGCAGCCAACTCATCAGTCATTTCACCCAAGCTGGAACCTGTTGGAATGTCCCATTCGCCCTCTCTGGACACGTAAATGACAGAGTCAGTGTCATAATACAGCACTCTGTCACCCAACTTTTCCAAATATGAATATAACTTCAAACGGGCTTGGGCTGTGACGTAGGCAGCAATGGCTACATTAACGGTAGCTGTGCTGTCGGCGGCTTCATCCTTGTACTCCCAACTAACTAGCAACACATCTTCATTAATGATTGTTACGTGTTTTACGTTAATGGCCGGGTTGTTTTCTAATTTATAAAATTCAGATGGTTGTCTCACTATATCCATTCTGGTCTGATTCTCTCGCTGTCCGAATTTGCCCCTGAAACAATAGAGAGAAAAACAATAAAACACATGCACACACACATGAAATAAAACATATAAACGTACCAAAAACTGTTCAGAATCAGTTTAGCTAGTGACCTCAAACCAGGGTTGTTGGTGATGGCTGCAAACTCCAACTGGACACCTTCATTTTCAAGAAAAGCTTCGACGTAGGTCTCTTTGGTCTCGTTGGTGGAACAGTCTGAAGGCCAACCTGATGCTTCCTGCTTTATTTTAATAAATTTATTCATCATTTCAGCAAAAAGACCACCAGTGTTTAAAGACCTATCATATTGGGTAATGGTATACTCCCAAACTTCTTGTATTTCCATCAACTTGTAACCCTTGTCGAGAGCTTTTCGAACCTCGTCAACCACCCAAGTACCAGTGAAGGCCCGTTCTTCTTCTGAATGACAACACTCACCCTTGTTCATATCTTTGGCACACGTTCTGCACAAGGCAAACATTAATTTATTGTGCATTTTTACAGGCAACACAGGGTGATATAAGTCTTGCGGTGGTAAGATGGTGCATTTAATGAGTCCATTCACGTCATCTATATTAGAACATGTTGTGTGTACTGTGGGGTGTCCCATGGGAAACTTCCCATATTTACAAACCCATGGGTAGAGACTGCAAACATCAACATAGCGTATTTTCTCTCCTGGTTTCACCTTGTAATAACTCTTTACACAACCTGTTCTACCACCGAAGAAGGCGTCCCGAGGATTAAGTGGCAGGTATGTTAACAGAGGATGGCTATTCAGTCTGTGTTCGAGCACTTGATCGTTTTCCAACAGCTGTCTAAACTCGTGTTCCCACATTTCATGGACTGTGTAACCTCGCTGGCGAAGCCGTTCTGTTTTCCTCACAGTACGTTCGTAGCGAGCGTTCAAGGTGTCTGTAGGATCTTCGTGTAGGGGGTCCTCTCTGTTGGTGGTGGTGAAACACTTGGGACAGCCGTGGAAATAGCAACCGTGAAACTCGAACACTTCTCCAGTTTGCTCGCAATAGCCATCAACTTTAACACCATCAATGACTGCTTCCCGTTGTTTGGCAGAGTGTCTGATGTCTACACCTCTTCTTTCTTCCTCGTGTATGAGCCATTGTGTGGCTATCTTTGATTGTCTGTCTCTGTTCCTATAGCCGTTCTTCGGAATAATGCCAATGGTTTGAGGTTTTAGGAAATTTCGACGGAACAGTTTGTTACAAGCCCCAGGTATGGTTATGGCTTCGGTAAACGGTGACACGTTACCCTGTTCCATAACCATCTTGTGAAATGTAAGGCAGGCCTGGGTTAATATTTCCACGTCACTAATACAATATTCAACCATTTCCTTCTGCATGTCGAACTCCTTATGTTTATTCTCCTCGTACCACTTGAGGAACGCTGTTCGGTCGGCTTCTTTCATAGCATCCGGATTGTAAAACCTCATGTGGGGCAACGGACCAACATAATTACGATTTGCAAGAGTGTTGAACAGATGTGGAAAATACCCTTTCTTCAACTCACTCAGACCGAAAGCTTTAGGAAGGGAGGCTAATTTCAGAGAAAAATAGCTTATGCTATCAATGAATTTCAACACCCCAAGGATGAGCATCAGTATCTTGCTTCCTCGCATAATAACCTCAGGCTTAAGACCGCTCATTTGTTCCAGTGCATGACGTAGAATAAACTGGTGATCATAAGCCTGGCCGTTGTGAGCTAAGACGATGACACTTTTAAATTTCTTGCTGCTAATGAATAGTTGTTGCAGAAACGGTTGAATAACGTCATCGGCTGATATAACCTGCCTTCTCACTCCACACTTCTGGCATGTAGGCACTTCACTACCCAACTCAAAACAGTCACTGCATCGTTGCTGGTAAACACACAGAACAGGCTTGTGTACGTGTTCACCACGGGCATTCTCTTCATCTTGCCTGGTCTCAAAATCGTAAAAGACAAACAAGGTGTTATCTAATTTTGGCTTACCAGTGTCCACTTGTATGTAGCATTGGTGTGTTGAAGGTTGGTGCTTTTTGCAGATATTACAAAAGATCTCCCCACATATGTGTGTTCTGTCTGCTTTAATTGTTTTTAAGCAATCACTGCATCTTCGGACACGCTCACACAAGGTATTTCCCTGCGTCGAAGATGAAGACTTGTGTTGGTCATGGCAGCTCTGACCCCTGAACTTACGATTGCAATCTGAGCACAAAATTTCATTAACAACCTTCTCACACGGCGGTTCTTGCCGGCAACATGGACACTGGCCTAAACACCTATGCTTGTCTTTATGATCGTATGGTACGTGGCAACGTTGACAAAAATACTTGCAACAGAAAGCTGATGTAAGGCTGGTGATGACATTAAAATGATTCCTATGGTGCAGCAAATTCAACTTGTACTTAGCATCGGGTCCTTCATACAGTACATCTCTTCCTCTAGACCCGTACTCATACACGGTAATTTTGCAGTCTTTGAGATGTTGTTGAAACTGCTGAATTTGCTCGACACCGGCACCATTAGCTGGAATATCAACACCAGCCTTCTGCATTAACTCCATCGCTTCCTGGTCCTGCCTTTTCCCTATATTTCTCCTGACTTGATTTATATACGGGGCATTCATAACATATGCCAGGGCAACAACGAGAGCTCTAACAAGGCAGAGGTTGTCCTTGTTGTTGATCGTAACAACACCCCTTTTCTTTGCACACTCCTCTTGGAAGGTCATGTAAGGCGAGTGTTGTCGACCAGACCCTCTGTACGGTCGGAAGCTTGTGGTAATAATTTTAAATGTATCACCAGCTACAGCTTCCTTTTTGCTCTGGTACAGAGAGTCCAACAGCTTCCACAAGTCGTCAAATTTCAAACTTGGGACCGGTTTGAAGGGTATGTGGAAGTCTGTATCTAGCCCATCAGCCGTAAACGTTAACCCTACCTTGCTTTCGGCATCCAAACTCTCGACTATATGCTCGTAAATGCCCCGCAAGCCCTGTTTAAGCCACTGTTCAGGCTCTTGAACAGCAGCATCAAGGGGGTTTAGCCTGAATTCGATGCAGTGCTGTTGCATTCTATACTTTTGGTTGGATTTGCTAAAGTCCCGTACAATGGTGAAAGCCATTATTATTCTTCAAACGCAAAGCCGGGAAATAGTTTTAAAAAGTTTTTGTTACACGTACACACCAGCACAAGCTCAAAAATGTTTACTAAACACACACACACGCACACACAAGTTTTAACTAAATAAAATATTAAACCGATAACTATATATATATATATATATATATATATATATATATATACGCACCAAAAAAATGTTTACTAAGTCGACACACACAAGTTTTAACTATATAAAATATTAAGCCCGGCTAACTATATATAAGCACAAAAATATTTACTAAGTCGACACACACAAGTTTTAACTATATAAAATATTAAGCCCGCTAACTATATATAAGCACAAAAATATTTAAAAGCACACACACACAAGTTTTAACTATACACTTAATTATACGAAAAATATTTAATAATGTAAATATGGTTTAATTTTTAACATAAATACCTGTATAAACAACTGCTTGACGTAAGTGGTGAAGATCGGTTTCGAGAGTTCTTTTATAGAGCTACAAGTATGTGTGTGTGAGTGTGGTGTGTGGGCAGTACCTGTTGTATAACTGTGATCCTTTCTAATTTTCTATAAATATTCATGATAACACCCCTAAGTTACTAAAAAGAGCGAAAAGCTGAACATGTTGACCTTGCTTTCTCCATAAACTTTAATCATCTCTAAGCTGTAACGTCTATTTCTATTTTATATTTACTAGATAACACATATATGTCTGTTTGTTTTACAAGAGCATGTGAAAACAAAAATAAAGTCGCTGAATAATAATCACTAGTATCTAAACTTATCGTAATAGTATTTTTGAGCGGGGGACAAAGCAAAGTTTGTTGTTATGAATGAACGAGGTTGGACAGTCTCGGGGCTTCAGTGAATCAACCGTTGTTTGCTTTACATAGATACAGGGAGTGTTTAGACAGTTTTTGAACAAAAATTTGTTTTGAACCCTTTTGCTATAGCTTCAGTTTTTCACTTGTTGTGTCTTTCTCTTATTTCATCAACTATAACATATAAAAACATATCGTGTACGTGTTATAAGCAACTGATATCGATATATTAATCCTTGGTCTGTTTCATGTGTGTCTGCAAATACGTTGTTTCTTATGGGAAAACGTGTTAAAAGCTCTATATTAAACAAAAATACATGTAATCTTATGAGAAATAGGAACGATTTAAGGTGTGAGCAGGGGCCTTTTCTGCAAACACTAATAATGAGATGATGTCATCTTTTCGGTTATATTTGTATTCTAGACAAGCTCAAACACGAATAATGGGGTGATTGAACAGATATAACACAAGATAACATTCGCCAAGGTCATCAACTGACAGGTTGTTTACCCCTAAGCGAGCCTCTCTCTTGCGTATATTAAACAGATACACAGACAAGCTCAAACACGAATAATGGGGTGATTGAACAGATATAACACAAGATAACATTCGGCAAGGTCATCAACTGACACGTTGTTTACCTTTAAGAGGGCCTCTCTCTTGCGTATATTAAACAGAGTGTACAAGCTCAAACAGAATCAAGGTTAACAAACTGTAAAACGTTGCTTATCCTTTTGTAGGTCCCACTCTCTTACGTCTGTTTGTTAAACACCAGGTACAGACTCAACAAGATTATCTATGATACTTGTTGGACAATCAATTGTCTGTCTGTCTGTTTCCTAAACACAGGAGACACTTGGACCAAAGAACATGGCTATTTGCTACGTTTTACCTGTGTTACACACTCTAACTGTTGTTAACCAACTGTCTGTCTGTCTGTCTGTTATTACACAGCTCTGTCAGTCTAAGCAAAGACAACAACAAGTTGTCATGACACGCTTGTTACACGGCTGTATAAGCTCAAACAAGATTATCTAAGATACTTGTTGGCATTCGATTGTCTGTCTGTCTGTTGTTACACACATCCATTAGTCTAACCAAAGACATCGAGCTGTCATGACGTGTTTGTTAAACAGCTGTACAACAAGGTTCTATATGATGCTTGTTAGGGGCAATCAATTGTCTGTCTGTCTGTGTTATTACATACCTCTGTCTTCTCAGTCTAAGCAAAGACTTTGAACTGTCATGACGTGTTTGTTAAACAGCATGTATAAGCTTCAACAATGGCTATTAATTGTCTGTATGTCTGTTTCCTCAACACAGACAGACACTTGAACCAAAGAACATGACTGTTTGCTGTGTTTTACCAGTGTTACTGGCTCTAGTTGTTGTTAAACTGCTGTCTGTCTGTCTGTCTGTTATTACATACATCTGTTTGCCTGTAGGTAAAGACATCAAGCTGTTCTGTGTGTTATATCCTTTCAAACAGCGTGTACAAGCTTCAACAATGGCAATCAATTGTTTGTTTGTCTGTTTCCTCTACACAGGAGACACTTGGACCAAAGAATATGACTGTTTTGCTGTGTTTTACCTGTGTTACTCGCTCTAGTTGTTGTTAAACTGCTGTCTGTCTGTCTGTCTGTTTGTTATTACAAACGCATCAGTCTAAGTAAAGACATCAAGCTGTCATGACGTGTTTGTTAAACAGCATGTACAAGCTTCAACAATGGCTATCAGTTATTTGTTTGTCTGTCTGTTTCCTCAACACAAGAGACACTTGGCTATTTTGTGATACGTTTAGCAGTGTTACACGCTCTAACTGTTGTTAAACACCTGTTTGTCTGTCTGTTTGTTATTACAAACACATCTGTCTGTCAGTCTAAGTAAAGACATCAAGCTGTTCTGTGTGTTATATCCTTTCAAACAGCGTGTACAAGCTTCAACAATGGCAATCAATTGTTTGTTTGTCTGTCTGTTTTCCTTTAACACAGGAGACACTTGAACCAAAGAACATGGCTATTTGCTACGTTTTAGCAGTGTTACACGCTCTAACTGTTGTTAAACTGTTGTTTGTCTGTCTGTCAGTCTAAGTAAAGACATCAAGCTGTCCTGTGTGTTATATCCTTTCAAACAGCGTGTACAAGTTCTAACAATGGCAATCAGTTCTCTGTCTGTTTCCTCAACACAGGAGACACTTGGCTATTTTTAATACGTTTAGCGTTACACGCTCTAACTGATGTTAAACAGCTGTCTGTCTGTCTGTTTGTTATTACAAACACATCTGTCTGTCAGTCTAAGTAAAGACATCAAGCTGTCCTGTGTGTATATCCTTTCAAACAGCGTGTACAAGCTTCAACAATGGTAATCAATTGTCTGTCTGTCTGTCTCCTCAACACATGAGACACTTGAACCAAAGAATATGACTATTTTGTTACGTTTTACCTATGTTATTAGCTCTAACTGTCGTTAAACGGCTGTTTGTCTGTCTGTCTGTTTGTTATTACACAGCTCTGTCACTCCAAGCAAAGACAACAAGTTGTTATGACGACGTTTGTTACACGACTGTACAAGCTCAAACAAGATTATCTAAGATACTTGTTGGTATTCGATTGTCTGTCTGTCTGTTGTTACACACATCCACTAGTCTAAGCAAAGCCTTCGTGCTGTCATGACGTGTGTGTCACAACAACACGTAGAAGCTTCAGCAAGGTTCCATATGATACTCGTTGGGGCAATCTATTGTCTGTATGTCTGTTGTTACACACATCCATTAGTCTAAGCAAAGCCTTCGTGCTGTCATGACGTGTGTTATATCCTTTCAAACAACGTGTACAAGCTCTAACAATGGTATTCAATTGTTTGTCTGTCTGTCTGTCTGTTGTTACACAGCTCTGTCACTCTAACCAAAGACAACAAGTTGTTACGACAACGTTTGTTAAACAGCTGTTTCCTCAACACAGAAGACACTTGAACCAAAGAACATGGCTGTGTTACTTGCTCTAGTTGTTGTTGTTAAACTGCTGTCTGTCTGTCTGTCTGTTATTATTACAGCTCTGTTTGCCCAGGCAAAGACATCGAGATGTCATGACACGTTTGTTACACGGCTGTATAAGCTCAAACAAGATTATCTATGATACTTGTGGGGGGCAATCTATTGTCTGTATGTCTGTTGTTACACACATCCATTAGTCTAAGCCAAGCCTTCGTGCTGTCATGACGTGTGTTATATATCCTTTCAAACAACATGTACAAGCTCCAACAATGACCATTAGTTGTCTCTGTTTCCTCTACACAGGAGACACTTGGCTATTTTTGATACGTTTTAGCTGTGTTACACGCTCTAACTGTTGTTAAACAGCTGTTTGTCTGTCTGTCTTTTATTACACAGCTCTGTCAGTCTAAGCAAAGACTTCGAGCTGTCATGACGTGTGTGTGTGTGTGTGTGTGTGTGTGTGTGTGTGTGTGTGTGTGTGTGTGTGTGTGTGTGTGTGTGTGTGTGTGTGTGTGTGTGTGTGTGTGTGTGTGTGTGTGTGTGTGTGTGTGTGTGTTAACAATCAACAACAGCGTCTATATGTTTTGTTTGGTTCAAGTGGATGTCATTAAACAACTGTGTTATTTCTATAACGGGCCCCCATTCAAGACCTCAACATACGTTAGTGTGTACTAAGCCGTGAAACAAGTATGACGTCTCTTGCTGTATGTAAGTATACTATTATATTATTTATGTTTACATACAAACAATACTTATCAAACAATCCTCGTATATCAAAGTTTAATTTAGTTGTTTTAAATCGAGTTTTGTTACTTGTGTGTTTTTGATCACTCCCTATATAAATTTAGATTCATTCATTCAAAATACAAACACACTAACATAAACAAACACGCCGGCAATAAAACCAAGTCCCCGAGTTTTATTGCGCTATTAAAATAAACTCATTATCATATCTAGATGTAAATACGTTTTTCTTATTGATATAGTTTACTTCAAACGTTTTTTTGTTATTAAATGATATTAGATAGGTAAATTGGTACGTGTTTTAAATTTCTTTTTACTATAAATAAACAATTGTTTTTAACATTACAGTTCCTATTATTCAATTGGAATGTAATAGAGATACCACTCCCTGCCCACACACACATCAGCCTCATAAACTCGTTTTAAATTAGCATATGCAACAGGTTTTTGTTTTATATATACAACTGCGAACAAACTTTTAACGTGTGTGTCTGTGGAATAGTTGGTTTAGCGACAGGTATCTCTCTGAGTAAGTTGTGTGGTTGGGGGTTCAAATCTAATTTCTGGCGAATGCTTTTCTTTCAAAAATCATATTTCAAATTAAAATCAAAATTTCAAATTACCCGCTCAATATATCTTCCTCATATATGTATGTGTGTGACTAAACCGAATGACTGTGTCCAACAGATGTCTCCCATCGAGCTAGAGAATATTCTCTACACTCTACAACTTTACAAATAGAATATTCTCTAGCTCGATGAGTCATATCTCTGGACACAACAGACAAATTTTCAAACAAATTCAAATTTCCCGCCAAAAACGAAATACCCTAACAAACTTCAATACACCTTAACAACAACACAATAAACAAACCAAACAGCTGTGTTTACGAACATAACCTTAATAAACAAAATACATAACCTTAATAAACAAACAGATGCATGGTAATCAACACACATGACATAACCTTAATAAACAAATACAAACATAACCTTAATAAACAAACAGATGACACGTGAGCGAACATAACCTTAATAAACAAATACATAACCTTAATAAACAATCAGACAAACACACATGGAGAGCTAACCTGACTTGTAGATATCTATGGACACACAGGTCAGACATCTTGGAACGCTTGTGACGTCATCTCAGGTTAGTTCCATAGAGAGAACCCCGGAGTTGCAGATGTCTCTTACAGGTCAGCCATCTTGGAATGCTTGTGACGTCATCTCAGGTTAGTTCCATAGAGAGAACCCGGGTTGCAACTGTCTATTACAGGTCAGCCATCTTGGAATGCTTGTGACGTCATCTGACAGGTCAGGTGACATTTGACGTTGACACATGTCAGGTCAGGTGACAGCTGACGTTGACAGCTGTCAGGTCAGTGACATTTGACACCTGTCAAATCTGACAGGTCAGCTGTCAACTGTCACAGGTCTGCGCAGGTCAGCGCATGCGCATGACGTCATCGCGCATGCGCAGTAAAAAGTGGAGGGGATGGACCCAGGTGGGGCCCTATCTACTGTTAATTATTGGCATGTTTGTAATTTAAACAAAAACAGTTCCCAATTTGAAAGCCTTGACACAAGGGGTGTATTTCTTGGTGAATAATTTTCAAAAATATATCACAATAAACAGGTTAATAACCACTAATGTTTACAAAATCCTTGTGAAATTAATGGAATAAACAAAATATTTTATAGGCAGAAACAAAATGAATTTCACAATGTGTCTTAGAACTTGTGATGAGCACTGGCACCTGTGCAATAGGTGGAGTGAATTTTTTTACCGATATCAATACGCTTGGGTGTGCAAAAGTTGGAGCTATATGGCAGTCGCTTACCATTAAAATTATTTTAAATTATATTAATATCTTCAGGTGCCACAAAGCCTCTAAATTTGGGGAAGAACGAGAAAAAAACATGTATTCTTTTTATTTTTTTATTACTAGGTAATATTTATTTTTCTTAAGTTGGGTGTAAAATGGATTCTCTTCAATGTCAACGTTAATAGAAAAAAATAGGGTATAAATCAAATATCCAGAGGTGCTACCAAACTACTGAAAATGATAAAAAATGTAAAAAAAAAAGTTGAAATATCAAAATAGTTTATTATTACAAGCTAAATAAAACAGTTTACTAAAGTATTATGAAATAAGTAAAAACAAGTTCTTAGTCTAGTTTATAATCAGCTTTTTTCAAATTGGGGCATCAAAGATCTGGATTTTTGTCTTGATTTAACATATTCGTCTCTCTGCGGCTCAACTACTATGGCTGCAGCTTCTATGACCAAACGAACACATCGCTCGACAGATTGGGTGTGACAGGGGTAATTTGGAAATGTCATTATATTTTCATTTGTATCAATATAAATTTTGAGCTCTTCCACGCTGATGGATGATGTTAAAGGAGGCTACTGACATAAGTTATCATTTCGTAGTACTCTTCGGCTTCAAAATTAATTTTTGGAAGTTTAAATTTTCTAACACTGATGTTGTTTTGTTTCTGGTTTCTGGTATTCAGAATTCATAGCACATATAGCAGGAGATTGTCTGGATGTAGAAAGTATGCGTTCCTATGAATGACAAACTATTCTATAGATAATTCTGGTTATTTAGATCTGCCAAATCAACTGCTAGTAATGCATTTCCTCCATTGCCATTTATTTTACAACTAGTTGCATGCAGTGCTTTAATGCTTTACCTATAAGACCAAAGAACGAATTTGGACCATGTGTTGCACCATCCAATTCCACTAAAAGATGCTGAAGAGGAAGTTGATTTGTATGCAAGAGACAGGCAAACCAATGAAGAGGTTTTTTGTAATGAACTTCTAATTTATGCATTATACCATTTTCATTCCCGGTACTTACATTAGTTCTGTCGTATCCAATGTCAACCAGCTCATCAGTCTTGTACCCCTCTAAATATATATATATATATATATATATATATATATATATATATATATATATATATATATATATATATATATATATATATATATATATATATATATATATATATATATATATATATATATAATAGTGTAAAAATGTTGGAAGACGTCCCCGATAAAGGAGTTACATGTCCTAAATATTCAGACATCGGCTCCTGTACCAAAACCACATGTTCTTCAGTCACGTTTACAGGGTGATATCTGCGGTGTTTTAGAATAGTTTTTCTTGTTAAATCCTTGGCCATTGAAATATATCAATTTCAGCATGAGATCTTTTTTATAGTTTGATTAATTTTGCTTTCTAAGCTTCTGTCTTTCGCATCTTGCTTTATTGGGATCTATAACTGATGAAATGTCATCTTTGGTCACATCTCCTAGGTCCTGAGGTAATACTGAGGACACTGCAGCTGCTCCACGATCAGAGAGACTCTGCCTATCTCACTCTCATGCTAAATTTGGCAGAGATTTACGTATTTGTCCAGATATAATAGAAATAGGATGTTCCGGGGAAGGTTCAAAAGAAGTGGATGGCACTAAAGCTCATTTCCAAGGTCTCTTTAATTTAAGAATCATTAGCATCTTGACAGTTTTTACAATGCTGGACGATGCTGGTCCTTGAAATTTCCTTTTCTCTCTTTTCTCCATTTGTCACGCGGTATTGCTGTCAATGTTTCCTATCATCATTTTTCTGGTGCTCCGCTGATCTAGCAAAAATCGTCGCGCTAAAACGGGTTGTTTTCTTTAATTTCCCACAGGTACATTTGTCAAAACAGATACACCCGCAGGTTGCAATATCGAGTGAACTCTTTGAGTTTTCTTTGGACTCAATCTTTTTTATGTAGCTTGTTACATTGGCTCTCTGTTGGGTTTTAGTAGTTCCTGATATTTGTTGTCGTATTCTCGGACCATTTCCACCATTGTTTCGCTTGATATTATAGAACATGAAGCTTTCTTCCAAATTTACTGGAGATGTGGTAAGACTATTTTTGCAACTTCTGCAAAAGTGGACTTCTTTAGGTGACTGCTCATTTACAGTTCGTTTTTTGTGAACAAATATTGTTGCAAAATATCCTCGTAACTTGGCAAAACATTTGTATTAACTGGTGTACCAACTCCATATAATGGACATTGAGTGGTCCGTCCACAAGTTAAATGTAAAGGTGCTGTCACTGTCATTGTTACTGAACGTTAGTTATCTGAAACAATAGAGAATTCTTTTGGGCATTTGACAACGTGTCAATATGTCAAACATATTGACATACTAAAATAAAGTTTTAAACCACTAATTGTAGATTTGTAAATGAATTTATAAAATTGTAAATGTTAATTTTTTATTTAAAATTGATAAAGGTTAGCAATTTGGTGGCACCTCTAAATATTAATTGTGTGGGTATATATTTTCTGCTGTTATCCCCACTAGTATTACCTACAAGACTAATAAGCCAGGTAGTGTAAAATTTGTAACTAAGGTAAAATACCATAAATTATATTTTTTTAAATTTTTGATATTTTTCAAATTTTCAGGGTGCTTGTGGCACCTCAAAACATAGCGTTTGGGACCTGAAATTTTTTTGGGGTAAACTAATATCCCAAGTCAAAACTTTTGCGCACCCAAGCAAGTTTCTACAAAACGTGAATAAACTGTATTTTTCACTCCACCCCAATGTGCAATAACACAAATACACAGGGTGATCTTCAAACTTTAGAATCCTTATTTAAAAATACATTAGGATGGAAGAAAATTCGAAACGCTATTCTGTAATGCAACCATACAAAGAGGATTTCTGTATTGTCAATTAAAAAGAAATATACATTTATAGTATAATTAGCAATAAAAAGAAACAACTAATTTTTACTTCTGCCCCTTTTTCTTCAGTAAACAGGACGTTCCTTATTACTTATAAAATAGTCAAAAAAGTAGGTGGAGATAGCTGATTTTAAGCCATCCTCCTTCTCCGGTCTGCGCATGTGCAAACCTGATATGTTACTACTCTAACCTTATATGTAACGTCACGATGACCAAATAAAGATGGCGGCTGTATAGTAGAAAGGTGGAGTGTAATGTGAGAGGATATAATCCAAGAAGGCGGCCAAGATAGCGGATCTTGGAGTAAAAATTAGAATATGAAATTTTATATTGATATTTGGTCTGACCTGTCAAAATAATAAGAGTCCGCCATTTTGATTCTGCAGAAAAATGACGCATACAAATATGGTGGTTGGGGCATGCACAAATAAAACTTTTCTAGTTCTCAGATTAGAGGAGAGTGTGAGGTATCGTTGTTCTCAGCTTCACTATACTTCAAGCTATTTACCCACCTACCAAGATATAATTATTCACAAAAAGTTTTTCGACAAAACTTTAAAAAAAAACATTAAAATTTGCAAACAATTTTTTTTACGAAAATCTGAACACAATTTTATTCTCCAATTTTTAATAGCAAATATGTATTTTTTAAATTAAAGCAGGCATCAAATTTGGTTACCAGTATAAACTATATAGTAGAAACAATGTACCATATTTCATTAAAATAATTATTGTTTGAAAATGTACAAACATTTTCCGAAAATAAACTTTAAATGTTTCGGAAAAAAACTAGTTTCTTAGCCAACGAACCTTAAGTTAATGGCAAAATGAGCTATTGGAATTTAAAGCATTTAATAAAAGTCCGCTACCATAACGCATTTGCTGCGTGCCAAATTTCTTTTCTTACAAACATGCATTATATTTCGATGGAAAATTCAAAAATGCAATTCGATTAAAAAAGAAAAAAGAAAATTTGTATCACCAACGACTTACAGGCCACCCTGTTATTGTAAAAATAATGTTATAAGAGGCAGCTCAAGACACCCTGTAATAAACGATACAATTTTTTCTCGTATCATGTATAATAACGGATATATTGAACTTTACCGTAACAATGTGACATATTTGTGTATATATGAAAATAGATAAAAACTGAAACTAACCTTCTAGAGGGCCTAGGTCGCGCTCATTTGAAGAAATCTTTTCAAATTTTAAAAGTGGAGGTCTCCCCATTAGCGATTTTTTTTACGGAAATTCGCTAAAAATTATAGACCATTAAACGATAAACTCGTTAACTAAAACTACTGCCAAAGCATTAGAGAAAGGGTCTATTTGAAACTAATTTTCTCGAAATATTTTAATAAAATGAAGGACAATGATGGTTGAAGCTGAAACTTAATGGTTTGTAAAACACTCTTCTTGCTACATTTTTTCTATGAACTTGTATTCGTTACAGGTTCTTTACCTAAATGTTGCCAATTTTGACGTTTCAAATCGAGACTTTGACGTTTTAAGAGGAATATTTTCATTTTTTTTCCTTATATGCCTATAACTCTTTGTCTTTTAACTTACAGATCTAAATTTTGGTACATAGTTCACTTTTTTATGATATAAACTTGCGTACCAAATTTGGTTGCCCTAAATTTGTTGTTTCCTGATATAAAAAATTTTCGAATGAAAACACAACATTATCCGGGAAAAACCAGGCCGATTTTCCTGGCTAACTAACTTATCCAAGCCACTTGCAAAAGGAAGGTACTCAAATTTGATTTAAACCAATTCATTATTTTTTGAGTTATCATACAAACAAGCAAACAAACAAACAAACAAACAAACACGCACGCACGCACGCACGCACGCACGTCTTGTTGCATAGAAATCTAAATTTTGGCGTATAGTTTACTTTTTATATCGTAAACCTACCTACCAAATTTGGTTGTCATAGCTTTTTTATTTTTTTAAGAATTTTTTTTTAATGAAAACTCAAAAATTTCCGGGAAAACCTGGTCCGATTTTCCTGACTAACGAACTTATCCAAGCCATTTACGAAGGGAAGGTACAGGCCAAATTTTATAAAAATCGGCCCATTATTTTTTGAGTTATTGGTGTGACACACACACACAAATATATATATATATATATATATATATATATATATATATATATATATATATATATATATATATATATATATATATATATATATATATATATATATATATATACATATATATATATATATATATATATATATATATATATATATATATATATATATATATATATATATATATATATATACATATATATATATATATATATATATATATATATATATATATATATATATATATATATATAAACATATAAAAATTGAAACTGACTCCGGATATGGGTACTAGGGGTCCTAGTTCGCGCTCATTTGCAAAATTTTTTTCAAAATTCAAAAGTCGGATTCTCCCCATTAGTGAATTTTTTCTACGAAAATTCACTAAAAAGGAAACAAAGCAGACATATAAAACTCTACCATACTGACTAGTAAGGTAAATCTGTATTTTAAATAAGCTAAGGAAAGTTGTTAAATTACATGAGTATTAACACTGACCATTGAATAACAATTTTAAAGTCTGAAGACAAAAGCAACAATTAATTATTTGGACATTAAGTTGAGTTTTTTAAATGTTTGTGGACACCACATGAGCTTTAGTGAATTAAATGCCCAAAGAGAATGAACACCATGAAAACTCCATTTAGATAAAATCAACCATTACATCTAATAGATCTATCAAACCAATGTTATTGCAAAAGTCACTCTTCTTACTTATGTTGTCTTTTCGATCTGTTTAAAAAAATCATAAAAATAAAACAAAAACCACAGCCCAAATATGGTTTAACCGAAAAATTTTGGTTACAAAAATCTTTGGAGTAGAGGCACTGTCTGATAAGCTTCTACTTAACCACGCTTCTAAACTGATCATTCTTCATGTCACACATGATGGCTGGAATTCAGCTAAAGAACTTGACGCCCCAGTAACCCGCACCACTATGTGCTCTGGATATTCCGTGGTATTGCATACTCAGCTCCTCTTTGTGCCCTGTGTTATAATTGTGATAAATGTAGTTTTGTAGAGAGTTGGATTTATTGGCATTAGCATGCACATAGGTAAGACACTTCTAAACATAATTTCCAGGGATGGTAAGTACTTTTCAATTAAGAAAAAATTCTTGACAGCTAGTGATTTGACTAGCATTACACATTATCCTGATAGTGACTTGGTTTTCTCTTTGTTAATTTTCAATGTATTTGCTTCATCTCACCATTTGTTCCTGCTGATTTGTTTTGTAGCTCTTGTTCACTGCAGGCTACAGGAATCACCCAATAAGTTGTCTGAGATAAATATGCATAAAATCAACAAACCATTGAAGCAAGCAACCAAGCAAGCAAACCACTAACCAACCAAGTAACCAATCATCCAACCAACCAAGCACACAACCACGCAACCAATCTACCACCATGCTGGTTGTCTGGAACTACCAACTTTGGCGAGATGGAGGTGATGAGTAAGCAAAAGAGAAAAATCAAGAAAAAATTTACAACTTAGTGAAAACATGCGAAAAAAACATTTAATGCTTAAGCTTGGCAGAGTTGAGAATGACGAAGCTTTGCAAGGTTTATATAAACCAATTGTTAAACCACTAAGTAAAATATCTAAAAATACCTCAACATTTAAACTGCAATCAATGACTAAACAGGAGAAAATGAAAGTAGAAAATAATGATGATGATATACCAGAAATGAAGCCCGAAGTTAAGTTCCTTAAAGACTACAGTTTTTGACGAAAAAACAGTATTCTTGTCTATAATTAATTGAAAGTTTCCAAATAAACCATACCAGATGTTGTCTTCAATTTGCTGGTTGGATAACGAAGAAAAGTTGGAGCACGTCTTACCTCTAAAACAACTGAATTATGAGCCTGAGAGTATGTGGATAACAATTTATAGATACTGAGACCTTTTCTGCTTTGTTTACTTCAAACCATGTTTATTAATATTTATTTCCAACCATAAAAGTCGTTTTAACATCCATCCACTCTAGCTTTCTGCACGCTCAAGCTTTTGTGTATATTTCTTCGATTAATTAAGTGTCCAAAAATGAAAAGCAAAAAATTCAGGGAGTTATGCTACTAGAAAAATTTGTGCCACAAGTTCTTATAGCATTTTTTTTTTTGAAAACTTAAAAATAACGGAATTACAGGGTCTCAAAAATTATTATTATTAAAATTACATAAATTAAAATCACAACAAACTATTATCTGTCAAAACTGGCGCCACATTATCTTGTATACCGAGAATGTTTTTAAAGCACACTCCATTAATATTGAAAATGAGATCAATACAAGCAAATCTTTAAGAACGTTTTTCTCGAAAATGGTTAGTTTTATCGAGATACAACAGTACCTTTTTTTGAGGATTTTATGGTTCTCTTCAAACGTGTTGTTAGATTTCAGATAAAGATTCAACAAAAAAGTCATGAGTCATTAACTGAGGGTTAAGGGCAGTTTCGATCTTATATTCCAAGAGATCACGTCAAATTTGCAAGTTAAATACAAAATTGTATTGTTGCGTTTTCTCCGGGTTCTGGATAAGTGAGACTTTAAATTTTAACAAAACAACTTTATTTACACTCTAAATATGGATACAATAAAATTTCTAGAATATCTCTCTCACAAAACACTTAATTTACTGGCCTTACAATTACTAATCTGCACACAAGTTACTATACTGGAACTACAGTCTAACACTTCACACTGATTACTGCTTCTTCAAGTCACTTCACATTATCTAACTGAACTGAACTGTGCTGGCCTACTTCCACCTTTATATAGCCGTCGTACCTTCCACCTCGTTTCTCGAGTGTTCCATTCCAGAATTTCCCAGGACCTTCTTTTGCTTGAAGTTTCTGTGAATACAGATCGGTCCCGTGTGTATACAGGGGGATGTATATACAGGGTGATCCAAATGTGGTCATCACTCCTATGTTACACAAGAGGTGTTTCTCGTAATATAAGATATCTCTGCGTATACAGGGTGTAAGGGTTCTCTGCGCATACAGCACACCTGTATACAGGGTGTTCGGAATGTGCAGACCTCAGTTATCCGTTCCGACGGGGTACAAGTTGGTAACTTCGTTATTTCTGCTCCTAGAGGGTTGAGACTTCGCCTGAGGGGGGTCACCCCAGGCACCCCCAGGGGGTGGGGAGGCAGTGTTGCCAGATTTTGCAAAAACTCCCAGATGTTGGGGAAGTTCTGGAGATGTGGCAACACTGCACCTACATCTATCGAAGTGCTTTGTAACACTGCCCCCCTCCTTAAGACTGTTCGTCCCGAACAGTATTTACCGGCCGCCAACTTGGGGGTTCGTTGCCCCGATAGGGACTCAACCTCTCTATGTGAACAACTTTGGGTTTAGTTCTTGGAGACAGCTGGATTCTGTAGACTAGGTCGTTAATTTTCTTAGTCACCAAGTATGGCCCTTCCCATGGTTTCTGAAGTTTTGGACTGAGACCCTTTCTCCTTGTTGGTTGGTACAGCCGCACTGCATCACCTTCCTTGAATGTGTGGGGTGTTGCTCTGCGATCCAAGCACATCTTCATCCGGTCACTGCTTAAGAGGAGCCTATCTCTGACACATCTGTGTATGGTGCGCAGTTTCCCTTCTAGGTCGGCGACATACTCAGGTAACGTAGCTAGATTGCTATGTCCTCGTTCGGTGGTGGTCTCGTCATGTCGATTGGTAACCGCATCTCTCTGCCGGTCAACATCATGGATGGAGTGTAGCCGGTAGATTCATGCTGAGAGCTTCTGTAAGCTAGGAGGAACAGAGGTATCAGCTTGTCCCAGGTTCTCTGATTCTCGTCGACAAACATAGCAAGATACTGATTGATGGTCCTGTTATGCCGTTCTACCATGCAGTCTGATTGAGGGTGGAGTGGCGTTGTTCTTGTTTTCTTTATGCCTAGCAAGTCCATTAGGCTCTTCCAGACCTCTGATTCGAAATTCCGGCCCTGGTCGGTGTGAATCTCCAAGGGTACGCCATGCTGTGATATGACATTTTCCATTAGGGCTTCTGCTACGGTCGTTGCCTCTTGGTTGGGGATCGGCGCAACTTCAGGCCATTTCGAGAAGTAGTCCATCGCCACCATTATATATCTGTTCCCAGACTCGGTGATTGGAAAAGGTCCTGCGATGTCTACAGCAACTCTCTCCCAGGGTGTACCTGAGATGTACTGCATTATTTTTCCTCTGGATCGGGTCTTTGGTCCTTTCTTTGAAGCACATTGGTCACACCTTTTGCACCAGTCTTCCACGCTTCTTTGGCAGTTTATCCAATAGAAGCGGTCTCTGACTCTGGCGAGAGTCCTGTTGACCCCAAAGTGGCCTCCACTCCTACTATTGTGTAACTCCTGAAGAACACTATCTATGCACTCACTTGGCACAACGGTCTGGTATATACAGTCTCTACCATCGGCAGTTTCCCATTTTCGAGTGATCAAGTCATTCTTTAGACACAAGGAGTCCCATTGTAGCCAGTAGCCTTTAACCTCCGCCCCAAATCGGGACACATCGTGCCACTCAGGTCTTTTCCCCTTTTGTAGCCATTCTCTAATATTTTCAAGTCTGGATCTGTCTTCTGTGCGTCTCTGATGTATTCAAGATTTACGTCTAGATCGGTGTTATTCTCCTGTTCCGTCACCAGTTGTTTGATCTGATGAGTTACTTTGTCATCTCTTTGTTCTCTTGTCGCTCGAAAAATTTGCATTCATGCACTGAACATGGTCTTCTTGACAGGCTGTCTGCATTGGCGTGACTTCTTCCTCTTCGATGTTCAATCCGGAAGTCGTAGCTCTGCAGTTTCTCTATCCATCGTGCTATCTGTCCTTCGGGATTTCTAAAGTTCAGAAGCCATTGCAGAGCAGAGTGATCTGACCTCACGCGGAAAGTTCTTCCGTACAGGAAGCTGTGGAAATGTTCGATGGATCTTACAACTGCCAGCAGTTCTTTCTGGGTTACACAGCAATTTCTTTCGGCTTTTCCGAACGTTTTGCTGAAGTAGCCTATCACAACTTCTTCTCCGGCTTGGAGCTGAGAGAGTACTGCCCCAATGCCATACTGGGAAGCGTCGGTGTCCAGTATGAACAGTCCTTCGTCCCGAGGATAAGCCAATATAGGAGCAGTGAGAAGACGATGTTTAAGTTCTCTAAAAGACTCCTGGCAATCTGGTGACCAGATGAACTCGGCCTTATTTTCAGTCAGACTATGTAGAGGTTTCGCAATGCTGCTGAAGTACTTCACAAAGCGTCGGTAGTAGCTGCAAAGTCCCAGAAAACTTCTGACCTCATGTTTGTTCTTCGGCACAGGCCAGTCTCTTACTGCCTTTATTTTCTCTGGATCGGTTTCTATTCCCTTCTCAGAAACGACATGTCTGAGGAAACTCACTTTCTTCTGGAAGAGGACGCATTTCTTGGGATTGAGTTGCAGATTGGCACCTCTCAGCCTGCAGAAGACTTGCTTCAGATTCGACAGGTGTTCATCGAAGGTCCTTCCAATCACCATGACATCGTCGAGATACACCAGGCATGTTTCCCATGCCAGTCCCCTCAGCACTAACTCCATTAGTCGTTCGAAGGTGGCAGGAGCATTACACAGGCCGAATGGCATGACCTTGAATTGGAACAATCCATTCCCAGTTGAAAAAGCAGCTAGCTTACTTGTTTACTTCTTCACTCACTTATCCCACACTTCTGACACCAAATTGTTGCGTTTTCTCCGGGTTCTGGATAAGTGAGACTTTAAATTTTAACAAAACAACTTTATTTACACTCTAAATATGGATACAATAAAATTTCTATAATATCTCTCTCACAAAACACTTAATTTACTGGCCTTACAATTACTAATCTGCACACAAGTTACTATACTGGAACTACAGTCTAACACTTCACACTGATTACTGCTCCTTCAAGTCACTTCACATTCTCTAACTGAACTGAACTGTGCTGGCCTACTTCCACCTTTATATATCCGTCGTACCTTCCACCTCGTTTCTCGAGTGTTCCATTCCAGAATTTTCCAGGACCTTCTTTTGCTAGAAGGTTTTGTGAATACAGATCGGTCCCGTGTGTATACAGGGGGATGTATATACAGCATAATCCAAATGTGGTCATCACTCCTATGTTACACAAGAGGTGTTTCTCGTAATATAAGATCTCTCTGCGTATACAGGGTGTAAGGGTTCTCTGCGCATACAGCACACCTGTATACAGGGTGTTCGGAATGTGCAGACCTCAGTTATCCGTTCCGACGGGGTACAAGTTGGTAACTTCATTATTTCTGGTCCTAAAGGGTTGAGACTTCGCCTGAGGGGGGTCACCCCAGGCACCCCCAGGGGTGGGGATGCAGTGTTGCCAGATTTTGCAAAAATTCCCAGATGTTGGGGAAGTTCTGGAGATGTGGCAACACTGCACCTGCATCTATTGAAGTGTTTGTAACACTATTATAGACGAGTGCACATAATTTGAAGAGAATCGATTTAAGACAAAAATAGTCCTGCAAATTGAATCATAACTTCCACATAGCCGTGATAATCTACTCATCTCAGAAAGACATTCTCTTGAAATGAATTTAGGCTCCATGACTTGACCACAAAGAAAATATTCGTATTCCTGTACCCATAAACTTCTGAAACGTTATATTACCCGAGTTTTAACGAAAAAATGTCAATTTTCACCAAATCACCCCTTATTTATTCCCTGCCCCCTAAAGCGATCTTACTAAAAAACAATTCGAAGCGCTCCTTTGTCGGCTGCTAACTGGATACCAAATTTTAAGATGATATCTCAATTTGTTCGAAAGTTATTGTGCTTACTAACAGACAGATGCACAGGCCGACAGACAAAAAATGTTCATTCCAGAATCAAGTTTTCTTTATGCTTTGAGACTTTTCACGCTGTTTTTGCAAAAAAAATATTGAAATTTCTGTCAGATATTCCACCCCCACACATTCAACCTTTAATTTAATTTCAGCACAGAATATCAGATATTTGATACCTGGAGCGATTTTACCCAAAAACAATCCGAACCGTTCGTTTGTCGGGTGCTAACTGTGCACCAAATTTGAAGACGATATCTCAATTCGTTCTAAAGTTATCGTGAATACAAACAGACATAGACACACACAAAAAATAATTTTTCCCCAAATCATGTTTTCTATATGTTTTGACACTTTTTATGTTTAACCGGATTTTTTTTAAATTTTTGTGGCGGAGGAGCACATCGACACTCAATCGATGCTCTGGCCACTGAGCATAATCCTGGAGAAGAACCGTATTGGTAAGATTACCCCAGAAATTCCCCATATTTGGGAAAAGTAATATTATTCCGAATTATAACAACATATACTTTTATTTATGACCTTACAATATATATATAATTAATATAATAATGTCAGAAACGTAATGTCAAATTTTTGTCGTAGAAGAATTTAAATTTTTGGAGAGATAAAGTTGTAGAAAAGTAATTATTTTGGGATTGCAGGGGAGAGAAGTTCAGAGGAAATTTGGAAAGTGACAGAAGAAAACCGTTTGACAGTTTGATTTTTTTGGAAGAAGTTTAAAATTATGTAATTTGCAAGCACAAGCTAGCTTTTTTGTGAGACATGCTGTATAATTAAGATAACAATAAACAATAAATAAGTGTATATGTATGTATATATATATATATATATATATATATATATATATATATATATATATATATATATATATATATATATATATGAGCTGCTGACATCTAGGATGCAACAAGGAACTTTGTCTGTAAGACGGCTCCGGTACAAATTCTGTAGGTCTGGTGCCGCTGTACAACCACAAATGATCTTTTAAAATCGTAAGCCCTGCCACTACATTCCTATAAGGAAATATACGAATAATATAAAAATAGATATATTAAGACTATTACTCGAAACACATACTAGTTTCGCTCTTATTTGAGTTCATCAGTGTGTTATACCAGCAATAATCGAAATATATCTAAATTAATTGGTTTAAAGTAGCAAAATTCTGACGTCCTAGATGTCAGCAGCTCGATACATCGCAGGTTTCGTTCAGAATTTGGCTACGTTAAGCCATTTAATCTAGATATATTTTGGTTATTGCTGATGAGCTCAAATAAGAGGAATTGGAGCAGATTATGGTGGGTAGCAGAGCAGGTGGATGGCATACCATCATCGGCACGGATGCGAACGTGCACCATGAATTGTGGGAAGCTCGGACACAAACTCTAGAGGTGAGTCGCTTTTACAATTCTTTATGAAATTTAATTTAGACATATTGATTAAAGGTAATAAACCGACCTTCGTCACAACACGGCGTCAGGAAGTTTTAGATCTAACAGTTTCCACCCAGTTTCTGGGCGACTTTGGTAAAAACTGGGCTGTGTCTGAGGTAGTGAGTAGCTCAGACCACAGCTACATCCGGTTTAAAATCGCCAAAGTCGAAAGACAAACGGTATGGTACCAGGACCCTCGCAAGGCGTACTGGGAAGCCTACAGGGCAGACCTAGTAGTGGAACTGCGGGGGGTTAAGAGTACCATAGACAATTCAATAGACCTTGAGATTGCGGCAGCCCAAGTGCGAGCCGCAATCACCTCGGCCTATAACGCCAACTGCCTCCTGAAAATGAGGGTGTCCACCAGGAACGTCCTGAGGTGGAACGAGGACCTGAGGCAAAGGAGGACGCAGGTTCGTAAGCGGTTTAACGTGGCCAAAAGGTTGGGGGCATGGGATGAATATAGACATGCCCTAGACATGGGATGAATATAGACATGCCCTAACGAGCTATAATAAAAGCCTGAGGGACGACCAGGAAGGAGTAGTGGAGGAGGCACTGCGAGGAAGTGGAGAACACATCCGAGAGTGCTCAACTACACAAGATCCTGTCCAAGGACACTCAGACCAATATAGGCTCCCTTAAAACATCCACGGGGGGATTTACAAGCTTTTACTACAGACGCACTTCCCCGGCTGCAACATAATAAACCAATCACCTCCGGACTGGGTACACTCAGAAATAGAGGCGCTGTACAGGCGGGCATCTAGGGTGGACTGGACAGTCGCTGGTTACCTAGAGCAAAATTAGATGGGTCATTAACAGCTTTAAGCCATTCGAATCCCCGGGATTTGAGGGAATAATGCTAATCATGCTCCAACAGGGTATATACATACTGGCGCCTCATCATGGGGGCCAGCCTGGCTCTGGGGCATATTCCGAAAGCATGGAGACTGGCCAGGGTTGTATTCATTCCTAAACCTGGGCGTCCAACAGATTAGGCAAAGTCCCTTAGGCCAATAAGTCTCATGTCCTTCTTGCTAAAAACATTGGAAAAACTGCTCCACCGGCACATTAGGGGCGGTGTACTGGAAACATATCCCCTACACTGCGGACAATATGCATACAGAGCAGGAGTCTCAACAGAAACAGCACTGCACCAACTGGTGCTGAAACTGGAGAATACGCTGGACAACAGGGAGGTGGTGCTGCGGGCCTTCCTAGACATAGAGGGGGCCTTCAGCAACACTTCATTCGGATGGGTACTGGCATGTGTCAGGGAGCGGGGAATAGAGGAGACCTGCTGCAGGTGGATCAGTTCCATGCTCAGGGACTGGGCGGTGTTCACCTCACTCGCGGGAGGGACTCTGCTGGCGGAGATCGCGGCGGGATGTCCGAAGGGGAGCGTTTTGTCTCCCCTGCTCTGGTACCTAGTCGTGGACGGCCTGCTACGGAGGCTCTCAGGAGGAGGGTACGAGGTACAGGTATGCGGATGACATTGTCATCATAGGCTGAGGAAAGGTTACACAGTCAGTGTGGACAGACAGCACTGAAAGTGGTGGAATTGTGGACGGTTGGCCAAGGGCTCGGGGTGAGCCCCGAGAAAGCAACCGTCATACTGTTTACGAGGAGGAGGAAGTGGAAGAGCCACAGAACTGTCACTATACGGTAGAAACATCCCAATGGCCAGGGAGGTAAAATATCTTGGGGTCGTATTGGGCGCTAACCTGGAATGGTCACATTGAAAAAATACTGCATAAGGCAGTTATGACCCTAGCCATCACTAGGCGGCTATATGGAAAAACCTGGGGACTAAGATGGCCCACTGGCCATACACAAGGGTGGTCAGACCATCGTTAACATACGCGGCACTGGTCTGGTGGCCTAAGGTGACACAATCCAGTGCTAAACAAAAAACTATGGAAGATCCAAAGGATGGCTTGCCTAGGCATCACAGGGGCCATGACTTCAACCCCAACAGCCGCCATGGAGGTGTTACTGGATCTGTCCCCCTACAATTAGTTATCATGGGGGAGGCCAGGCTAGGACTATACAGACTAGCCTGCAATAGTAGACTGAAGGTCATTCCAGGCTGCAGGGGCCACTGCAAAATTCAAGAGATCATGAAGGAACCTATGCTTGAAATGAGCTCAGACTTCGCGAGCCCGCGAATCTGCAGGGAAAACAATTTTACAGTGGAAATCCCCGACCACGAGGCATAGCGAGGGGAGACGCCGGGCTTACAACAGGACGCGCTCGTCTGGTTCACGGTCGGATCCAACAGGGAGCGTGGGACGGGGGCAGGCCTTTATTCGGAAGGACCGAGGAGGATAAGTCAGAGTATTTCCCTCGGAGCTCATGCAACGGTCTTTTAGGCCGAAATGTACGCTATCTTACACTACGTGCGAGACAACAAGAGGAGGGGTTACACCAACAAGAGGAGGGGTTACATTAACAAGCGGATCCTCATGGCCGCAGACAGCCAGGCAGCCCTTAAGGCCCTAAGTAGCCAACGGGTAAATTCCAGGCTAGTAAGTGAACGCCGAGACGAGACGAGCCACTTGGCTGGGCAGAATGAGGTTAGCCTCATCTAGGTGCCGGGGCACTCTGGGGTCAAAGGCAATGAAGAGGCTGACAGTCTCGTGAAGAGAGGGTCAGCAGAATCATTTATGGGACCAGAGCCGGTTCTGGGCGTGACAAAGGGGATCTATTAAGTCCTGGGTCCGAAACGAACACAAGGTGTACTGGGCAGACTGTCCAGGGCTCAGACATGGGAAGTCAGTAATTGAGGAACCCAGTTCAAAGAGAGCTGTGGAGCTGCTAAATATTAGCAGAGGACAGCTCAGGAACATAACAGGACTCTCTAACACCTGCATAAAATGGGGCGGTTCGAGGGGGACCTGAGATGCAGACTCTGTAGTGAGGGGGAGGAATCAGTCCAGCACATCTTGTGCGAGTAAAGCTCTGGACTGCAAAAAACAACTGATCTACGGTCAGCCTAGACCGGAGACAGAGCAATATAAAACTTCACACTACCAATTGCTGGGCAGACTAATTCAAGGCACAGTGATTTTGGAATGGGTGGAGTAGAAAAGACAAAGGGCATGCACAATAAATCAAAGGCTGCCGTGCTATCGGGGCGGCAAAGACGCGGACGGGCCCTAAGGGAGAAAAAAAAAGAGCGAAACAGGTTCAACATGGTAATAAAAACCACAAATAATCGTTATATCAGATCAAATTAAAGGAATAAAATGGAGAAAGTGAACACTTTGGTAGCAGCACAAGAGGCTATAGGTAAATCAATAAACAATTTGCTAACAATAACAATAATAATAATAATAATAACAATAACAATAATAATAACAACAACAACAACAATAATAACAACAATAGTAACAACAAGAAAAACAACAAGAAAAACAACAAGAAAAACAAGAAAAACAACAAAAACAACAACGACAGCGACAACGACAACAACGACAACAACAACAACAACAAAAATAATAATAATAATAATCTTTACTGGTCATAATTATACAGCATGTATAATTATTACAGATAAGTTGCAGACTTGTAGATTATTTCGACATAATTTTACCAAACGTCATTCCAAAAAATTTTTGACAGCTATCTGAATAACATACTTCAAATTTTGACATACTAATTTTCAAACCTAGATCTGCCTCTTTCTTTCTCCATCTGAAAGTTCACCCAAAACATTTACTGCCTAGTATTCCTTTCCATATAACAATACTTCAGAACAAGCAGCTTTCTTTTCTGTTCCATATTTTTGCTAAAATAACAAATTTTTTGAAGAGCCAAGTTACATTGACTTTTGCAATTAAAATTTTCAAGCAATTTTTTAATAAATATGAAAAAGAACCAATAAGTAGAAGAACGCTTGAAAGTTTCGAAAAGAACGAAAATTCATTACAAGAAGAATGGGGCAAAGCTGCAGCAAACAATGAACAAATATCAACCATTATGGTTACTAAAGCACCCTTACTATGAAGCTAAATACGTTTATCAAATGAAAAAGATATACAATGATATTAAAAAACACATACAAAAAATGAAGCTGCGAATACAAGCTGAAACTGAAGATGGTTCAGAAGAAGAAATGTCTAAAATTTTTCTTTCTAGATTACTAAGGGAAGAGAAAAACGTTAGCGAAAAAATTGAGGATACAGGAGTTACAAGACTTATAAAGAAACAGAATCTTATGGTAAACCTATTTAATCGAATAATAGAAGAAGCAGAAATGATGGATGAAAACAATGTCCTTTCTAGGTATGAAAAACTGATGAGAGAATTAGATAAGTAATGGGAATTAATTGAAAATAACATAATGGAGGTAAATATGCTCACAGATTTAGAAATTCAAGATAAATCAACCACAATTCGGTGCAAAATAGGATCAAATTACCAAGAATAAAAATACCAATATTTACAGGCAAAGATGAAGAATGGACAATATTCAAAGAATTATTCCAGAAGGTAGCAGATTCAAACCGTTTGTCAAATATTGAAAAATGCAATACTTAAAAACTCAAGTCAAGGGTGAGGCTAGCAGAACAATACAGCATTTTCAGATAAGGGAAGCAAATGATAAAGTAGCATGGGAGCAATTGAGTGATATGTACAACAATAAGAGGTTGATAGTATCCAAATTAATTGAGAAAATTAAGGAAACTCCAATAATATATTATGAGTCAGCAGAAAAATTGAAGAACGTTCACAATACCATTAAAGAATGTCTAGTCACTAAAAGCGATAGGGATTGACACAAATTCCTGGGAACAATGATATATTTAATTACCAAGAAATGGGACTCAAGAACGAACGAATTATATGAGGCAACAATAAAAAATCCAATGGAAATTCAAAGGTTAGTTAAATTATTGATGTTACTGTGCATGAGGTTTCAGAATATAGAGGCATCCAGTAGCGTAGAAAGATACACACAGCAAAATGAAGAAACTGGAAATAATTTCAAACAAAGCACTCAGTATCAAAATTCAAAAACATCATGGAGATATTGTAAGTCAACTTACCATGCAATATTATACTGCGCCAGATTCAAAACATTGCAGCATAAAAAGCAGCAATTTCTAAAAAAGAATGAACTCCGTTCAAATTGCTTAAAACACAGCTCAAAAGAGAGATCCAGAATATAGAGGCATCCAGAAGCGCAGGAAGATACACACAGCAAAATAAGGAAAGTGGAAATAATTTAAAACAAAGCACTCAGTATCAAAATTAAAAACATTATGCACATATTGTAAGTCAACTTACCATGCAATATTACATTGCGGAAAACTCTAAACACTGCAGCATTAAAGCAGCAATTTCTAAAAAAGAATGAGCTCTGTTCAAATTGCTTAAAACACAGTTCAAAAGAGAGATGTTTGCCATAAAATAAATGCAAGATTTTCAACTAAAGCATCACACACTACTACATAGAAGTAACACTGATAGAAGAGATAACCGTTTCTCAAGAGAAACCACTGAAATCAAAAATAACGTAAGTGTACAAAACAATTTATCAGTATTAGCGACGGCAATGATAAAAGTAAAAACTGCTACAGGGCAGTGTGAATACTTGAGAGCATTAATAGACTCTGGCTCTCAAGGTGCATTTATAACAGATCAAGCTGCAAAAATATTGGGAGTACCTTATAGGAAAGTTGAGACAAAGATAGCTGGTCTAGAGGGAGGAGAGAAGAAATCAAATTACATGATAGATATACAATGTGCTCCTCGATTTACAAGTAAGTTTAATATGAATACTGAAGAATTGTTACCCAAAAAATCACTTCAGCAATGCCAAGCAGAACTTTCGAGGTAGATTTAGAAATTTGGAAGAATTATGTTAGCCGACTCAACCTTTAATAAGACAGGGCCTATCGATATTTTGTTTGGAACCAAAGAATGCAGACAGATATTACTACCAGGGTTAACAAAAACAAGTGACGGGTTGATGGGTCAGAATACAGAGCTAGGATACATAATTTCTGGCACATTTACACATTCCAAAATCAAGGAAGAAGTTAAGGTAACAACTATGATTACTCAAACAGAGAAAGATGAACTTTCGAAGTTTTGGGAATTGAAAGAAGTACCAGGGTTGAAAAATATGACAAAAGATGAGCAGGTATATGAAAGATGGTACAAACAGACAGTATCAAGAAACAAGGATGGAAGATACACATAAAATTCCAGTCAAATAAGATGTACAAAAGGTTGGAGAATTCAGAAACAGGGCAATCGCAAGAATGATGCAGTTAGAAAAACTGTTTGAGACAAAAGAGCTTGAAAGAATATATCCAATTTATGGAAGAATATACTAAGTTGGGACATATGCAAAAGGTACCAACTATCAATGAAAAACATGGAAAATACTATATGCCGCATCAAGCAGTAGTATGTGAGGATAGCACCACTACAAAATTAAGGGTGGTGTTTGATGGCTCATGTAAAAGTAGTATAGGCGTTAGCTTAAATAAAATAATGCACGTCGGTCCAAGACTACAACCAGAACTGTTCGACATTATATTAAGATGGAGAACGCCGCCAGTAGTAATAAAGGCGGACATAGAAAAAATGTATCGCCAGATAGTAATGGCAAGAGAAGACCAAAACTATCAAAGAATAATATGGAGAAGGGCAAGAAGCCAACCCCTTGAAGAATACATACTTATGACAGTAACATATGGTACAGAAGCAGCAGCACCATACCTAGCAACCAGAACAATTCAACAACTTGCAGAAGACGAGTAAGACAAATTTCCATTAGCAGCGAAAGTAGGAAAGGAAGATTTTTATATGGATGATCTTCTATCTGGAGCTGAAACAGAGTAAGAAGTATCACTGTTACAGACAGAACTCAATGAAAGGTTAAGATCACGAGGGTTCAATTTAAGAAAATGGTCCACCAACAGATCACAAATTATTGCAAAGTTGCCACAAGAATTACACAATGAAAAAGCTTTGCAGCTGCCAAACAATGGTACAGACAAATCTCTTGGTATTTATTGGGCACCAAGGGAACACACATTCAAATTAAAACTAGATTTGAAATGTGAAGAGAAAGTAACATAAAGGGCAATATTATCTGCGATAGCCAAGTTATTTAACCCATTTGGGTGGCTATCTCCAGTTGTAATCAAAGCCAAGCTTAAAATTCAATTTAATGGATGAACACAGTCAGCGAGGTTGTTTGTTGTTGAGTTTGGAAAACAAAGTAAAGACATTTCTTCAGGCGCTATGGGTTGCGCACCATTAATGATGCAAATTAAAGTAAAACAAGTTGAACTGTCATGGATAGAAGCAGGATTCAATACTGCCTTAAGAAGGAGAGGAATTTTGGGACAACTCGTTACCTCAGTAATTGGTGTTAATGACGACGTCTACAAAGATATTGATGAATTAGATAGAAATCAACAGCAAGAGATGATTGCAGCGTCGCATCATGTAGCCAGACTGATGCTTCAATCAATATCAAGATTCAACAAATCATACCGGTCTATGGAAGTACCTAATCAAATTCTAGGAGTGGATTACAACACGCAACGATACTTTCAAATAGCCGACAATGAATTAAAACACAGCACTCCCTTATCTGAGAACCTATATGTGTGTTCACCAGCCACGGTAAGAAGTATAGATAGCAGCCCCAGCTGTATTATAGATGAAATATACCAGTGAGAAGAGAAAACCACATGTCAAATCAAACACCAGGCAGTCAAGTCAACAATCTGGAAACAACTTTACACAGAAACTCATGGTTTATAAATCAAAGAGAATCTAGAATTGCAATCATATGTAACGGCCAAAGGGAAGAAGTTAGGATAAAGCAGTCTGGAATAATATCCATATCCCAAGACTGTATCATTAAGACAAAATTAGTGAAATTGTTGTATTTAGCTGAGGGAGTCAGCATGTCTTTGTGTGATTCTGTATTTATTAAAGTGTACTGTGTAGGGTACAATGTTTTATGTATGTTTTAGTTGATATTGCTCACGATTGGCTTAGTGTTAAGATTGATTAGGCATAGGTTGGTACATTCATCTTTGTCTAGTTTTTTATCTTTTACTACCACTACTGACGAAACTTATTCATCTGTGTCTGCCTTGTAGAGTTTATGAATGTATAAATAAATAAATAAATAAATAAATAAATAAAAACTATGGTGCTAACTCCCCGACAGATAGAGGGTGCCCCTATCATAGGTGAATTCGTGAAACCAGTACCAACGAATTTAACGCTATCAAGGGCACTAACACCTCCTGTGGTAATTCCCCAAGAAGCAGAGTGGTCAGACCATATGACGATTTGAAGGACATCCTTTAGGAAGAACGACAAGAAGAGGACCATCTCCAAGAAAATCGATGGCACACGGTCACACATCATTCAGTATTAACGAGCCTGACCACCACAGTAGTAGCAACCATTTAAATCATAGCCGCTATCTATATATTCCGCAGCATTCGGAGGAAATTTAAGAAAAGGGTAGCCCAGCCAAGGAAAAGAAGCACTAGCGACAAGGCCGAACAAGATGTCGAACCAATAGAGTTCGCAGAGTTAAGCAAGCTAGAAGACGCAGCTGATGATCAAATCGACTCACAGCTAGTAAGGGGGAAGTCATTCTTTTGACTGAGCGGTATGTTCAGGAACAATATCTTACCAAAAAGGTATTCCTAAGATTACATATATTATAATATTTAAAATAAAAAGCAGTTCATTTAAATTGATATAGTTGACCTAGGTAGGATATTAATTATGTGTGTCAACGTTCTGAAAGGTCACTCTCAATGCACTATAACTGCAAGTCGACAGTTTTCAATTACACAAGTATATTCATACGTATTAGATTGCAATTTTTCTGGAGCTATTAAACTTTTGTTTATCTTGATGTTTTAGAAACCTAAGCAATACTGTATTTGATGTACGTAATTACTGACCTATCTCAAAGCTGTATATATTGTATAGTTGTAAGATTTACAGGGTTCTTTCATTAAAATAAGTTTTTTAGTAACATGTCTTCTACTATTTAATATACAGTGTGTTACCATATCCAAAACAGTTTTACCCCATTCATATCCCCTTACTCCTTTAACAAGAAGTAAATAATTAAATAATACATCTCCTGAACCCAGTACATCGAAGGCTACTAATACCATTGTTGTAGATTCGGTTCCAAACTTACAAGTTTTAATAAAAGATGGAAGGAAGATATTAATCTTAGATAAGTTTAAAATGAAATAGGTAAATAAAAAGTTATTTTTATATGTCAATACAACCCTAATTTCTGTTTCTTAAAAAAATGTATTCTTAATTTGTGTTTCTTGCGTTTGAAATTGTTTTACTTTGCCTGTGGTTAGTAAACTATTTTTGTTTCATATTTTATCGGTCAGGACTGCAATACTATTTTTAACATCTTTTACTTCTCAATGTTCCTATATATTAGTTACTTTGTTTCTTTATATTTTTTAATGTAATATCTAGTGAATTTCTGCTAGTCAGTTAACACTTTATTTTTATTTTTTAGGTTTCAGCCTACAATGCATATTGTATACATATAACTATTTTTTCATTTTTTTCTTAATAAAAGTTGACAAAAAGGTAAGATGTTATATATATATATATATATATATATATATATATATATATATATATATATATATATATATATATATATATATATATATATATATATTCACCGAATATACTGTAAACCAGGATTCAATTCAAGAACCAGGCCTTTCATCCGATAATGTATTTAAAATAGGGCATGTAACAAACAGATGACTTAGTTGTTCCTAAGCAGGTTGTACCACATGTTGGAAGTTCAGCTTCGTTTGAGAACAATGATTCAAAATCAGATGTAGTAGAATATAGTTTGGCAAGAAATAGGCCAAAGAGACATGTTCGACCACCTGACAGATTAAATTTATAAAGGGGGGCATTGTAATGTAACAAACATGCTAATTTATGTTGGTTATTTTAGTTACTAAGATTGGTACGAAGCCGCGCCCTCTGTTGGTGACAATTACTTATTTATACAAATGTATATAAAGTAGCTGTATGTATGTGTGTTATAATATTTACAATGGTTAATTAATGTTCATTACAACACTCTTATTAAACCCAAGACCCCTAACAACTATTGCTGGAAAAAGAAAACCCATTTACTTCGGGACAGGTGACCCTTCCCTGAACTGTTTTAAATCACATACATGATAGTCTCCTAATAACTTGCAAGTAATAGAATCCTCCAAACAGTAAACATTATTGTGCTCTTATCCTATGTTTGGCAAATTTTATGGCCAACTTAAGATTGGAAATACTCCCCTGCACTGGACAGAGTATGATGTTGCTTTATCGCTATGTGTCCTGATTTGTATTCGGCATATCTACAGCGAAGATTGTAAAGCATTGCACTTGTCTTAAAAGAATCCTGCAACATCTCATATTGCTCTGCGATATTTTCAGCTCTTCAAGGTGTTTAATCAGCCTTCCTCTGTCACAGACTTCTACAAATCTGCAACACTGGAGGTTTCCCCTGAGTGATCTTTCCCAGGCAGCTTAAGCTCCCCCGAAATTTGTCTGCCAACGTGTAACCGGTCACGTCATGAACAGCTGTCCTAAAAGCGAAACCCACCTTGGGTAAGTTAACGTCCCAAGTCCTTTGGTTCCTTCCAACATAGGACCTAATCATAGTCTTTATAACAGGGTTCACTCTCTCTGCTGGGTTACTCTGCGGATGGTATTGCGGACTTAAGAACAGCCTAGACCTGAATTCCTTGGAGACATACTGGGTACCATTGTCACACACGACATACTCTGGTACGCCATGAAAAAATTCTCACTGTCGCGGCGCATTGCCGTAGCATTTGCTAATGTAAGAGGCCACTTTAGTGTGTATTTAATGAAAACATCGGCTACAACCAACAAGAACCGATTGTGCTTCGTGCTTAAAGGAAATTATCCCATTAGGTCAATGCAGATCACCTACCATGGTGTAACCTTTCTAGTTTCCATAAGGCCAGCAAGAGCTCGTTGTTTCGGCTTCTGTGTGACACATCTTACAAGTGGTAGCATATTTAGCGATCTTACCAAACATACTGAGGCCGATACACAGGCTACACGTGTATTGTTTTCCATATTCCCAGATTTTCAGCAGTGGGGTAGTCATGATTTTCCTTTAGGACTGCCTGCCGTAGTTTCTTCAGTAGGCTGAATTTCCAGTCAAGGCTTTCCTCGAATTGAGGGCATCTGAACAAGACATACTCAAGCAACCTTCCACCTTCCACAATGGAGACTTGTCTTCTGACATCAAAACATTTACCATTAAGTTCTTGCACCATGAGTCATGATCTTCATAGCCTTACTTCTATCAAACGCAATTCAGGAATAGCAGGTGACAGCATTGGAAACCCAGTGATATTTCCCCTGCCTGTGAATAATCTTGAAGTCATAGACTTGCACCTGCCATACCCAACAAGCAAGCCTACCAAATCTGGCACCCTCCAGGTAACCTCTAAATTTCTTAATAGCTCACAAGACCGATAGACACTTGAGCTATGTTGCACAATACTTAGTTTCACACTGATTTAATGTGCGACTAGCATCGGCTATCACTTTTTCTTTACCATTAAACTGCTGAACAAGAAAAATCCAAATAAGTCAAGATGGGTGCGATAACTAAAAATTCTCTAATGTCCAAAAATGACCTTTCAATCCAGAGCCTCGGTGGTTCAGTGGTAATAACGTGTGCCTCTGAACCGAAGGGTACTGGGTTCGATCCCAGGGTACTCCTTTCACTTTTTCAGTACATACTGTACAATTAACATCAACCGTGGTTGTGGCATTGTATTTGAGCAAGTTGAGACTGCACGTTCTGCCCTTCGGAAAGGGCTTAAAGCCGTCGGTCCCGTGTCCATGCGATGTTGGGCACGTTAAAGATCCTTACCATCCTTACAGAAAAGCAGGGGTTCGGCAATATTTCCAGGATAGTGAGGTGAAAGTGCTCCCTGGCGTCGGTGATTGGCCATAGTTGCGGAAATAGGCCGACGTTAAAGAAATACAAACACACAACACGACCTTTCAATCTCAGCGTGTCACTTAACTTTACATTCTTCTTAGTCAATTTGGTCAGAAAAATTAGTGGTAAAAAGACGATACAAGGCCGCTAAAGCAACAAAACGTCGCACCCCTTTAACTCTAGGAGTTGAAAAATACATGACTGCCTTAACCTTATCTAGATCGACCCTCAAGCCGTCCTGATTCACAATACCCTACATATTTTAACTCGGGCGTACAGTCACTCTTGCCGCGATTAACTGTTGTGGAACCCTAAGGTGACTATCAAAATCAGGAGTTGTTAACATAATGTCGTCTAAATCTACGACACGTAGGGCTTTAAGTCATGACAAGATATTGTCGACAAAATGCTGCCACTGGCTGTCGCATTATGTAAACCAAATGGTATCTTGAGGAAGCGGAATAACCCACAACCAGGGACTGTAAAAGGAGACTTCTCCTTACTGGTTTCGTAAAACGGCATCTGCAAATAAACACTTTTGATATCAATCCCAAACAACATTTTTGAGTTGCTCAACCTACCCAATATTATAGACATATAGGGAATAGCATATGCATCGCGCCTAGTATTTAGGTTTCCTAAAATCGACGCAAAAAGGATCCTCGCCGCTTGGCTTCTTGACAAAAACGATTGGGGATGACCAGCTCGATCTGAAAGGCCCAATAACACCTAGTTCCAACATTTTATCAAGCGCTCTATGCATGATGTCTTGCATGTATGGAGAGACGGAGTAATAGCATTACTTGATAAGTGGATGATTTCCTGTATTGATGTGGTGTTCAATGCCCTTCGCATATCCCAACAGAGTTCCCAGTTTCTTAAAGTTACTAGTGACCAAGTGGTCCAGTGCTGACCTCTGCACTTCCGAAAGCACACTCCCTCTTTAATATTGAGCTACTATAACTGACAGGTTGAAATTTCCAAGGACCCTTATTCAACACTGATAGTATATCCATTTCCTTTCAGAAACCAATACACAGTATGAAATTTACATCATTCTCACGTATAACCAAACACTCAATAACCCTGGCCCTGTTTGCTAGACAGATTGAAAGGTTGACACTGCCCATAGAACGACAAGGCGAATCATTCGCTGCCGTTACACCAGTACGATCAGCTTCATCCAAACATACAGCCTTTACATTTAAAGGCTGTATGTTTGGATTGCAACATTTTGCAAGGTTTTCCAACCCGACTACACAGTATGAAGTTCGATGACCTTAAGTTCAATAAAGCTACAAACTGTACCCCAAATAGAAAAACTACCTATGAGGGATAATGCCAGTAGCATATCTTTCAAGTTAGGTGCCGATAATGAACTGTTATAAGAGATAAATCAATCAAGTAATTGGCCTGCTAGAGTGACGGCCTGAACCTATGTCTTTTGGTGAAGATTTGGGGAGAAAAATCATCGATAGTACAAAAGTGACAGCTGAGAAGTTAGGAACGGAGAAGTGGTGCGGCTTGCCATCAAGAGGTGCAGAGAAAGAACATTTGAAATCTTGGGTCAAATATTCAGTGCCTTACGAACAAAATGAACCTTGTTGAACTCTTAAGTGATAGTTTCAGACTACATATACTTTGTCTTACCCACCACTGGATGGTGGGAGATAATTTGATGAATATAAAAATAGATAATTATAGACTTATCTCAAACTATAGCAGACAGCAGCGAGAACGCAGTGGAACCTCAATTTTTGTATGTGATGATTCGAAATATGTATTTAAACCTTTACCACGGATAAGTAACATGCCAGTAGAAATGCATATCCCCAAACGCGAAGCATGGCGGGAATGCATATCCCCAAACGCGAAGCATGGCGGGAGGAGACGCCGGGCATACCACGGGACGCGCTCGTCTGGTTCACCGACGGATCCAGAGGGGGGCGTGGCACAGGGGCAGGTGTTTACTCAGAAGGACCGAGGGTAAGTCATAGTATTTCCCTCGGAGCCCATGCAACAGTGTTTCAAGCCGAAATGTACACCATCCTGCACTGTCTGCGGGAGAACAAGAGGAGGGGCTACACCAACAAGCGGATCCTCATAGCGACAGACAGCCAGGCAACCCTTAAGGCACTAAGTAGCCCACGGGTAAATTCCGGGCTGGTGAGTGAGTGCCGAGACGAGACGAGCGACCTGGCTGAGCAGAATGAGGTGACCCTCATCTGGGTGCCGGGTCACTCTCGGGGGTCAAAGGCAACGAAGAAGCTGACAGTCTCGCGAAGAGATGTCAGCAGAACCATTTATGGGACTAGAACCGGCTCTGGGCGTGACAAAGAGCACTGCCAGGGGAGCCATTAAGTCCTGGGTCAGAAACCAACACAAGGTGTACTCGGAAGACTGTCCAGGGCTTAGAGATAGGAAGTCAATAATTGACGAACCCAGTTCAAAGAGAGCTGTGGAGCTGCTAGATCTTAGCAGAGGACAGACAACAGGTCTCTTGACGGGACACATGGCCGTCAAGAAACACCTGCATAAAATGGGGCAGTTCGAAGGGGACCTCGCATGCAGACTCTGCGGCGAGGGGGAGGAATCAGCGCAGCACATCTTGTGCGAGTGTAAAGCTCTGGACCGCAAAAGACAACTGATCTATGGTCAGTCTAGACCGGAGACAGAGCAATATAAAACTTCACCCTACCAATTGCTGTGCAGACTAGTTCAAGGCACAGTGATTTTGGAATGGGTGGTGTAAGACTAAGGGTATGCACAATCAACCAAAGGTTGCAGTGCTATCAGCGCGGCAAGGTCGCGGACGAGCCCTGAGGGGAAAAAAAGAGATGCATATTGAGTGTGCTTGCCTGGTAGTGAGTGGTGGTCTATCTACTGTTTCTCTGTCGACCATCAAGCAGTCAGTGTTTTGAAATATTTTAGTGTGCTAGACGAAGTTCTCTCAAAAATATGTTTTAAGTACCCTTGTGTTGTCTTTTGAGGTGAATCTGCTTAATGTACCAACACTGGTAGTAAGACATCAAAGCAATCTCCTCTCAAGTACTTACATAGATTATTTAATTACAAACTTAGATCTTAAAGACACTACTTGTTCTTTCTTATACACATTTTGGTATTACTACAGACGAATTAGCTCTTGCAAAAAAAAAAAAAACACCAGTTTAATAAAACAAGCATAGAGGCATTTTTGTCTTCAGAGCAGAAAGTGATGTCAATTTGACGTTTGATAATTCTTAGCATTGGTAATAATATGCTATAAAGCATGCTTTCCTTTAAGATCAGTGGCACCTAGAACACACAAAAGTGAGTATATCTACGCCAAAGAGTTAAAAAGACAAGTACAGAACATCAAATACCTAATACGCAAGAGGACTTGGGACACTCAGATTGAAGAACTCTGAAGAACAACTTAAGGGACAGCTGAATATGAAGATCAAAGCGGAGAAACAAGTCTACTATGGTCAGATCGTTGATAGCGAAGATAATAAAGCAAAATACATGTGGCATATCGTAAACAAAAGTCTGAAAGCAAACAAAACCACCTGTACCTGCTATAATTTATAATCGTTTAGAGATTACAGACAGGTGGAAAATGTCATACTTTTGCCGTTTTTATGTAAATTCGATCCAGGAAAAACTGAAATTGAATGGGCTGGTTAATGATTCTAGAAGCACCAGCAAGAAAAGCAATCAGAATATTTTTTGAAGCCATTTACTGAAGATGAAGTGCTGTAAGTGTTCCTCTGAAATCGATCATTTGTCAGCAGCATTAACCCAGATCATTAACCGGGTGTTAGGGAGTGTACATTAACAAAAATTATAATCCTTAAAAGTCATCCTGGCATATAAAAAAGGTGATCTGAATCTGATTGGAAACAAAAGGCAACTGACCACAGCCACCAATTGTCAAAAATAATCAAGAAAGCCATGAACAAGAGATTGGTGGAATTTTTATAACACTCTATCAATATGGATTTCGGGAAGGACCTTCTGTAGCAGAACCCACTAAACATGTGTGTGTGTGTGTGTGTGTGTGTGTGTGTGTGTGTGTGTGTGTGTGTGTGTGTGTGTGTGTGTGTGTGTGTGTGTGTGTGTGTGTGTGTGTGTGTGTGTGTGTGTGTGTGTGTGTGTGTGTGTGTGTGTGTGTGTGTGTGTGTGTGTGTGTGTGTGTGTGTGTGTGTGTGTGTGTGTGTGTGTGTGTGTGTGTGTGTGTGTGTGTGTGTGTGTGTGTGTGTGTGTGTGTGTGTGTGTGTGTGTGTGTGTGTGTGTGTGTGTGTGTGTGTGTGTGTGTGTGTGTGTGTGTGTGTGTGTGTGTGTGTGTGTGTGTGTGTGTGTGTGTGTGTGTGTGTGTGTGTGTGTGTGTGTGTGTGTGTGTGTGTGTGTGTGTGTGTGTGTGTGTGTGTGTGTGTGTGTGTGTGTGTGTGTGTGTGTGTGTGTGTGTGTGTGTGTGTGTGTGTGTGTGTGTGTGTGTGTGTGTGTGTGTGTGTGTGTGTGTGTGTGTGTGTGTGTGTGTGTGTGTGTGTGTGTGTGTGTGTGTGTGTGTGTGTGTGTGTGTGTGTGTGTGTGTGTGTGTGTGTGTGTGTGTGTGTGTGTGTGTGTGTGTGTGTGTGTGTGTGTGTGTGTGTGTGTGTGTGTGTGTGTGTGTGTGTGTGTGTGTGTGTGTGTGTGTGTGTGTGTGTGTGTGTGTGTGTGTGTGTGTGTGTGTGTGTGTGTGTGTGTGTGTGTGTGTGTGTGTGTGTGTGTGTGTGTGTGTGTGTGTGTGTGTGTGTGTGTGTGTGTGTGTGTGTGTGTGTGTGTGTGTGTGTGTGTGTGTGTGTGTGTGTGTGTGTGTGTGTGTGTGTGTGTGTGTGTGTGTGTGTGTGTGTGTGTGTGTGTGTGTGTGTGTGTGTGTGTGTGTGTGTGTGTGTGTGTGTGTGTGTGTGTGTGTGTGTGTGTGTGTGTGTGTGTGTGTGTGTGTGTGTGTGTGTGTGTGTGTGTGTGTGTGTGTGTGTGTGTGTGTGTGTGTGTGTGTGTGTGTGTGTGTGTGTGTGTGTGTGTGTGTGTGTGTGTGTGTGTGTGTGTGTGTGTGTGTGTGTGTGTGTGTGTGTGTGTGTGTGTGTGTGTGTGTGTGTGTGTGTGTGTGTGTGTGTGTGTGTGTGTGTGTGTGTGTGTGTGTGTGTGTGTGTGTGTGTGTGTGTGTGTGTGTGTGTGTGTGTGTGTGTGTGTGTGTGTGTGTGTGTGTGTGTGTGTGTGTGTGTGTGTGTGTGTGTGTGTGTGTGTGTGTGTGTGTGTGTGTGTGTGTGTGTGTGTGTGTGTGTGTGTGTGTGTGTGTGTGTGTGTGTGTGTGTGTGTGTGTGTGTGTGTGTGTGTGTGTGTGTGTGTGTGTGTGTGTGTGTGTGTGTGTGTGTGTGTGTGTGTGTGTGTGTGTGTGTGTGTGTGTGTGTGTGTGTGTGTGTGTGTGTGTGTGTGTGTGTGTGTGTGTGTGTGTGTGTGTGTGTGTGTGTGTGTGTGTGTGTGTGTGTGTGTGTGTGTGTGTGTGTGTGTGTGTGTGTGTGTGTGTGTGTGTGTGTGTGTGTTAGGTTAGCTTGGAACTTTACATTCATTGGCCACAAAAATCTATATAAAATCGACAAAAACATAAAAATGAAGGGGCTTAACCGGTTTGGCTACGATTCTAATCGGAGTCAGGTGAAATGTATCGAGATATACTCAAGCATAGCAACAATATCTTATTAAGGGTTGCCTAGAGCACACGTTTAACAACCGCACAGTGAGCAGCCAGGCGAGTTACACCCAATACCACCGGTGAATAGACCCTTAGTCGTAGAACATGTAGATCACGTTGAACCCTTTGTGACCAGTACCTGAGGTCATAAGTATGTGACAACTTGAGTAAGTTCTTGTGGTTAGTGGCTGTAAGAAGCACCGACGCTAGTGCGGCTGTATGCAAACTCGACCTTCGTCTATAACCATGGAGCATGTGAACAGCTACAGAGTTCCCACTAAAAACAGCATATGAATTTCCCTGACTTTTCCCTGACATGCCAAAATCCATTTCCCTGACTTTGATATTCAAAATCTACCACAAAAATGTGTAACACACTACTACAGAATACAGTAGCTCTTCGGCGCGTGGCGGAAAACAAACTTCCCCAAAGTTACATTTATAAAACATACACAATTTTCCTTACAAATAAACGAAACTGCTACTTTATACAAATATGCACCTATCATTGTGTTCTAATTATTTATAATAAAACGGAAACAAATAATTTTTCCCTGACTCTTAGTTAAAATTCACAATTTTTCTCAATTTTTCCCTGATTTCCCTGACAAAATTTTCCCCTCTACAAATTCCCTGACTTTTCCCGGTTTTCCCTGTTTTCCAGACGAGTGGCATCCCTGAGCTGGTGAACAGTTTCTTCATTTAAATAAAAGTCTGGACGCAGCAAGTGCGTTGTGGTAGTGAATTTTCATAAAAATAATTTTAATAACAAATATATCTTTTTTTTAAAAGAAAGCAGACATGAAATTTGTCTACCAGTATAACATATATAGTAGAAACAATGTACCATATTTCATCAAAATGACTTTATTGTTTGAAAATGTACAAAAATTTTCTGAATATAAACTAAAAATGTTCCGGACAAAAATGGTTCCTGGCCAACGAACGTTGGATTAATAGCAAATTGAGCTATTGAAATTTGAAACTTTAATGAAAATTCGCTACCATAACGCACTTGCTGTGTCCAGTTAAAATTCAAATCGGTTGCAGAAAAGAACAAGCACTTGTGAAGCCACAGGAAAAGTCTAAGGCTGTATTGACTATGAAAGGTTTCACTAAGTTAGGGCAATAACAAGAAACCAGATGTGCTATTCAAATTGAATTAAGTCTTAAAAGTGTTCATCTCGTCCTAATTGAATTTGTCATACAAAAACTCGGTAAAAAATTCATCGAAATTACACAATCTGATCAGATAATGGTAAAATGAAATAAGGATAAAAAAATTAAAACAGTATAACCTATATAGTAGAAACAATGTACTATATTTCATCAAAATTACTTGATTGTTTAAAAATGTACAAAAATTTTCCGAAAATAAGCTTAATATGTTCCCGAAAAAAGTGGTTTCTTGTCAACGATTGTTAGTTTAATAGCAAATTGAGCTGTTGAAATTTGAAACTTTAATGAAAATTCGCTATCATAACGCACTTTCTGCGTCCAAAAAAAAAAAAAAAAATCTCTGGACGCAGCAAGTGCGTTATGGTAGTGAATTTTCATAAAAATGTTTCTAATAGCAAATATGTTTTTTTAAGAAAGCAGGCACCAAATTTGGTTACCAGTATAATTTATATATTAGAAACAATGTACCATATTTCATCAAAATAACTTTATTGTTTGAAAATGTACAAAAATTTCCGAAAGTAAACTTAAATTTTTCCCGAAAAAACTGGTTTTCTGGTCAACCTTCGCTACCATAACGCACTTGCTGCGTCGCGAATTTCTTTTCTTACAAAGATGTATTATATTTCGATGGAAAATACAAAAATGCAATAACATAGGGCGTGTTCGATTAAAAAAATTCACTAAAAAAAAGAAAATTTGAATCACCAACGACTTATGGGCCACCCTGTAATTGTGGAAATATTTTTTAAGATGTAGCTTAAGACACCCTACAATTAATGTATACAACTTTTTTTCGTAACTTGAATAATAACGGAAATATTGCGCTTTAATGATTTTTTAAAGATAATTCGACAAAAATGATATACCATTAAACGATAAACTCTATAGCCAACACTACTGCTAAAGTATCAGAGAAGGGGTCTATTTGAAATGAATTTTCTGGGAATATTTTAATAAAATAAAGGACAATGACGATTGAAACTAAGAGCTCAGGCTTTGTAAAACATTATTCTTGAGACATTTTCCTTCCATAGATCATATTAATTTCAGGTTCATTGCCTAAATATTAACAATTTTGACGTTTAAAATCGCGACTTTGACGTTTTGAGGAAAACCCAAATTTATTTTTCTTTAAATGCCTGTAACTTTTTTGTCCTTTAACCGACAACGCTAAATTTTGGTAGGTAGCTTTCATATAACGATATAAACCCGTGTACCAAATTTAGTTGCCCTTACTTTGTTAATTCCGGAGATATAAATTTTTTTCGATTTTTTTCGAAAAAAAACACAAAATTTTCCGGGAAAACCTCGGCGGATTTTCCTGGATAACGAACTTATCCAAGCCACTCGCGAAAGGAAGGTACTCACCAAATTTTATCAAAATCGGTCCATTATTTTTTTAGTTATAGGTGTGACACATAAATATATAAACATATATATATATATATATATATATATATATATATATATATATATATATATATATATATATATATATATATATATATATATATATATATATATATATATATATATATAAACATATAAAGTCTGAAACCGACCTCGGATTTGGGTTCCAGGGGTCCTAAATAGCGCTCATTTGAAGAAATTTTTTCAAAATTCAAAAGTCGAGATCTCCTCATTAGTGAATTTTTTTTAAGAAAATTCACTAAAAACAGAAATTGGTTGCAGAAAAGAACAAGCACTTGTGAAGCCATTGGAAAATGTTATGTCCCCTGTGGGTCCGGGGACTAACTAAAAGAATAAGCCCAAGGTAACTCCTGCCTGTCGTAAGAGGCGAATAATCGGAGTAGGTAGGTGGTAGTGGACTTTTCCTTTATGTGATAGTGAAGGATTTTTTTCACGCCTGAGGAAGTACCACCCCTTACATCAAGGGGCCGGTGAAGTCTCAACGGACGTTTCTGGTTCTGCTGTATGAGTCGGTTTCCCTTATAAACAAAAATGATTATGGCTCCTCCTTGTGCAAAACATTCCGGAGATAAAATACCCCTCCATTCGGATCTCCGGGAGAGGGGTGTGCAGTGGGCGCCAGCATCAAGATTTAGCATATTCTTCTCGAATATATGTGGCCTAAGTTCTAACCTGAACTCCGTCCACCATTTCCTCCAGGCTAATAGGCCCCAACTACTCTTCCTCGCCGAAACCCAAATCAGTGCCAAAACAGCCACTAATCACCTTAATTTCCCGGGGTATGAGCTCCTTACTTCCTTTAGATTGCATGGAGGTGTGTGCGCATACGTCCGTAGCAATCTACCCTGCACCAGATTCCCCAATTTGGAAGCTTGAAGAAAAGACATACTTTGGATGAGACTCTCTCTCAGGGCTGCAACTAAATTCATCTGTTGCATTTACCGGTCACCTTCTGACAACAACTTTGTCCAGCTCTGCGACTATCTTTCTGAAAAAACCGACCATCTGATTTCTGAATATCCTTCCTCCGAGGTCACTAATCTTGGTGGCTTCAATGTCCATAATAAGGAATGGCTAGGATATTCAAAAACCGATCAACAAGGGAGAGCAGCAGAGGCCTTCGCAGTCAGCAATTCTTTAGCCAATATGGTTCAGCAACCTACTTACTTTCCTCGCATCCCAACACACAGCTCAAATCCCTTCTTACCACAAAACCTGAATGCTATAAGACATCAGTCACCGCCCCCCTTGGTCGCTCAGACCACAGCATGGTCACTGCTTCCTGCACAATGCAAACCGAGGTCACACAGTCATCACACCCACATATTGTTTGGCACTACTCCGCGAACTGGGACGAAATGTGGGATTACTTTTCCTCATTTCCATGGGCGTCTGTCTGCTTCTCTCATCCTGACCCCTCTGTTATCTTACAAAATGTCACCGAAATCATCCAATCTGGCAAGGAATTATTTATTCCACGTACACAGAAAACCTCTTCAGCCACTCAAAAGCCCTGGTTTTCTAAATCCTGTGACAAGGCCAGACTTGAAAAGGTCAAATCTCACAAAACGTTTCTACACAATCCCAGTCAAGAAAACTGACAAGCATTTAACGACGCAAGAAACCGCTATGTCCGCATTATTTCTGAGGCAAAAAACTCGTTTAATAACCACATCAAAAACAAAGTCCTCTCAAGCTCCAACGTCAGCAAACCCTTCTGGACTCTTGCTAAATCTATTGGGAGTAATTTCTGCAAGAGCACGTTCCCACCACTTGTTTCAGGGGATGAAATTGTTTCTACCGCCCTGGGCAAGGCTGAACTTTTTGCCTCGTTGTTCGCCGGCAATTCTACTCTCAACCCACCTCCAAATGTTCAACCACCAACAGTCCCCAATGTCGCGCATAAAATGACGGATATCAATTTCAAAACTAAAAAGGTACGATCCCAGCAATTGTTCCCAAAAAAATGCGCATCAAAACTTGCTCCTGTCCTGACTTGTCTGTTTCATACATCTTACAATAGAGGCATATTCACTAGTAACTGGAAAACTGCTCGAGTACAACCCGTCCCCAAGAAAGGATCCAAAGCTCTTCCTAGCAACTACAGGCCTATTTCTCTCCTTTCAGTCGTCCTTCAAGTGATGAAAAAGTATATAAACACTGAATTACTAAAATTTCTTGAAAAACACAGTCTAATCCACGACAGGCATAATGAATTCCATCAATGCAGATCAACTGCCGACCTCCTTTCCTTTGTCACCCATTCTTGGAACAAGTCTATGGAACTACACGGTGTATCCCAGATTGGCGCTCTAGACATAACCAAAGCATTCGACCAGGTCTGGCACGCAGCGCTGCTTAATAAACTTCCGGCCTATGGCCTACCACCAAAACGCTGTACCTGGACAGCAAATTTCCTCTCCAACCGGAGCATTTCTGTTGTCGTGGATGGCCATTCATCTAAACTGTTGCGCGGATGACAGCACCCTCCACTTAAATATACAATATTCTAAGCCTGTCTCGTTAGCCCAATTAGATTAGGATCGCAGACTCATGGAGGGTACTGTCTCTGGATCTCCAAAAAATGTTAGACTGGGGAAATAGAAATCTTGTACAATTCAACTCCACCAAATCTCAGTCTTGCTTTCTATCTCATAAGAGATACACCAGCCCTAGACCCATCACAATGAACAACCAAGTTATTCAAAGTAATGAGTCATCTTCACCTGTTGGCATTTCTGTGGATCGAAATCTCAATTGGCACCAACATGTGAAATCAATTGTCGAAGCGGCTGCTAAGAAATTAGGTTTCCTCTTCCGGGCTCGCAAATACTTTTCACCAGATAATCTCTATACCTTATATACTTCACAAATAAGGCCAAACCTCGAATACTGCTCCCACATCTGGGATGCCGCTGCCGCTTCTACACTCGCTATCCTGGACTCAATTCAGAAGAGAGCTATACGTCTCATCGGTGACCCTACCCTCACCCAAAGGCTGCCATCCCTTGCCCACCGACGTGCCGTTGGCGACCTCTCTCTCTCTTTTATAGATATATGCACGGGCACTGCTTAGAGGAGCTTTCTTCCATAGTTCCTCCACCTGCTGCCCCCAACAGATCTACCAGGAGAACAGAGCGAATGCACCCTTTTATTGTCCGGGTCACCAGACATAGAACATCTTGTTATGCCCGCTCTTTTGTCCAGAGGACTTCCAAGTTGTGGAATTCTTTGCCGGCACATGTTTTCCTTCTCCTCCAAACCTTCAAGTCCAGAATTAACAAGTTGCCTCTTTCCTCCTTGTCGACACCCATGGTACGGCAGTATTTAGGCTGTGAGCCCTCGTGGTGTGTTGTTGAAATAAAAAAATAAAAAAGTCTATGGCTGTATTAAGTATGGAACGGTTTCACTAAGTTAGGGTAATAACAAACAACTAGATGTGCTATTCAATTTGAATTAAGTCTTAAAAGTTTTCATCTCGTCCTAATTGAATTTGTCATACAAAAACTCGCTAAAAAATTCATCGGAATTACACAATCTGATCAGACAACGGTAAAATGAAATAAGAGTAAAAAAAGAACTTTAAAAAAGTGAAGTCCCTAAATTAGAATGCATTTATAGGAGTCCATGATTAAATCGACACTGCTCCTTTCACCTCTCAGCCGTTGCCGACATGACAGATCTATCAACTAACAGGTATATACTCTAGTATATTAGTTATTTCTATCGTCTTGATTTATTTACCACCATAGAACTTGTTTAAAATTGATTTTTTTCTCATATCTTAACGAAATAAAGAAAAATGACGGCTGAGGCACAGATCTAGGAGCTTGTTAGTAATTTCAAGCCGCATTTTTAACTCACAAAGCGCCAAGGCGCTAGTGTACGACTACCAGAATTATCAATTTTGACGTTTCAACTTTTTTTAATCAGAGGCTTGTAATTTCTTTGTCTTTTAACCCGAAGATCTTAGTTTTGGTACAAAGGATACTCTTTATAACAAAAACCAGCGTACCAAATTTGGTTACCATAGCTTTTGAATTTTCGAAGATATGAATTTTTTTCCGAAGGAAAACCCAAAATTTTCCCGGAAAACCTTGCCCGATTTTCCTGGCTAACGAACTTATCCAGTCCATTTACAAAAGGAATGTACTCACCAAATTATATATATATATATATATATATATATATATATTATATATATATATATATATATATATATATGTGTATATATATATATATATATATATATATATATATATATATATATAATATATATATATATATATATTATATATATATATATATATATATATATATATATATATATATATATATATTATATAATATTGAAAATCACACTGAAACTCAAAAAATAATGGCCCAGTTTCATGGTGTTAATTGCTTTAAACTATAGATGACATTATTCTGTAGTTACTTTCATTCTCTCTGTGTTTTTTCAGGCTTACTTATACATATTTTACATTGAAGTTCGAGCAATCTGTCAACTCGACTTTTACTGGTTTTCAACTCTGTTAAAATAATAACATGGATACTCGTTTTGATATTAACTTTTGCAAATATAATTATAGAAAATAAATCTAAACAGCAGGTTATGGGCCCAGTGACTCCAAACTGGGTGGATTAAAGGTTAAGTCAGGCTGAGTATACATTTTTAGTTTGTGATTTGTGTGAAGTATCATTGAAATAGCCAGACAATGGATTTCAAGAGTCACATCAAACCTGTAATTGGCGGGTCGGATTGGCCAATGTGGGAACGAAAAATGTGTGACATTCTTGATTATCATGAAGGCGCCCTTGATGTTATCGACAAGAAACTAGAGAAACCTGCAGAGCTTGCCGCTTCAGCAACTGCAGATGAAAGGAAACAATACAAAGAAGATAGCGAATTATATCGAAAGGCGAATAGTTATGCGAAATCGATGATCACAAGTTCAGTCACTGACGCAGTTTATGAGAAGATAATGGACAAAGAGACTGCCTATGATGGGAAGCATTTAAAAATCAATTTGAGGCATCATCCAAGGATCAGTTATTCAAATTATGCAATGAGTTCTTTGCGTTCTCATGGTCGCATGCAGATGATGTTTCAACAGATATTGCGAAAGTCGAGAAGTTTGTGGACGGAATTAAATAATGGTCTTAAAGCTAAAAACAAAAATAAGCTACCAGACTTGCTGCTAGTTTGCAAAACATTGTTTATTCTACCAGATAGCTTTGAAACATTTAGATCCAGTTAGATGATTCTGACAAAAGATACCAAGAAAACCTTTGATGAGCTGACAGTTCAGTTGTGTTTATTTGAAAGAAACATGAAGAAATCAGTTGCTGATAGTGAAAAGTTCGCACAAGAGGCTCTAATAGCAAATTCAGACAAACAAAAACAGGCAAATATCAAGAAACCAAATAAACAAGAGTCTGTTTGTAACTATTGTCAGAGAAGGGGTCATTGGGTCAAACAGTGCCGTAAATGGATAGCAGATGGATGGTCACCTAAGAAAAAAACTGTTCCAGATAAATTGCATGACCAAAGCAATGCACTTGATGTTGCAATAGTTCTTTGTGTTTCTGATAGCCATGCACAAGAAAGTGATTCAACAGTTTGGTGGATCGACAATGGTGCAACAAAACACATAACGAATAGTTTTGATGACTTCATAGATTTTAAAGAGTTTCAAGGTCAGTGTACCATTACAGCTGCAGGACAAGAAAAACTCAGAGCGTTTGGTCAGGGAACTATAATGATTTTGTCTACAGTTAATGATAAAAATATGGTTCTAACCTTGCAAGATGTGTGGTTCGTTCCTGACATATCGAAAAATCTATTTTCCGTATTAGCAGCACACGATTTGAATAAGCACAGTAAGTTTGAATCTACGCCCACAAAGTGTTGTCTAAAAGTGAATGGCAAAATTGTGCTATGCGGAACAGGTGAGGTAGGTGGTACCCTGTTTCATGCTCTCATAAGACCTTTAGCTGCTGAGCAAAATGTAAATGTTGCACTTGCACACAGTTAATTCTTCCAACTCTTATCATGAAAGATTTGGGCATCAAGATAAGCGACATGTTAAAGCTTTACTAGCCAAAGAACTGGGTATTGATGTCACTTTAAATACAGACCTCTGCGAGCCCTGTGTCTATGGTAAAGCTCACCGCCTACCTTTTGGCACTAGGGGAGGGGGTCTTGTTCCTGGTGAGTTGATATCAGCTGATATAGTTGGGCCTTTTCACGCATCGTTTGGCAAGAAGAGATTCTTTGTTGAGTTCAAAGATAACTACACAAAATTCTGCTATGGTTTCATGCTCAAACACAAGTCAGAAGTCAAGGAAGCATTAGTACAAATGCTTGTTCACGCAAAGCAACAAGGCCACTCAATCAAGGAGTTATTGAGCGATGGAGGTGCAGAGACTGACTGCACCGTACACACCTGATCAAAATGGCTGCAGTGTACATGATAATCGTACTGTCATAGAAATGGCACGAACTTTTAAATATTCAAATCAAGATATAAAATATCCTGAAGCTATTTGGGCAGAACTAGTAAATTCTGCAGTGCATGTTGGAACAGCACCTGTTGATGGTAAGAGTCCATATGAACTTTAGATGGGAAAGAAACAAAGAATAAAACACTTTCGTGTGATAATTTCTATTTGTTTTGTCCATATTCCATCTAAAAAACACAAGAAAATGGATAAAAAAGCAATAAAGGGCTACCTAGTTGGATATGATGGTGATGAGAGATATAGCATTTATATCAAAGAAAACAAGAGAGTTATTACATGCAGAGATGTAGTTTTTCAAGAAAAGCTAGGAATGTGTCTAAAGAAAGTCGACGTGCCTTTGAAAACTTCGTTTTCAAATGAGAAAGGTGCTGACATATCAGTTGAGTTAGATGAAAGCTGCGAATCAGAAGACGACTTTGAAGATGCTGAAGAAAAAGAAAAATCCAGTACTACTAAAAATTCTGATAATCAAACACAATCAAGAAGCCTGAGAGATCCCTCAACTTTGAAGATTCCAAAGTATCTCAATGATAGGTTATGGCTGCTGAAAGCATAATCAATCCATCTGCTGATTCAGAGTCCTATGAAGAATAGCGAGGCCAAAATTAAGTGGAAAAAGGCCATGAACATTGAAATGAATTCTTTAAAGGAAAATCAAACTTGGGTATTAACTAAACTACCACATGTAGCATAAGTACTGCCATGTAAGTGGGTTTATTGCCTAAAGACAAATCCAGATGGTAGAATAGATAAATACAAAGCACGTATGGTTGTAAAGGGATGTGCTCAACGTCGAGGTGAAGATTATAATCAAACATTTAGTCCAGTAGCAAGAATGGCAACGATCCATTCTATCATAAGTATAGCTGCAAGTGAAGATATGCTTTTGATGCAGTTTGATGTGTCGACAGCTTTTCCCTACGGAGAACTAGATGAAATCATATACATCAAGCAACCAGATGGATACAGTGACGGAACTGACCGAGTATGCCAACTGAAGAGAAGCTTGTACGGCCTTAACAGGCACCAAGGTGCTGGTACAATTGCTTCCGAAAATTTCTCTTAACACTAGGATTTAAACAAAGTAAAGAAGATCCTTGTCTTTACATACGAATTGTGCATGGAATTCGTTTAATATTAGCTTTATATGTCGATGATGGAATGGTTGAAGTTAATGATGAGAAGGAATTAAAAGGGTTTTAAAATAATCTGCAATCAGAATTCAAGATCTCCAAGCCAGCAATTTTCTTTCTACGACTGCAAATCGAACAGGCCAATGGCCTCATTCGAGTCAGTCAAAGTGCACACACTAAGAAGATTGTAGAACGCTTCAACTTTAATGGGTGTAGACCAGTTTCAACACCAATGTTAAAAGGCATCGAAACATCACAGTCGGGAAAAGTTGACGAAACAGTTCAAAACTTTCTATACAGGCAAGCAGTTGAAACTTTAATGTATTTGATGCTTGGTACGAGACCGGATCTACCTTTTAGTGTTGGTTTTCTCTCAAGATCGTTAGAAAATCCTACAAAAGAAGACATAGCAAATGTTAAAAGAGTATTTCGATAGATAGCTGGAACAATAGAATACAGCATAAATTATCGACGTAACTTGAACAAAGGGGTTTTGGAGTGCTTCAGCGATGCAGATTTTGGAAGTTTCACTAAAACAGGAACATCAACTTCAAGAGTCCTAATTGCGTATGCAGGAGGAGCTATCTCATGGCTAAGCAAGAGACAATTGTCAGTAGCTACTTCTACAGCAGAATCTGAACTAGTAGCAGCCAATGAAATCATTTGGCTGAGTAGGCTTTTTAGAGAAATAACAAAACTGTCTCATGTCCCACAACTACAAATGGACAATGAAGCAGCTCTGAAATTGGCTCAGAATCCAGAGTATCACAGTCGAACCAAACATATCGATAGAAATAATTTCTTCATCTGTGGAAAAGTAATCGAAGGAGTGCTAGAAGTTGAATCTGTCTCTACAGAAAATCAGATTACTGACATTATGACTAAACCATTGCACACCACGAGATTGAAGATTTTATGTGTCAAGATGGGACTTTCATAAAATACACCTTTTTCATTTACATATGATGATAGTTTTTCAATTCAATTAACAAGGGAAAGTGTTGAAGTTTGTGCTAATCATGAACAAGTTAAGAATGAACATAAACCTAACATAACTGACACCTATAAACTAAGATTGATTATTATGTGGCTTCCTAATGAGCTCTGTAAGGCCTGAGGTCGATGTCTTGCTGAGTGGACAATATAGGAATGGATATTGTGGTATTGGTCTTACAGCAATCGGCTAATAGGCAACGTAACTATATATATATATATATATATATATATATATATATATATATATATATATATATATATATATATATATATATATATATATATATATAAAAATTGAAACTGACCACAGATATGGGTTTTAGAGGTCCTAGTTGGCGCTCATTTGAACAAATTTTTTCAAAATTCAAAAGTTGGGATCTCCTCATTAGTGAATTTTTTAAAGAATTCACTAAAAGGTAACAGAGTTGTCTGGGATTGATGCAGCTTTACAATTTAATATCTTTATTGGTTTGATGGTGCAAATTCCAATATTTTCTGGTTGTATCTCATTGCCTTCAGCAGAGTACTCTTCCACTACTTTTTTCAATGGTAAAACAAAATAATTGCATTCCCATGACCCAGATGAAATTGATATATTCGAGTTTGGTAGATACGGGTTTGTACTTACAATTTTAATTACTGGAATCAATCCACCTGCTTTCGATAAACCAGTCACCAAATTTATAGTTGGATTAATAGCATACCTTGTTTCCAGCAGCATTCTATTTTCTTGTTTAATTTCATTAATGTTTTAACATAGAGCTGTACCAATCCAATGCCAATAATAATCTTCACACATAGCACTTTCAATTGTTATAAAAGACCTCAGGTCACCATGCATGTTGAATAGAACAACATTTTAAACTAGTATAACTAATGTGAACTGCACATAGACAAATACTAAGCTAATGGTTTCACTCTATATATTTAAACTTATATCCCCGACCATTCACTTCCAATTATTATTGAAAAAATATCAAAGTATATGTGTGCATCTAAAATATTCAGGTTATTTTAACAATATTTGCGTATTTTACACAGGTTCTTATGAGAAATAAGCACAAACTAGCCATGGAACCTTTTTGTAGATCGTTCATTTAAACGTTTACAATGACTTGGGACGAGAATCTAACAGGAAGTGGTAATCAATATCTCACTTCCTGTCATTTTCTCTAAGGTTGACGCAAGCAGTTTGTGAAAGGAAATGATAACACAAGCCTGATGTAGAACACCTACACAGGTGAATAAATTTGTGTGCATGCCCTTGCATGTTGGATATTTAAAAATGACATATTCGGATTCTAAGAATCCACACGAATATTTGTCATGTAATACTTTCACTAACAAATTGAAATTTCTAAATCGCGCATAACCGATGCAGCATAGTTGCATACGTCATTTTCAACAAAATAAAAATGTTGGACCTGCCCATTTCCGCAGCTTAGGCTAAATATAAATTTAAATTTCATATTATTTTTAACTTAGGTTCTGCCATATTTATCGCCATCTTGGATTACGTCATTTCATGGTAGACATCTGGTGATGCTAAGGACAATGATACCCTGCACTCGCCTCTAACTCGAAGAATGAAAAAATTAGTTTGCGAATGCCCCAACTGCCATATTTGCATACACTATTTTCTGCAAAATCAAGTGCACTCACTATTTTGACAGTTGAGACTAAATGTCAATTTAAATTTCATCATCATTAATTTTAATCTAGATCTGCCATTTGACCACCAACTTGGATTGCATCATCTCATGTTAGACTAGACCCCTGGTGAAGCTGTGAGCAATGATACCTTGCACTCATGTCTTGCTTAAAAACTAGAAAGATTTGGTTTGTGCATGCCTCAACCGCCATATTTGCTTGTAGTTTTTTGCAGAATCAAAACGACGGACTTTATTATTTTGACAGGTGAGACCAAATCTCAATTTAAATTTCATATTCTTATTTTTACACCAAGATCCGCTATCTTTGCCGCCATCTTAGATTATGTCATCTCAGGTTAGACCCATCCATGTCTACTATACAACTGATTCCTTTATTTCGTCATCCTGACGTCACATGTCAGGTTCACGCATGCACAGACCAGATGAGCAAGAGTAGGGCCTAGAACCGGTTATCTCAACCTGCTCATAAATAAGGCAGATAGCATTAAACCAAGTAATGACCAACTTAGAAATTCAAAGATTTAGCCACTTACAGTATTTTTAATGATTATAAAACTTATTTGATTATATATAGTGGCACTATGGCTTTAGAGTTTTAATGTTTTCCCAGATTACATTATAAAATGTTTATTCATTTATAGCATAGTACACAAATTTATTTTGATACTCCAAGTACTAAGAAAATATAAAATATTTTGAGTTCCATTCTAATTTAAAAAGTTGAGATTTGTGACCTTCATATGTTTATCACAAAAACTGTACAGTACTTTGTCATACTTAATAGTGTAGAGCAACTAACTTACGGAAAGTGTTCTTCTATATATGACTCAGCGTGATTTAGTAAATCCAAACAACCATGCAGATCAGCAAACGCCCTGATACCAAGGCAGTTGGTAGGATGAAGTTGAACTTGAAGGAAATCACAACAAGCATCACGTACATCCATTAGTTGGAGCAGGTTAGCTGCAGGCAAGAGAACTTGTACATTCTCCTCTGTTACTTTTACTTCAGAAGTGTAAACATAATCAACTAGCAATCTCAAGGCTTGGTGATCCACACCTATAAACATAAACTTATATTAAGATGTATTTTTGTTAACAATAATAGCAAAGTATCAGCAATAAGAAAAACACAGGTTTCAGAGCCAAAATTTCATTTGGGTACTTTTTGATCTGAATGGCTTTGAGGATTATTTCAATTCTAAAGTTGCAAATAGAGACTTTGGTTTGGAGTGGTTAAAGTCTAAATTAAGCCCTGTCTGCGTATATCTTGTGGGGGTTGGGAAAAATAAGAAAAAATGTGAAGCTAACCTTGTTAGTGAAGCGATCGTCAGGTCTTCAAAAATATATGTTATGGTGATTTGGATTCTCCAAGTGTACTTATCAGTGTTCATCACAGGTTCCAATCGTCACTTGTGATTACCGACTCTTCCTCAGAGGGAAATTTATTAATTTCCGATTAGCTGTTAGAAGTATATTAACCAATCGCAAGACAATTAACATGCGTCAGTGCGCGTGCTTTAGAAGAAGGGACGAGTCTGAACAGTTAAGGATAACTTACTTGCGACCAAAGAATGAATGGAGAAAAATAGTTACATAACTAATGGAAAAGCAGCATTAACGGAATAGTACTGGCTTAGAAGAAAAAAAAAAAAGGAATTCTCTTTAGATTTTCCAAAAATTATAAATAATAACGGAAGCACATATAAGTAAGGCTAGATGTATTCTCGCCACAATTAGAAGCGTACACCGGTTTTGCTCTAATTAGAGCTCTTCAGTACTAATTGTAGCAAAAATACACCTATAAAGTAATACAACTATGGTAGCCAGCCTTCCAACACTAAGTGAGTGGTGAGACATGAAGTAACGTGCCGCCACCTAGTTGCGGAACCAAGTAGTATGTTGTCACGCCAGCTCCAAATAACACAAAGTGTTAAAAAATAGAGACTGTATACAACCAACAATTTAGTAAATTGTCAGCCCTGTCCCATTTCTACCCTAATATAGGGACAAAGTATGTAAGGCTAGATGTATTCTCGCCACAATTATAACCATAGACCGGTTTCGCTCTCATTAGAGCTCTTCAGTACGGCATACTAATTGTAGCGAAAAGACACCTATAAAATAATATGGCTATGGTAGCCAGCCTTCCAACACAAAGTGAGTAGTGAGACACGAAGCAACGTGCCGCCCCCTAGTTGCGGAACCAAGTAATATGTTGTCACGACGGCTCCAAATAACACAAAGTGTTAAAAAATAGAGACTGTATACAACCAACTAACAATTTAGTAAATTGTCAGCCCTGACCCATTTCTGCCCTAATATAGGTACAAAGTATGTAAGGCTAGATGTATTCTTGCCACAATTAGAACCGTAGACTGGTTTCGCTCTTATTAGAGCTCTTCAGTACGGATACCAATTGTAGCAAAAATACACCTATAAAGTAATACAGCTATGGTAGCCAGCCTTCCAACACTAAGTGAGTGGTGAGACACTAAGCAACGTGCCGCCACCTAGTTGCGGAACCAAGTAGTATGTTGTGACGCCAGCTCCAAATAACACAAAATGTTATGAATAGAGACTGTATACAACCAACTAACAATTTAGTAAATTGTCAGCCTTGGCCCATTTGTATTTTCGCTACAATTAGTATGACTTACAGAAGAGCTTTAATTAGAGTGAAACCAGTCTACGGTCCTAATTGTGGCGAGAATACATCTAGCCTTACAAACTTTGTCCCTATATTAGGGTAGAAATGGGCCACGGCTGACAATTTACTAAATTGTTAGTTGGTTGTATACAGTCTCTATTTTTTAACACTTTGTGTTATTGTTAATCTTTATGTAATAAAACATTAAAACAACAAATAATATTTATTAATTACCTTGTAATGTTATTCTATCTTGACGGCTTTCTTCAAAACTGGTAAACATAGCATAAAAATATGGAGAGCATGCAGCTAGCACCATCTTGTGAGCTGGAATTTCAACAGTATCAGCCACTAATGTTACATCACAGAGCAGATTGGCACTGAAAACAAATCCAATATTTTACTTACTGATGAGTTAAATACATTTTTAACATAAGTGAGAAGCAAAAAATAAACAGATGTTAAATTCTCAGGTGACTTGCTTTCATATTTGATGAAAATTGATTATCGCTTAAGCAAATTTTTATAAAAATTATATAATATGTAATAATAGTTAGCACTGACTGGAGAAACGAAAGACTTGAAAAGGTGTGCAGTGTACTAAATGATCTGTGAAGAGTTACACTCAAAATCAATGTAACAAAGACAAAGGGAATAAAGATAAGTTAGGATAGGACTGCAAAAATGGATAAGCAATACATGAAGAGAATAGAAGCTTTTATGATGTAGACATAGAGAAACATTACAAAGACAAGGTACGTCCATAGAAAAATAAAGGAAATGTGCTAGAAGAGTAAGAGAAGAAAGATGATTGCTGAAGGAAATTGAAAAGGAGAAGGTAAAATTTGTTAATTTGAGATATGACTTTCTATCAATAATATTGAAAGGGAGCATGCTTGAAGAAAAGCAAAGATCCAAGAGAAAAACTTCTTGACACCTGAGGCATATTTTAATTCATCTTAGATCCTTTCAATTGCATTCCTTTTTTTAGAGCATTCCAGGCCAATGCTTACGTTATGACCTTCCGCAGTATGCATGACATCCCCAATATTGCCTGTATCTGCAGCTTCCCAATCCCGACACTTGCAGGGAGCTGCCAAAGGTGTAATCTCAGTGAATGTGTTGTTGTGCCAAGTGTCCCTATAACTACTGGTATTATCTTCATCTTCATGCTCCATGTGGATTCTATTTCAATTAGCATCGTTATTTCAAAAAATTTCCAGCCCTTTTTTTATCGACACCAGCATCGCTAGGAATCGAGGCGTCAATCAGGGTGCAGGTGTTGTCTTCATAATTCTTTATCACTATCTCTGGGCGGTTTGCAGCGATAAATCAGTCAGTGTGGATAGTTTGGTTGTATAAGATGGTAACTCTGTGATTGCTGACTACCTGTATAGGGTTATGTTTGTACCACTTGCCTTTTACAGCTATGCCATAGTGTTTGTTGAGTTCATAGTACACCAACTTACAGAGTTTATCATGTCTGCCTACATACTCTTTCAGTGCCAACCTGCCGCAGCTCGACACTATAGGATCAATTGCCTCCTCACTGCCCTTGTAAATTCTACACCTTCCATCACTGTCAACTCTCAAGATCTATTTTTCAAAGTGACGCGTTTTTATTATTATTATTATTATTATTATTATTATTATTATTATTATTGCTACTACTAACAATATGGAACAATGCAGAAAGGTCTAGAATCTCTATTGACAATATAAATAGGCCATCCGTAGATAGAGTGAGTCAGTCAGTAGTGAGTTAGGAATGGTGCAGAATAAGTGATCATAGAAGGCGAATAGTAAAATAAAGTTCTATGGACATTTGTACTAGAGGAATATTTCCGTTGGTATGTTTGTCTGAGAATAGTTGGTTATAATAAGTTAGTAGTTTGAAAAGCTGTGTTTTGTTAGTAAACAAATCCAGAACCTCGAAGAACGTAACAATATATAGTATACTATCGATTATTCTGGCTAATGGGGGGGGAGGTTTCCCATGATCGGCAACACAGATAATATGAACGTAATAAAATATATATATATATATATATATATATATATATATATATATATATATATATATATATATATATATATATATATATATATATATATAATACTCTCGATTATTCATATGCGGATTATCCTGTCTGCCTATTATAATGACTACGTTACAAAAATCATGAGGAAAATATAACTGAAATTCGTTAAAACCTGTAGGTAGTGTAGTAGTATGTATATGCAGAATAAACTGTTACAGATTGCTTATTTTGTAACGTGCTACTGTCACTACAATAGGAACGCTGAGAAAGATTTATATCCAGAAATATTTGTGTTAAAGTGGCAATTTTTATTGTACCTATAGCCAGGAAGATCTTGGGTTATCTTCTTTAAAAAAATGTTTATATATGTATATATAAATTTATATATATATATATATATATATATATATATATATATATATATATATATATATATATATATATATATATATATATATATATATATATATATATATATATATATATATTTAAAAAAATCTGGATGTAGCAAATGCGTTTTGGTAGTGAATTTTCATAAAAAAGATTTGACACCAAACATTTTTATTTTAAATTAAATGCTTATAACTTTTGTTTTCTTGTAACGTAGATTTCTAAATTTTAGTATGTAGTTTACCTTTTATAACGTAAATCTATGTATCAAATTTGGTTACCGTAGCTTTGTTATTTTCTTACATCAAACATTTTTCCGAAAGATAACCCAAGATTTTCCTGGCTAATGAACTTATCCAACCCACTTACAAGAGGAAGATATCTGCCAAATTTTATCACAATCGGCCCATTATTTGTTGAGTTATCTGTGTGATACATATACTATCGACCAATGACCATCTAAGGGCCTGCCTATTAAAATTACTATGTTGCAAAAATCATGAGGAAAATAAAACTGTAAAATTCCTTAGAACCTGTAGGTAGTGTAGTGTTATATGTATAAGCGGAATAAACTGTCACAGATTGCTTATTTTGTTGTGAAGAATTTCTATGTATCTCCGAACGTCACTGTCATTACAATAGGAACGCCAAGAAAAATGTATATGGAATATTTACGTTAAGGTGATAGATTTTAATTGCCCCTATCCTTTTACACTCGATCCCAATCGTGATTGCATAGTCGGCAGGGCAGAACGAAACAAAATAAACTTTTCCTGAGAAAAACAGAGCTGTTAAACATTCTGGATGCACTTTCTTTTCAATTTATGAGGCTATCGAAATTACTTAGTTTGTAAGTTGATTTTCGATTGCAAAGCGAGTATGTGTGTTCACGGTCTATTTTCTATTAAATTCGCTATACATACAGCATGTCGCTGAAAAGGAAAAGACACGTTTTAACCATGAAACAAAAACTTGAAATGATCATTATTAATCTACTGTGATTTTTTCATTGAACCTCTATTATTTTGGTGTGTGTGTGTGTGTTCATATATATATATATATATATATATATATATATATATATATATATATATATATATATATATATATATATATATATATATAAACGGTGTTCATGTACGCGGACGACACAACCGTGGCTGTGTCTGGTCGTGATGGTGATGAGGTAAGTCAAAAGGTAAACACTTTAATGCGACAGTTTGGTGAGTGGTGCAAAGCAAACCACCTATTCATAAACCATAATAAAACATCGTTCGTAGAGTTCAGGAGTTGCCACCGACTGCCTCTCATTCTGCAGCTTTAGGATGGTATGCACTGCTGTGCTACAGAGGGAAGGTTCCTTGGGGTCACGGTTGATCAGCACTTGTCCTGAAAGTCACATGTTAATTACATCTGTGGCAGGCTTAAAACGGAGTATTTTGTGATATATAATCCTAAGAACTCTCTAAGTGAGGCACATTTGCTTCCAGTCTACTATTCAGAGGTGTATCCATTGTTGTCTGGGGTCAGTCCACAGATGTTAACAGGGTTTTTGTGCTTCAGAGGAGAATACTAAGGGTAATTTTTGATATGCACAACTTCGAGTCATGCCGAGAACTTTTTAAGCAAAAGCAAGTTAAGACCTTAGCAGAAATTTACCTTTATAAGGTACTGAGTTTCATTTATAGCAAGAAACATATGTTGCCAAGACATTCAGACAATCACTCGTATTCCACTAGGCACTGCAGTCACATTAATTTAAACCATTGTCAAAGAATGGCGTACAAGAAATCCCCTGTGTATGCGGGTAGTGTTTTGTACAATTTGCTTCCGGAAAGTGTAAAGTCCACTGGAAACATAAGCACTTTTAAAGCCGGTTTAAAAAAATATTTAAGTGAGCGATCATTTTATGTGGTTGATGAGTTTGTTTCATGCTCTGTGAGGCAGATGATTTAATTGGAATTTTTTAATGTTTTTGTACTGGATTGTTTTGTTGCTTAATATTGTACATGTGTATTTTAGTGAATTTTCTTTAAAAAAATTCACTAATGAGGAGATCCCGACTTTTGAATTTTGAAAAAATTTCTTCAAATGAGCGCTAATTAGGCCCCCCAGAACACATATCCGGGGCCAGTTTGAATTTTTATATGTGTATGTGTATATATATATATATATATATATATATATATATATATATATATATATATATATATATATATATATATATATATGTATCACACCGATAACTCAAAAAATAATGGGCCGATTTTGATTAAATTTGGTGAATACCTTCCTTTTGCAAATGGCTTGGATAAGTTCGTTAGTCAAGAAAATCGGCCTAAGTTTTCCCGGAAAATTTTGGGTTTTCCTTCAAAAAAAAATTATATCTCCGGAATTAACACAGTAAGGGCAACCAAATTTGGTACGCTGGTTGATGTCATTATAGGTGAGGTGTCTACCAAAATTTAGCTCTGTAGCTCAAAAGACAAAAAAGTTATGGGCATTTAAAGAAAAATAAACTCTATCCGCGGCTCGCCTATTTCTGTTGTCAATAGCGATTCTAGACATTTCCGCATTGTTCCATACCTGTCACTTCTGGTGCCTTCTGGAAATATAACTCCAGTGTTTGCCATTACCAACACAGTTTACAAGCTATCTACGAACTCAAAACAATACATTTGTACTGGTAGAAAGTTCTATAGGTAATAACATAAAATTACATATGATTTTAAATGTCACTGTCAAGTATTTTAAAAACTATATACTATATATATATATATATATATATATATATATATATATATATATATATATATATATATATATATATATATATATATATATATATATATATATATATATATATATATATATATATATATATATATATATATATATATATATATATATATATATATATATATATCTTTTGTTATAACTGAAAACTGGTTTTTCCATTTAATAAATGTCCTTTTAGGTACATTGTAAATTTTTGCATCCGATGTTAAATTATATTAAACCTATTCTTTGTTTTTTAGAAAAAAATTCACCACTGGGAAGATGGCGACTTTTTAATTTTGAAAAAATGTCTTCAAATGAGGGCCAACTAGGACCCCTAGAATCCATGTCCTGGGTCAGTTTCAATTTTTATATGTTATCTGTGCTGAGAAAATGTCTTTTTAGGTACATTATAAATTTTCCCAACCGATAATAGATTATATGAAACCTATTCTTTATTTTTTAGTGAATTTGCGTGGAAAAAAAATCACTAATAGAGATCCCGACTTGACATTTTTTTTCAGATGAGCACGAACTAGGACCCCTAGAACCCATGTCAATTTTAATTTTTATATGTGATCCGTGCTGAGAAATTGATTCAAACTTAAAATCAGAAATACATCAAAATTTAATTTTTTTCGTTTCCCCTCGCCCAAATATAATAAATATCCCTAATAAAAACCAACGACCATCTAAGTACGGGCCTCCCTATTATAATTACAAGGCAAAAATCATGAGAAAAAAAACTTGAAATTTGGCATGCTGTCATAATCGATGTTATACCTAAAATGGTTTCAGTCGTCCAGCTATACGGTGTCCCAAAAGTTGGTACCAACTTTCCTATTTTAAATAGAAACGTACATTTTTTTAACTTATTCATTATTAATGTTATTATTCACAATACAAAAAAAAATGTAATTACAAAAATTATAGAGTATCACAGGCTACATGTTCTAAAATTATTTGTGATTATAGAGGTGTCCCATATTTGCAGGATAAAGGAAGCACACTTTTTTAATGGAACATTCTCTATATTTATTAATTTTTGGAGCTCTTTAAATTTTTAGTCTAATTTGTGAAGGTATATTTTTAACTGCAATGCTTAGTTTTAAAGATATCTTGAATTTTATAAAAAAATATAAAATTCACCTGCAGCTTATAAATGTCGTTATTTCACTGATTATTATAATTAAAGACTCCAATTTGGCATGTTGTTCATCCATAGATGACATCACATTGTTGTAATATAAACAATGTGTTTACTTATACAGGTGTTCGTAAATAGTGATTAAAGTAGGGCACATTCTACGTCCAATGGGTCATTTTTTTTTTTCAAATGGAACACGCTGTATTGTATGCTGTGAAAAGCAAGGCCTCATCTATAGATTCAACTTTTGCTAAGTGCTCAATATGTTAAAAACTGCTAGTTTTTATATTATTTACGTTTGTACTCGCATACCATGATTCATAAGAGCAATACAAAGTAAAATAGTAGGCCATTGAGAAATTACAGATTTTACATTGTTAATTAATCATTGTCAGTCTATTGTGAAGTTAGTAGCTGTTAGTAAAGTTTTACTAAACAGACAAAAATGCATTTTTCTTTAGAATAATTAACCGATATGCTTTGGGTTTTGTGAGAATGTTCCAGAAATTGTCTATTAGTTAATAGAGTGTAACACAAGACGTTTCCTGAACGAAGGCAACCCACCAAGACATAGTTTGAGAGACTAATGGAGCGGGTTAATAGACCTGGTTCTATTAAGTACGAGTCACATGAAAAAAACAAAACAAATACCACTGAGGACAATGAATTGAATGTCTTGCTCACTACCTATGTCGATCCTCATCTTGGCACTCTGGAGATAGCAAGCTGTCAGAACAGTAGTCATAGGTCGGTACAGAGGATATTACACAAATACAAGATGCATCCATATCATACTCAGCTACACCAAAAGCTCATTAATAATGATTACCATAGAAGAATTGCATTTTGCCAGTAGGCACAGCAAAAAAGACTGACAACTAGATGCTTCTTAGATACTGTTTTATTTGGGAATGAAGCTACGTTCCATAGAAACAATAGGCATAACTTCCTTTTCTATGCAACAAGCAATTCCCATATATCCAGTACACACAGTCAGATAAGATGCTCGTTGAATGTTTGAGGTGGAATTGTAGGAGAGTATGTAGTGGGACCACATTATTTCAAGGGAATGTTAAATGAAGCGGTGTATCTAGATTTTTTTAGAAAACCACTTACCTGTATTGCTAGAAGATGTGCCACTTACTATATGTCAAAAAATGTGGTTCCTCCATGATGGTGCTCCAGTGCATCACACAGGCGCCATTCAACACTATCTTAATGAAAAATTTCCAGAAAGGTAGATTGGAAGAGGACCAGTTGCATGGCCATGTCAAAAATTTGGTATACGCATCGCAGCCGTCTACCAAAGAATAAATAAAAGGTAAGATCATAGAGATCCTCCGAAGCATCGATGTTAATATATTGAGAAGAGTAACTCAATCATTTAAATATCGATTGTAGTTTTGCATTTATGTTTCAGGAGGTACGTTTGAGCATTTGCTTTAAGTAGGTAAATATTTGTATCTACTGTTCTTATATTTAATTGTTTAACACTCAAAAATGTTTGTGCTTTCTTTTTAATTATTTTATATTGGATTGTTAAATTCTACACCGTGAAATTCCTATAATAAATGTTTGTAATGTTCATAACTTGATGCATTATTTGTTTATTCAGAAACGAAGGTTTCTATGAAAATTAATTATTTATTAATATTTTTCACTTCATAAATCTTTTCTTATTTCTCAATGGCCTACCATTTTACTTCGTATTGCTCTTATAAATCATGGTATGTGAATATAAACGTACATAATACTAGCAGTTTTCAACATATTGAGTACTTAACAAAAGTTGAACCTAAAGATGGGGCCTTGCTTTTTACAACATACAATACAGGCTGTTCCATTTGAAAAAAATTAGTTTTCGGACTTAGAATGTGCCTAACTTTAATCGCTATTTACGAACACCACTGGATAAGTAAACACATCGTTTATATTTATGGATGAAAAACATGCCAAATTGGAGTCTCTAAGTTTCATAATCGGTGAAATAACGACATTTACAACCTGCAGGTGAATTTTATGTATTTGTTTTTATTATAAGATTCAAAATATCTTTAAAACAAAGCACTGTAGCTAAAAATATACCCCTACAAATTAGAATAAAAATTTAGAAAAAGGTCCAAAAATTAAGAAAGGTGCAGGGTGTTCCATTAAAAAAAGGATGTTTGCTTTGTCCTGCAAATAGGGGACATCCTGTATAATCACAAATAATTTTAGAACGTGTAGCCTGTGATTCTCTATAATTTTTGCAATTAAGGCAAAGTTGATTTACCAACCTGTTTAGTGGACTGTATATTCACGTTGATTAAGGATTCCTGGGTCTTAGGGTTTACTTGATACGAGGCCGGCCGGCTTGCCTTCTGTGATCTCAAAACAGTTAAAATAAAATATTTAGGGGAACAAAAAGTAGTAGGAGCTTGTGTACTGTAGGCTGACGCTAAAGAAGTGACAGAGAGCAGATAAACTATTACAAATTAGCAATATCTCCCCATCCGCTCGCTGTAACGGTGCCAACCTAACGGACAGGCAATCCCCAAATGTCTGGCAGCAATTTCAGCTTCAAATACCTATATACAAGCTTGCATCAACATTCCGCACACCAAACAAGGACTACTTATTTCACCGATTTAAAAGACGCAAAAAAATAATTGAATTTGTAGGTACATGATTATAACTAACTATACACAATAATGTCTACCGGTCATTTAATTTGAGGGTAAGGGCCACAGCTTAGTCAAAGGACCCTTGTGCCTGTTTTCACTTGGGCGGCACGGGAAATGCCATCACGGCCCGGATGGAGTTTCAAAATGCGACCCAGCTTCCAAACAAGCGGAGACGATGTCTCATCTTTAATGACAACAAGAGTACCAATAGAAGGGGCTTCCTGTGGGGTAGCCCACTTGTTGCGCTGCTGTAACGTGCACAGATATTCGCTTTTCCAGCGTTTCCAAAAATCTTGGTGCATTCTGTAGACAAGTTGCCAACGAGAAAGTCTGGTGAGTTTGACATCCGTCACATCTGGGTCAGGTGGTGCGCAAAAAGGATCCATAGTCAAGTGAGCAGGGGAAAGTGATGTCATTTCATTGGGGTCCGTACTAAGACTACATAGTGGTCTAGAATTGAGAACTGCTTCAATCTATGCAAGAACAGTAGTCACTTCCTCAAATGTCAGAACCTGTGTGCCAACAACATGACGCAAGAGTGTTTGAATTGCACAGACTCCTGCTTCCCACAGTTCTCCAAAATGTTCCGCCGACAGAGGATTCCAATTCCGCTTAATTGAAAAGGAGTCCGTCACCTTCTGTGCATACGAGGCCAACAATTGGGTGGCTCCAACAAAATTGGTACCACAGTCACTGTACACATTGTGACACACCACTTCGAGTCACAAAACACTTAAAGGCCGCAAGAATAACCTCTGAGGTAGGTCTGAGACTAATTCAATATGCAGAGCTTTCGTGGCCATGCAAACAAAGTGACACACATATGCCTTTACACTTCTGACACCACGATGTCCTTGGGTAACAAGAAATGGGCCTGCTAAATCAGTTCCAGTGTGAGAGAATGGCTTCATCTGAGAAACTTACAGAAGGGAGATCCCCCATTAAGGGTGTCAAAGTTGTTGGCTGAACACAGAGACAGCGATAGCATTTAACAAGCACACTATTAATTGCCTTGCGTGCCGAAAGAATCCAAAATTTTTGCGATAATATTGTAAAGTACAGGGTGAAAGTGTTTCTGATGGACACTGCGAATCACAAGGTCTGTGAGCAAGTGTGGTCAGGGTAAAAGCATGGGAGGTTTCGCATCGAAAGGCAAGTCTGAGCATCGAAGTCGACCACCCACCATGAGAACCCCATCCTTGTCCACAAAGGGGGCCAACTTAGGCTTTGCATAAGGCCGACCACTCTCAATGTCACGCATTTCTGCCTCAAAGGCCAACCTTTGCACTGCTTTCACTACAAATAATAGTGCAGTGTGAAGCTCTGCCTCACTTAATGCTCCTAAAGTTCTGTCCTTCCTAGGTAATTTGAGGTTTTTGATAAACCTCACACTATAGGCAACTATACCTTGAATTTTCCTTAATGAAGAGTATCTTTTTAAGGGGCCAGGCAAGCATAACAACCTTTGTCATATACACAACTTACTTTCGCTCACATATGATGACATCATACTCGTCCTCTAAAGGTTCCGTATTAGTCCATGTACCTGATGGGGTTGACAAGAATGCCGGACCCGCCCACCATAGCGGGTGATGGAGAAGCTCATTGGGAGTAAGCCCACGCACAATCTGCTGGGTTAATTGATCCAGAAACATGACTCCAACAACTAGGGGGTACGCTTTCTTGAATGAGAGCTACTCTATTGCCCACGAATGTCTTCCATCGATGGGGCAAAGACTTAATCCATTGAAGGGCAACCGTGGAATCAGATCAACAAAATACTTTATCAACAGAAATCGTCTTTCGGTATGTAGCCTGAACGAACTCTATCAATTCTGCAAGCAAGGCTGCTGCACAAAACTGCAATCGGGACACTAATACACTTTTGAGCGGGGAGACACGAGACAGCACACAGGAGCGATACCTTTATGACTCCGCTGCTAGATACTACAGGAAGGTAAATTACTGCACCATATCCAAGCTCAGAAGCATCACAGAATCCATACAAGGCAGAAGAAGTTATACCCCCAGCAGACACGTAACGAGGAATTGACAATGCTGACAAACAAGACAGTTGCGATTTGTACTTATCCCATTTAGACTCGATTGCCAGTGCAGATTTTTCATCCCAAGCAATGCCTAGCTGCCACAGCAACTGCATCAGCTGCTTCGCAAACAGGGTGAGTTACACTTTAAATTCGTAGTAAAAGGTTCGAGTTCACTTAAAAACATATCAGCGTCATCATCACTATATGAGTCATAGTCAGCTCGCGTTATCAATTCAGGTCCGTGAAGCTAACTTTCAGATTTTAAAAGTTCATTTGCGCGGACACCTCGCGTTAATAAATCAGCAGGATTTAAAATTCCGACACAATGTCGCCCAACAGCGTCTTTTGTTAATGTCTGTATTTCGAACACTCGGTTATACACGTACGTTTTCCATTTAGCGGTATCACCGGCGGTCCAATATAACGATATTTTTGAAAAGCTCCGTATGAATGACAAGTGGAATGACATTTGTCAAACTAAAGTAATTTTTATCTCCTACAAATTTAAAAATTTTGGTGAAAATATGGGTTGCTTGGAGGGAATAACAGTTAGAAAGACATTATGGAATAGCAGAGATGTATGGTAAATGAAGGTGATGGTTGAAGTGTTAGAAGGTGCGAAATAGAAGTTTATTGAATTTGGTGTAGGACTGTCAAATTATTTAGGATTCAACCTTCTAAATTATGTTATATGATACACCACAAGTCGCATAAGACTTATTGTATTAACATAATGTATAATTTTTGCCAATAAACAATAATAATAATAATATTTACACTTTCAAATTTTAAATTCACATTTTGAACAACATAGTCTTGTAATCAAAACGCGCACAGGGCTACCGTTAACTCGAGCTTTGGCAGTGATAAGTCATTGGATTCGTTTGTTTTTAAGGGCGCGACACGATTTTTCGCAATTAAAAACTGCACAGTTACGTTGTGGTTTGATTTTTCGCGGACGTATGCCACAGCACCATATGCACTTTTGCTGGAGTCGCAGAAAATATGCAACTGTAACGCAGAATCAGTATTTAAAATAAGGTTTCTAGGAATCGTGACAGAAGTTAGATTTTTTAAATCACTACACCATTTTTTCCATATCATTGAAGTTCGGAAGGTAGCTCGGTATCCCAATCCATTTTCAGCTTCCATAAATCTTGCATTAAAATCTTTGCTTTTACTGCAAAAATAGCAAAAATAACAAATTGAGGTTATGGATGATACATATGGAAATAAAGTGCTGGCAAAATTATGGTGAATTATCCACAAATTTGTTAATAAAATATACAAATAATATAGGAGATTGAAGAGTGAAATGTGTAAACTGTGTGAAACATAAAGTTTGTAATCTTAATTTGTTCTACTGATTAGAATTGAGAATAAACAAAAAAGTTAACCTTAAAATCATGAGTTGCTTCATATGTAAACAACATAAAAACAAAGGAAATATTTAATTGTGATAGATGAAATAGATTGGTTTGTAAAGAATGTGGTAGGTTAACTTCATCAGAAGTCAAAGTATTACAACTCATTGGTGGAAGAACTTTGACATTTCACTGTCCATCATGCAAGTTGGGGGATTCTTATAAATTACTAAGTGTAAGTATAGATGATAAAAAAAATATTATTGAAGACAAGGAAGAAAATATAAAGCTATTAAAAGAGCAGATAGAAAAATTGAAGAAAGAAAAAGATTATGTAAGAAGTTCAAGTCTCCCTGAGACGTTCTATGATACTGAGCAAAATAACAAAAAGGAAGTATTGATAGTAAAACCAAAAAATAATAAGCAGGAATGTTCGGAAACAAAAACTGTCTTAGAGAAAGCCGTAAATCTATGAGAACTGAAAGTTAGAGTTTCACGTGTAAAATACATACATGAAGGTGGGGTTGCTTTGAGCTGCAAAAATGATACAGATATAAATGCTGTATGTGATAGCGTGAAAGAAAAAGTAGGTGCAGAATATGAAGTTAGGGTACCACAAAAGAAAAATCCAAGAATAAGAGTCTACAATGTTGATAAGAAAAGTACAGAAGATATGGAGGATTTTATTGAGAAGATAGTTGTACAAAATAGAATTACAACTGATCCACAAGAAAGAATAATAAGGACAATACATAGATATGAAACAAAGAGAGGTAAAACCAATGTTATTTTAGAAGTAGATCCAAAAACATATAGTAGCAGAATCAGTCCCCTGTCCGTCCAGGGACTAACTAAAAGAATGGGCTCATGGTAACTCCTGCCTGTCGTAAGAGGCGAGTAATCAGAGTCAAGCAGGTGGTAGTGGATTTTTCCTTTACGTGACAGTAAAGGATTTTTTCACGCCCGAGGAGGTACCACCCCTTACATCAAGGGACCGGGGAAGTCCCAACGGACGTTTCCGGTTCTGGTGTGTGAGTCGGTTTCCCTTATAAGCAAAAATTATGATGGCTCCTCCTTGTACAAAAGATTCCGGAGGTAAAATACCCCTCCATTCGGATCTCCGGGAGAGGGGTCGCCAGCATGAAGATTTAACATATAATTATCGAATATAACCTGAACTCCGTCCACCATTTACTCCAGGCTAATAGGCCCCAACTCATCTTCCTCACCGAAACCTAAATCAGTGCCAAAACAGCCACTAATCACCTTAATTTTCCAGGGTATGAGCTCCTTACTTCCTTTAGATTGCATGGAGGCGTGTGCGCATACGTCCGTGGCAGTCTACCCTCCACCAGACTCCCCAATTTAGAAGCTGGATACTATGGATAAAACTCTCTCTCAGGGTTGCAACTAAATTCATCTGTTGCATTTATCGGTCACCTTATGACAACAACTTTGTCCAGCTCTTCGACTACCTTTCTGAAAAAACCGACCATCTGATTTCCGAATATCCTTCCTCCGAGGTAACTATTCTTAGTGACTTCAATGTCCATAATAGGGAATGGCTAGGATCTTCAAAAACCGATCCACAAGGGAGAGAAGCGGAGGCCTTTGCAGTCAGCAATTCTTTAGCCAATATGGTTCAGCAACCTACTTACTTTCCCCGCATCCTAACACACAGCTCAAATCCCTTGGATCTCCTTCTTACTACAAAACCTAAATGCTATAAGATATCAGTCACCACCCCCCCCCCCCCCCCCCCCCGGTCGCTCAGACCACGGCATGGTCACTGCTTCCTGCGCAATGCAACCCGAGGTCACACAGTCATCACACCCACATATCGTTTGGCACTACAACTCCGCGAACTGGGACGAAATGCGGGATTACTTTTCTTCATTTCCATGGGCGTCTGTCTGTTCTCTCTCCTGATATATCACAAAACGTCACCGAAATTACCCAAGCTGGCATGGAATTATTTATTCCACGTACACAGAAAACCTCGTCAGCCACTCAAAACCCCTGGTTTTCTAAATCCTGTGACAAGGCGAGACTTGGAAAAGGTCAAAGCTGACAAAACGCTTCTACACAATTCCTGCCAACAAAACCGTTAAGCATTTAACGACGCAAGAAACCGCTATGTCCGCATTCTTTCTGAGGCAAAAAACTCGTTCAATAACCACATCAAAAACAAAGTCCTCTCAAGCTCCAAGGGCAGCAAACGCTTCTGGACTCTTGCTAAATCTATTGGGAATAATTTCTGCAAGAGCACGTTCCCACCACTTGTTTCATGGGATGAAATTGTTATTACCGCCCTGGGCAGGGCTGAACTTTTTGCCTCGTTCGCCGGCAATTCTACTCTCAACCCACCTCCAAATGTTCAACCACCAACAGTCCCCAATGTCGCACATAAAATGACGGATATCATTTTCAAAACTAAAAAGGTACGAAAGATGCTCTCTTCTCTTAATACCAGGAAAGCCTCTGGCCTTGACGAGATCCCAGCAATTGTTCCCAGAAATGCGCACCAGAACTTGCTCCTGTCGTGACTCTTACAATGGAGACATACATAACTGGAAAACTGCTCAAGAATGTGATGGAAAAGTATATAAACACCGAATTACTGAAATTTCTTGAAAAACACAGTATATTCCACGACAGGCAGTATGGATTCCGTCAGCGCAGATCAACTGCTGACCTCCTTTCCTTTGTCACCCATTCTTGGCACAAGTCTATGGAACTACACAGTGAATCCCAGATTATCGCTCTAGACATATCCAAAGCATTCGACCAGGTCTGGCACGCAGCGCTGCTTAATAAACTTCCGGCCTATGGCCTACCATCAAAACTCTGTACCTGGACAGCAAATTTCCTCTCCATCCGGAGCATTTATGTTGTCGTGGATGGCCATTCATCTAAACTGTATCCAATTAATGCAGGAGTTCCTCAAAGTTCAGCTTTAGCCCCTACTTTGTTTCCTCTCCACATCAATGACCTCCTCTCTAGCACATCCAACCCAGTTCACAGTTACGCGGACGACAGCACCCTCCACTCAACTATACAATATTCTAAGCCTGTCTCTTTAGTGGGGTGCCGCTGCCACTTCTACACTCGCTTCCTGGACTCCATTTAGAAGAGAGCTATACATCTCATTCGGTGACCCTACTCTCACCCAAACGCTGCCATCCCTTGACCACCGACGTGTCGTTGGTGACTTCTCTCTCTTTTATAGATATCTGCACGGACACTGCTCAGAGGAGCTTTATTCCATAGTTCCTCCACCTGTTGCCCCCCACAGATCTACCAGGGGAACAGAGCGAATGCACCCTTTTACTGTCCAGCTCACCAGACATAGAATATCTTGTTATGCCCGCTCTTTTGTCCCGAGGACTTCCAAGTTGTGGAATTCCTAGCCGGCATATGTTGTTCCCTCTCCTCCAAACCTTCAAATCCAGAATTAACAAGTTGCCTCTTTCCTCCTTGTCGACACCCATGGTACGGCAGTATTTAGGCTGTGAGCCCTCGTGGTGTGTTGTTGAAATATTTAAAGAAAAGGAATGATAAAATATCGATGGGATGAAAGGCTTCGTTTTTTGGTGATTATGTGGGTATTATACACTGCTTTAAGTGCTGGGAATTTGGACATAAAGCAAACAACTGTAAGAGCGTGAAAAGTATTTGCCCCAAATGTACAGGTGATCATAAAGAAGATGAGTGTGGGACAGATGCTAAAGTGTGTAATAATTGTAAACATGCGAAGGAGAGCTTAAATATTTTAAATTTGGACTATAACCACTATGCTTTTGATAAAAACTGTGAGGTTTATAAAAATATCTTCAATCAATTACAAGAAAAAATCAACTATCCAGAAATTTATCCAAAAAACAAGTAGCAATCACAGTGCTTACTAATGTACTTGAACATTCAGGGACTGTCAAATAATAATAAGGTTCAACTGGAATCTTTAATAAATCATTGGAAACCCACAGTCGTAGCATTATCAGAAACACATACTACACAAGAAACTCCACAAAATGAAATGAATATAGAGGGATATGTATATATTTGCTGTAATTCACAAAACAGACACACAGGGGGTACAATTCTGTATATAAAAAAATAATGTAAATACAAACAAATTCTAAATTTGCACATTGACGGTAACTTATGGATAATTGGAGCGGAAATTATAATAGATAGGAAGAAATATTATATATATATATATATATATATATATATATATATATATATATATATATATATATATATATATATATATATATATATATATATATGTATATATAGTATGGAAACAAGGGGTGGTGGACAAAAGAAATCGAATTAGAAATAAGGGAGAGATTAATTATATAAGAAAGCAATATTAACAAAGAATGAAATGTATGGGATAATTACAAGCATCAGAGAAATAAAGTAGTTTCCAAAATTATAAATGAAAGGCCGAAATATCTTAATGAAAAAATAGATCAGATGAAATACATACCCAAGGAAATGTGGAAGACATTAAAGCAAATTGTGGGTAATAAAAATGAAAAATTTTGCAGCAAGGAAAGTATAACATTTGATAATAAACCATGTGAAGACAGTCAAACAATAAGTGAAAATTTTAACCTGTTTTTCATAGAAAGTATTAATAAAATATGTATTAACCATGGTGACATTCTAGACAAAATAAAAACAGAATCAAAATTTGAGAATTTTAATATACTGGAAATGAGAGATTTAATGATAGTAATGAGTATGAAGAATAAAATTAGCAGCATGGATGGTATAACGACACAGCTGTTAAAAAGGGCATTTGAGGTGGTTAGAGACGGATTTCTACATACAGTAAATACAACTCCAAGGAACGGATTGTTTCCTACAAAGTGGAAGACATCAGTGGTAATTCCAGCTGAAAAGATTAACAACACGATCAGAGGTGAAGAACATCGACCTATTAATACAGTACCTGAATATGAAAAATTTTTAGAAATTGTGGTAAATGATCAGATGATTAATTATTTAGAAAAAATAATATTTTAACAGAATATCAGGCTGGTTTTAGGTATAAAAACTCTTGTGAAAGTGCACTTCAGACAGTAATGTACAGGTGGAAGAATGCTATAGAAGATAATATGATGATTGTGGTAGTGTTTTTGGACTTTAAGCGAGCATTTGAAACCATTGATAGAAATTTATTACTACTAAAGCTTAAAAAATATGGATATATATATATAAAAGGAAATGATGTAAACTCAATTATAGGCATTATAAATAATGAACTAAAGAAAGTATCAAAATGGTTCAATATGAATAGTTTGTATGTTATAGAGCAAGTAAAAGAGACAAAATATTTGGGAGTTATAAATGATGAAAACTTATCCTTCTCCAGTCATGCATGGTATGTGACAAACAAAATTGCTAAGAGGGCTAACTTATTAGGCAGAATTGGACAAGAACTCACGGAGTATTCTAGATTATGCATATACAAAACTATAATATTACACCTTAATTATTGCCCAACCATACTGTTCTTGTTGAACAACACAGAAATAGATTCTTTACAAAAAAGACAAAACAGAGCAATGCGTTACATTCTAAAATGTTATATACGTACAAGTAGAAATGATATGCTTAATAGTAGGTATAGATGGTTCCTTCTGGAACCACCACCCACCACCCGGGTGGTGGAGGTGGTGGAGCCACTGAACTGACTCAGCCGCCCCCGACCTAACCCGAGCACAGGGTGGTGGAGCCACTGACCAGACCCGAAAGCCCCCGACCTAACCCGAGTAGTTCCGCCACCTGACACCGAACCTAACCCGAATATCTCCGCCACCTGACTTCGTATTTAACCCGAAGATTTAGCGAATTGACCTGAGATGACGTAATCAAATTCAAAAGCCAGCTAACCTGTATTAGGCAAACGAGGAGTCGCCATTTAAAATAACATGCGTAATAAGAAGTTAATTATTAGTAATAAATATAAACCACTTGCCAAAGACACCTAACCTGAGAAGTATAGCAATTTAATCAATATATTGAATACGTAATAAATATAAACCACCTATCAAAGACTAACCTGTTTATTAAAATCAAATCTATTTAAAATTCTCTCATTAGAATTAATATAAATAACTTATCGTATGTAGGATGAAAATTAAGTCGATCGAATTAAATGAAAGCGAAATAAAACGTTATGATTTTATTCCAAACGCTTAAATATTACATCAGCTGATTAACCGTTATCAAGAGTGTTTCCGGTTTAGTTGAGTAACCAGCTAATAACCTCAGTTTAGATCATCAGCCGGGCGCGGTCATGAAAATTATGTGTTTTGCAGTAATAATTTTTGGAATCTTACCTAATATGCATCAGATGTTTAAGTGTATTACTGTTTGATTACATTTAAATAAAACAGGGCTATTTTTTAATAGCTGGAGAGGCTATATGTCTTACATAACGACTTGTCCTTTTGTAAATATGTTTACAGGTGCTATTAATGTGGAACTAGTTATTTTTGTGAAAAATCAGAACTAAAACGTTTTACGAAAATAATCTATGTCTGAAGGCGATGATTATGTGTGGTGAGTTATTGTTTTACTAGCAATTTTGTAGAAATAAGCTAAACGCAGCAAGTGCGCTATGTTAGCGAATTTTTATATACTTTTAAATAGAAGTAAATACATTTTTATACTTTATCCAATACTGACAGCTTTAATATTATTATTATGGGACAACTGTTTCACATTATTTTTTTTGATATATAAATGAGCGTAAAACCTGGGTACAGCAAGTGCGTTATGGTAGCGAATTTTCAGATAAATCTTCTGACACTAAATATTTGCAAACTTTTACATAAATAAGCTGATACAAAATATTTTAGCATAATTTGTTTTTGCTATATAGTTTTATATCACAAACTTACGAGCGTTATATAAATGAGCGTAAAACAAAATTAACTTGAAGACAGCAAGTGCGTTATGGTAGCGAATTTTCTACAAGCTTAAAACCTGGGTACAGCAAGTGCGTTATGGTAGCGAATTTTTATATAAATTATTCGGTGCAAATTATTTTATTAGAAAATTGAAATATATGTTTTTGCTATATAGTTTTTATATCGTAAACCCACCAAATTTGTTTCTTAGACAACGGTTTAAGGTTAGAAATAAAACATTCGATTGTAATACAATTAATTTATTAGGAGTAATAAGATTTACATACAAAATATTACATAATGGCTCTACAATACCAGTTAGAGGTTTATTTTCAAATACACAATCATGAATAATTAAACAGTAAGCTCTCGTTCTCGGAGCAAAATTGTCTTTACTCATAAATTCCACTTTGATGTCGAAGACTTGATTGATTCATTCTGGTGTTGACAATCGATTACAAATAGAGCCCGATCTTTAAACTCATCATAATTTAAAAGAGGCTCCGACATGGTTTTATAGTAAAAACTTTTTTGAAAATCTGTATACATCTGGTAGGCTTCAACATATTTTGATTTTTCAAAATCCATATTCATAGCTTCATAAGGGTAGCATTCTGAATTTAGGAACACTCGTAGATCTACCATACCGATGTTATCGAAGAAGTCACCTTTTTTGCTTACGTTATCTTTCCGATCTGTTTGAAATGCTATAATCACATATCTAGGTCTTTCTAAGTTGGTTGCAGTTTTAACAGCCCACACATCTCTGTTGTTATCTCTGAGTGATGGTAACTCATATATGTCCTATTTGCGGTATGCGAGAAATATAGATGTGTCTTTTGCTATTTTATCCATCAGTTCCAACTTCATTTTATCGTTTGGAAATACATGTTTTGCTTTTAAAAACATGTTGGTTACAGTTATCTTAGATCTTGCTGTACCAGTACTGTAGTAACTGTTGGCATCATTTCGAGCTCTCGTAAATCGAAAAGTATGTTTACCACAGAGAACTCCTTTAAAGTGATGAAAGAAACTGAAGAGGAACCAAAGAGGTAGGAGCAAGTGAAACTTGTTATCGTTTAAGGTGATGTGATCTGATGATACATTCAACCCAGCATTGCTAAGAGATTTCGCTTCATTTTTACTAAACGAAAGCAGAGTTTTGATGTTTGTTGTGGTGTATGGATCTCGTACTCGCTCCACTTCCTTGTTATTTAATTCATAGATCATTGATTCAAGCAGAGCTACTCCTCCGTTATTTGACATGTGGCAGTCATAAGCATTTTGTACTGCCAGAGGTTCCAGAGCACCTTCTATTATTAGAGCTGACTCTGCTAGACATACGAATGCATCTTGTTGATTGATGTTTATTTCAACTTCATCGCTGTTACCAAATGACTTAGTTGATGAATAGTAAGACCTAAGTTCTTCTCGATCAATGGAGTCGTCAAACTTGGGGTCTTTGAATTTTTCTAGTTTTGATGACATGATAACCAAGACTTTTAAGGAATTCAATATTATCGGAACGAAGTGTATGCTTCAAAGGAGCTGACTGTACTAAATTTGTTTTGGTAGATTCGCTTGCTTTTATATCTTTAAAGACTAGCATTCTAGGCAATCTTTTTAAGCTCTAAGCGAACAGACACCTCTTCACCTTGAAAGTTTACAGGAACTGAATCTTGATCCACGATGTCGATGCTTATATTTGAAATCTCTCGTTTGTTTACTGGTAAATAAATTAGATTCTTAGGTTCTATATCGATTGCATAACCAGGATCAACCATCGGTGCAAACTCATATAACGTATGTGAAGGTTTTCCATTATAGTAAGAACCAGACACAATATTAGTTTCTATACGAATCTGTTTAACATCCACTATTTCAACAGGTAAATCAGATTCATGGAAGACACCTGGTTGAAGAACTTGCTTTGAAAATCCCAGCATTCGCCCAATCGAATCATCAGATTCAAAACTGATACTTGTGAAACACTTTATTTCACATCTAATGGTGTTCGGATTAGGTCTTAGAATCAAAGCTAGCTGCTTTTGTTCACGTGTTGCTGTAGCACCAACAAGTTCATTTTGAAGCAAGTTTTCCAAATGTGTTATTTCATATGCACCAGTAGGTATCGTGATGATTCTCCAAGCAGCTCCTTCTTTTACATAAAATTTATGTTTACCTTTATATATGTTAGGTATGTTGTTGTATGTGTGAAAGCCTATCAAAGCAACTGCATAACTACCACCTGGATCCAATTCAATTGGAGGATCGTAGTCTGTTGATAGATGACAACTGCGATCTTTCAACGTGAAGGTTTGCGACATGACTGAAACACAGATACTACTGTTTAAGGCTTTTATTTAAAAATTTTAAACATAAGTGACCACAATTATAAGTATTATATTTCTGATACACATCATGATTGTACATTAGAGTAGAGTCTTTAAGGTAACGCTGCAACTCAACTGGTGGCTTCAAGTTTCCATATGAGTCAAAGTACACGGCTGTGTCACCACGTTTCTTAACTGCAACCCAATGACTGCCAGGTTCCTTGTTTGTTTGCAAATTCATGATAAGTGATTCATTCTTGCGTGGCCCATTCGATGGTAAAGTATCTCGCATGTATACACCTCTAAAATATGGAATTTTCATTTTACCAGCAAATTTCATAAGATGTTCATTTGTTAGAGGCCTTGCTGGTAAACATCTTACTCGTTTTTTGGTTTCTGCAAATACAACCCATAACCGCTACGCTGCTTCTTCAGATATAATCCTTTACCGAGTCTCTTATACTTTGGTTTTAATTTCAAACCATACCTCTCTTACCCATAGCAATAGCCTCCATCGTTTTGTTATGACGTTCTTCTTCCTCTAGTTTTTGTTTGGCTGATTTGGCATCGTTAACTGCTTTAGCAATGCCTGCAGCACCGCCACCCAGAGCACCTAGTGCTGATAGACCACCAAATATAAGAGGTAGTAGTGGAAGGAAGCCTCCGCTTTTAGGTATTGGAATAACTCGCGGTTTCAGCACATTCTTACGCACACCAATCTGTTTAACAATTGCGTGAGCGATATCAAACACAGCATTCTCTGATGGAATAAGGTTTCTGTCTTTTAGAACTTCTCCAATCAGACTAAGAATGTTTTTAAAGGGAACTTTTTTCTTCGGTTTTGAGTTGATTACATCAAGACCCATACCGAGCTTTCTTTTAACTTTCATGGTGTTTGTAACACTCCAAGCGGCTAACTTTTCACCAAAACTAGCGTCCTTTGACTTGACTCTTTCCCAAGCTCGATTCTCCAACACTTCGTCGGCTCGATGCCTATCACTTAACTGTTTTGATTGAGAGTAAGCGATGTCGTGGTCTCGACAAGCACGATCTAAAGGATTGATACCTTAATCACCTCTAGCAAGACGTTCTTTAAGTTTAGTACCCGGGCCACAAAACTGATAACCAGGAACGTGCAGCTCAACAGGTAGCTTGTTAATAGCTGTGTTTACAAGACCTTCACCCTGTGACACCAACATTGATACTAACTCTGTGATCCGCTTACATGTCTATATTTATATACATACTCGAAAAATATAGTTTAGTTCCAGTCAAGATGCGCACCATCAAACACGCTTCTGTCTTACCTATTACAAATATAGACGATGTTGTTGATACAGCAGAACAACAACTAAGGCATGGTCCTCTCTTCCCAAACACAGTTAGATGTATCATATGTGGTCCTAGTGGGTGTGGTAAAACAAATGTTATGTTAACTTTATTGTTTGAACAGAACGGTTTAAAGTTTGATAACGTGTATGTGTATTCAAAGTCTCTGTATCAACCTAAATATAAGATGTTACAAAGGGTGTTGGATGCTACAAAAAGTGTTGGTTATTATCCATATAGTGAAAACGATGAAATATTAGATCCAGCAGAAGCCCAGGACAACTCGGTGTTTATATTCGATGATGTGGCTTGTGACAAACAAGATAAAATGAGAGCATACTTTAGTATGGGGAGACATAAGAATATTGATTCATTCTATCTCTGTCAAACATATACTCGAATACCCAAACATCTGATACGTGATAACGCTAACGTTTTGATTCTCTTTAAACAAGATGAAACGAACTTAAAACATATCTATGATGACCATGTGACCACTGATATGGACTTTAAACAATTTAAAAATATATGTTGTCAATGCTGGAAAGGTAATAAGTATGGTGTGTTGGTGATTGTAAAAGAAAATGATGTAGACAAAGGTAGATATAGAAAAGGATTCGATAGCTATATAGTAATCTAATTGGCTAAAACTGTCTAAGAGGGCAGACAACTGTTAGACAGCTGTCTAACAGGACAGCTGTTAGACAGGACAGCTGTTAGACAGCTGTTATACAGCTGTTGTACAGCTGTCTAACAAGACAGCTGTCTACCAGTTGTCGTGATAGATACCTAACACTAGATAGGTAGACATGCATCCACTTCAAAGCTAGTACACCTTAAACCACCAAACAGTTTGTATCTCTTGGCACGATCAACTAACAAGTGGCTTACATCAGGACGACAGGTTGTTTGAAACAAATAACTTTAGCATGATGGAGGTTATGAGTAACCAAGAGAGAAAAATTGAGAAAAAGATTTTACAACTTGCTGAAAACATTCGAAAAAAACATTTAATGCTTAAGCTTGGTAGAGCTGAGAATGATGAAGCCCTGCAGCGTTTATATAAACCACTTGTTGACCCACTGAGTGAAATATCTAAAAATACATCAACGCTTAAACTGCAGTCACCAGCTGAACAAATCAAAGAAGAAGCGGTACCAGAAAAGAAACCCAAAGTTGAGTTCCTTAAAGACCATGAAGTTTTTGAAGCCGAACCAGGGGAGGAGACAAGTTCCGATGAGGATATCCCAACATTTGAAGAGCTTGAGGCAGATCTACAAACTATCACAAACAAACCGGCATATCAAGAATTTTTTGAGCAATATCCTGAACGAGTTCGGTATTATGTAGATAAGTATTTTACTGACCCACCGAGACTTGCTACCATTAATCAAGCGTATGGTGCTCGCTACGCTAAAGATACTGGTAGCTGGAGTCTTGGCAACAAACACTTGGACTTTACTGATACTGACATTCGACTAGGTCAAAGGAGATATCCTCAAACACAAGGTCTGCTGGAATTGATATTTATGAAAACACCTAGGGGGTATACTTATGGCGATCTTCAACACTATAGAGATATTCTAGAAGCAACTAGTGTTCATAAAATGAACTACGATCCCAACGCGCGAACCAAGGGTTGCTCCTCGGAAAAGTATCTTATAATAATATAATAAAACCAGTTATAAACCCACGAGGGCGAAGATCCTCAACTCCTCAAGGTTTTGGTTACGACATACGTCTTAACGAAGAACCTAAAGCTCAGAACGTCAGTGATAGAAAAATCAGCACTAACAACTATATGATGCAAAATAACAAACAAATAGAGTATGTGTATTGGGATGACATAAATGAGTTGGTTGATAGACTTAGACTTTTAGTAGCTTCCCAAGCTGCTGGTAATAATGCTCATAACAATGAAATTCAGTCAATCATTGAAGAACTGAAGGAGGTTGGTGTTATCGCCTAGTATACCTACATATATCACAGACATACCTACCTTAGTGCTTAGTATAAAAATGTCTATCGATAAGTTCGACGTTCCCAATCCAATAAAGGTTCTAAGTTTAAAATTATTGAAAGAGAGATTTTCCCAAAAACTACTAGTGGTGATTTTGATTTGCAAAGCCATAGATTTTGTAACATCGCTGATCCAGTCGATTCAACAGATGGTGTAAATAAAAAATTTGTTGATGTATGGATAGACGACTATCAGAAGAACAAAGATGAGGTAAAACAAAGAATCATTGCCATACTACTTGGAAGCTGTACACAAACCTGAGTTGGAAGATTTAAAAAACGAATTTGAAAATAAATTGAAAATTTTAGCTAAGAACATAACTGCTCAAGTTTTAAAAGATATTGATGTGTTAAAGAATAAGAAGCTAACGAATAAGCTGGGAGAAATAGACGGTAAACTAAAAGATTTACATGATAAGTGGATACTTTTAAATCCAACATCACCATGAAGCGCAAAACTGTTGAACCATCTGATGCTAAAAAACAAATAATTAATGAGTTTTACATGCCAGCAAGAATCAATTTTAAACGTAGACGTACAATAATAAAAGGTTTGAACGACTTGTGGCAGATTGATTTAGCTGAATTTACAGACTATTACAAAGAAAACTCTGGTTACAAGTATATTTTAGTGGTTATTAATTGTTTTTCAAAGTATGTGTGGACTCGCCCTCTCAAATCTAAAAATGCTGAAGAGGTGACTAAAGCTATGGCTGATATTTTAGCTAATAGTACAGCACCCTCTAACATCCAGTCTGATCTTGGCCGCGAGTTCTATAACTCAAAATTTAACGCCTTAATGAAAAAATATAACATCAAACACTACAGCACTTATAGTGTGAAGAAGGCTGCAACGGTGGAAAGAGTCATACGTACCTTGAAAGAGAAGATCTATAACAAATTTCAACTTGATTGGTTCCTACAAGTGGGTTAATACACTACCTGATGTCACTGCTGCTTACAACGCTACTGTTCATCGAACAACTGGTGTAAAACCTCAAGATATTAACAAGAAAAATGAAAAAGCCATTCTGAAACGAGTTTACTCAAATCTGAAAGTGTTTAACAAAAATAAATTTAAAGTGGGTGATGTTGTACGTATAAGTAAAGCAAAATCTCAATTTGAAAAGGGGTATACACCTCGCTGGTCAACAGAATTATTCAAGATTGTTAGTATTCATTTCACAAATCCAGTAACATACTTTCTTGAAGATATGCAGGGGAAACCAATCAGTGGAGGGTTTTACGAGGAAGAATTACAAACGACTAAACAAACAGACATCTATCTGGTTGAACGCATCTTGAGGAAGAAAGGCAAGCAGCTCTATGTAAAATGGCTGGGTTTTGATAAATCTCATAATTCTTGGATAAATTCAGATGATGTTAAATAAGCTTATATATTTAATGTATTAGTGTACTTAGAATAAAATAAAAGTCTTTATTAAAAATAATGTTATTTTATTTTTTCATCTGGTTACATACAATTAAGCCAAGTGAACAATTACAATTTATGTCGTAAATCAATAATATCCTGAATAAACTTCTCCTGCGGTAAATCTGCTATATGTAGATCGTTTCTCTTCGCCTTGAGGTATTCCACTTCGGTCTTTATTCTGTTAAAGAGATTTACAGAATTTGGATCATACAACATGTTTAAAACTACTTCGGAATAAGGGTGTTTATTTTTAAAGTTCTTGACAGCTCTTTTAAAACTTTTCTTCTGAGTCCTTACAGCATGATATGGATAGGTAGCATCCTTCTCATTTCTTGAAAGTAAACCAAAAACACAGTTTTCCAGGGTTGCTTGGTTTTGGAGATATATCTTCAAGATGTTCTGTGATTTTAGCATTTGTTTCTCGCATAGGCTGCACTTCATCATCTATCTCCATTAATTTCACTTCAATTTCTTTGAGGTTATCCTTGTATTTTTGATTAAATTCACTTACGATAAAATCAAAAATAATTTGGTTGCACTTTTCATAGAAACGATGGGATATCCAACAAGCTAAATTTAATATTAAATCTTTGCAGACATATGTACCAGATACCAAGTTGTTTTCAGCTTGTCTTCCACCAAAGTTCACCAAGTATGTGGCGGTTGTTGGTGTTAATTGAGATGTTGCTTCTGCCACTTCTAGGGCATCGGTATTCCGAGCCCCGGGAGATGACTCTAAGTGGGCTCCTTCGGTTGAAATATTTAGGGTATCGATATTCCGGCTACCTAACTGTTTCTTTAGCTGACCGTTGTAATAGGCAATCAACTCTTTAGTTTTCTTATTTTCCAACCTATGATACATTTTTTTCTCACCATTTTTACACAGTTTAGTCGCATTAAAATAACCAGTGTTCTTATTGATAATTAGTTGAAAGTCTCCAAATAAACCATACCAGAAGTTATCTTTGATTTTCTGGTAACACACATCACTTAATGTAGCCATTTTAAACACTACTGAGCACTTGGATACGTTAGAGTTAACTGAAGCACGTCTTACCTCTACGACAACTAAATTTTGAATGAGTTTAACAGTGTGTAGTGAACAATTTATAGATGTTGATACCACTATGGTTGGGGTTAAGGAGTCGCGGGCCAAAGGACTCCAGGGGGCAAGCTGAGGAAGTGGAAATAACAACATAAACTCCCGATGAAGCTTTCCCCAAGACCGTCATGCGCGGTAAAAATCCGCATCCTGCACGAGGTGACCCTGCTAATAACTAAACATGACGGATCTAGACAAGGAGGTCGAACTAAACTCCCCCAATCTACGGTGTCACGTGACCCGTGCCTATGGATGGATGGCACCAGGGCGATGGTGTCGTGAACGGAACCTCTGGAGTACCAGGCAACCCTCCAGAGTAACCCGCCTTGCACCACACAGGGGGTTCTGATGGTGTGGACAGTATTTCCCCCATTCTCGTGGGAACAACATGAAGATTATAAATACATATAAAACCAAAACCAATGAGGCTCGAGGAGTGGCTCCGGCTACAGACTTGAGCCTTGAGTCTATCCCGGAAACGGAGACGAGCCAGGGTGCGGCAGCGGACTCTGGAGGTCCCACGACCGGCGTAGATACGGGGGATCAGGGGGTAGCTTCGGCCAGAGACCTGTCCCCGACACCCAAGCTGGAGGCTGGGTCCCACCGGAGGGCGGCGAGCTCCGCGGACTCCGGGGGCCCCTCCACCAGTGAGGACTCTACTGTTAGAGTAGAGGGACTGCCCCGGCAGTCCAAGCGTCTTTCCGGGGCGCAAAGAAAGAAGCTCCGGAGGGCGCAAAAAATGGCGGCCGGGACCTGGACGGTCGAGAAACCTGTAAAGGCGCAAGAGGGGAGTGCGGGTCAGAAGAGGACGCGCTCGAACTCTAGCACGCCCACTACAGACAGACGTTCCAAAAGGGCCAGGGTGCCTGTAAAGGCGCAAGAGGAGAGTGCGAGTCGGAAGACGCCGCGCTCTGGCTCTAGCACGCCTACTACAGACAGACCTCCCAAAGGAACTAAGGCCGGAACACCGGCGCAGACTGGCTCTTACAGGGAGGCTGCGGAGGGCCTCGGGATGGCGGTGATTGACAGACGCCATCCTGAGGTCACGCTAGACCAGGGGAAGGCGGACCTGATCCAGGCTGCGGTGGTAGCTGCAGTGGACTCTCTTCAGGAAGGGGAGAGCCCGCCTCAGTTCCACCGGACGCGCCTGACGGGGGGCATCCTCTGGATAACCTGTGCCGGCCCACAGTCGCGGGACTGGCTGCGGAAAACGATCGGGGGCCTCGGTCAGATTTGGGAGGGGGCGGACTTGACAGCCGTCGAGCCCAAGGAACTCCCAAAGAGACGCAAGGTCCTCGTACGGATCCCTGACACCGTCCCGCAGGAGACGGTGATCAGCAGACTTAAGATCCAGAACCCTGAACTGGGGACGCAACACTGGTCGGTTCTAAGCAGGAAGGCAGAGGAGAAAGGACAGACGCTCGCCTTCTCGATCGACCCGACATCTTACAGAGCCCTTGAAGGAACCTCCTTCAAGGCATTCTGGGGCATGGGAAGGGTTAGCTTCCGCCCACTGGGGAAGCAATTAAGGGTTAATGGGACTTAGGTTCCTTCAGGTCAACCTCCAACACAGTAGGGCAGCCACGGCCGGACTACTAATGGCTCTGAGGAACACGGATGTGGCCCTCATCCAGGAACCGTACTCCTACAAAGGAGAGATCAAGGGACTCGGCGGAGCTAATGGAAAGCTCATCTACAGCAGGTCCAGCGAGAATCCGAGGGCCTGCATTTTTGTCAGGGAAGGGATAGAGTTTCTCCCTCTAATGAATTTCTGTTCCAGGGACCTGGCAACGATCAAAATCCGATGTGGAGGAGCGGATGGGCTGAGGGACATTACTGTCGCGTCAGCCTATCTGCCAGGGGACAGCACGGACCCTCCTCCACCCAACGAATTGGAGCAGCTGATGGTGGGTAGCAGAGCAGGTGGATGGCAGACCATCATCGGCATGGATGCGAATGCGCACCATGAGTTGTGGGGTAGCTCGGACACAAACTCTAGGGGTGAGGCACTTTTACAATTCTTTATGAAATTTAATTTAGACATATTGAATAGAGGTAATAAACCGACATTCGTCACAACACGGCGTGAGGAAGTTTTAGACCTAACAGTTTCCACCCAGTTTCTGGGTGACTTTGTTAAAAGCTGGGCTGTGTCTGGGGAAGTGAGTAGCTCAGACCACAGATACATCCGGTTTGAAATCGCCAAAGTCGAAAGAGAAACGGTATGGTACCGGGACCCCCGCAAGGCGGACTGGGAAGCCTACAGGGCAGACCTAGCTGTGGAACTGCGGGGGGTTGAGAGGGCCATAAGGGATTCAATAGACCTCGAGATTGCAGCAGTCCAATTGCGAGACGCAATTACCTCGGCCTATAACGCCAACTGCCCCCTGAAAATGAGGGTGTCCACCAGGAACGTCCCATGGTGGAACGAGGACCTCAGGCAAAGGAGGACGCAGGTTCGTAAGCTGTTTAACGCGGCCAAAAGGTCGGGAGCATGGGATGAATATAGACAGGCCCTATCGACCTATAACAAAAGACTGAGGGACGCCAAGAAGGAGTCGTGGAGGAGGCACTGCGAAGAAGTGGAAAACACGTCCGAGAGTGCTCGACTACACAAGATCCTGTCTAAGGGCCCTCAGACTAACATAGGCTCCCTTAGAACACCCACGGGAGGCTTTACAAGCTCGGGGGAGGAAACTATGGAAATTTTACTCCAGACGCACTTCCCCGGCTGTAACATAATAAACCAATCACCTCCGGACTGGGAACACTCAGAAATAGAGGCGCCTTATAGGCGGGCATCTAGAGTAGACTGGACAGTCGCTAAAGAGGTGGTTACCTGGAGCAAAATCAGATGGGCCATTAACAGCTTTAAGCCATACAAATCGCCGGGATTTGATGGAATAATGCCCATCATGCTCCAACAGGGGATAGATATACTGGCGCCGGTGCTTACCCTCATTATGAGGGCCAGCCTGGCTCTGGGGTACATTCCGAGGGCATGGAGACTGGCCAGGGTTGTATTTATTCCTAAACCTGGGCGTCCAACAGACCAGGCAAAGTCCCTGAGGCCAATAAGTCTCATGTCCTTCTTGCTGAAAACAGTGGAAAAACTGCTCGACCGGCACATTAGGGGCGGTGTACTGGAAGCATATCCTCTACACTGCGGACAATATGCATACAGAGCAGGATTCTCAACAGAAACAGCACTGCACCAACTGGTGCTGAAACTGGAGAATACGCTGGAGAACAAGGAGGTGGCGCTGGGGGCCTTCCTAGGCATAGAGGGGGCCTTTAGCAACACCTCGTTCGGATCGGTTCTGGCAGCTGCCCGGGAGCGTGGAATAGAGGAGACCTGCTGCAGGTGGATCGGTTCCATGCTCAGGGACAGGGCGGTGTTCACCTCACTCGCGGGAGGGACTCTGCTGGCGGGGGTCGCGGCGGGGTGTCCGCAGGGGAGCGTTCTGTCTCCCTTGCTCTGGTGTCTAGTCGTGGACGGCCTGCTGGGGAGGCTCTCGGGAGGGGGGTATGAGGTACAGGGCTATGCGGACGACATTGTCATCATAGTCCGAGGAAAGGTCACACAGGCAGTGTGGGAGCGTATGCAGACTGCACTGAAAGTGGTGGAAGGGTGGACGGTTGATCAAGGGCTCGGGGTGAGCCCCGAGAAAGCAACCGTCGTGCCGTTTACGAGGAGGAGGAAGTGTGAAAGCCACAGAACTCTCACTCTATACGGTAGGAGCGTTCCAATGGCCAGGGAGGTAAAATATCTTGGGGTCGTATTGGACTCTAAGCTAACCTGGAATGGTCACATTGGAAAAATACTGCGTAAGGCAGTCATGACCTTAGCCGTCACTAGGCGGCTATATGGAAAAACGTGGGGACTAAGACCTAGTATGGCCCACTGGCTGTACACAAGGGTGGTCAGACCATCGTTAACATATGCGGCACTGGTCTGGTGGCCTAAGGTGACACAATCCAGTGCCAAACAAAAACTAGGCAAGATCCAAAGGATGGCTTGCCTAGGCATCACAGGGGCCATGTCTTCAACCCCAACAGCCGCCATGGAGGTGTTGCTGGATCTACCCCCCCTACACTTCGTTATTATGGGAGAGGCCAGGCTAGGACTATACAGACTAGCCTGCAATGGTAGACTGAAGATCAACCCAGGATTCAGGGGCCACTGCAAAATTCAGGAGATCGTGAAGGAACCCATGCTTGAAATGAGGTCAGACTTCGCGAGCCCGCGAATGTGCAGGGAAAACAACTTCACAGTGGAAATCCCTGATCGCGGGGCATGGCGGGAGGAGACACCGGGCATACCACGGGACGCGCTCGTCTGGTTCACGGACGGATCTGGCGGGGAGCGTGGGACGGGGGCAGGTGTTTACTCGGAAGGACCGAGGGTAAGTCACAGTATTTCCCTCGGAGCCCATGCAACGGTGTTTCAGGCCGAGATGTACGCCATCCTGCACTGTGTGCGGGAGAACAAGAGGAGGGGCTACACCAACAAGCGGATCCTCATAGCCACAGACAGCCAGGCAGCCCTTAAGGCACTAAGTAGCCCACGGGTAAATTCCTGGCTGGTGAGTGAGTGCCGAGACGAGACGAGCGACCTGGCTGGGCAGAATGAGGTGACCCTCATCTGGGTGCCGGGTCACTCGGGGGTCAAAGGCAATGAAGAAGCTGACAGTCTCGCAAAGAGGGGGTCAGCAGAACCATTTATGGGACCAGAACCGGCTCTGGGCGTGTCAAAGAGCACTGCCAGGGGAGCCATTAAGTCCTGGGTCAGAAACCAACACAAGGTGTACTGGGCGGACTGTCCAGGGCTCAGACATGGGAAGTCAATAATTGACGGACCCAGTTCAAAGAGAGCTGTGGAGCTGCTAAACCTTAGCAGAGGACAGCTCAGAAACACAACAGGTCTCTTGACGGGACACATGGCCGTCAAGAAACACCTACATAAAATGGGGCGGTTCGAAGGGGACCTCGCATGCAGACTCTGCGGCGAGGGGGAGGAATCAGCCCAGCACATCTTGTGCGAGTGTATAGCTCTGGACCGGAAAAGACAACTGATCTACGGTCACTCTAGACCGGAGACAGAGCAATATAAAACTTCACCCTACCAATCGCTGTGCAGACTAGTTCAAGGCACAGTGATTTTGGAATGGGTGGAGTAAGACTAGGGGTATGCACAATCAACCAAGGGTTGCGGTGCTATCGGGGCGGCAAGGCCGCGGACGAGCCCTGAGGGAACAAAAAAAAAAAAAAAAAAACACTATGGTTTGAAGCTGTATTTATTAATATTTATTTCCAACCACATTAGCTGTTCCAACATCCATCCGCTTTCAGCTTCTGCAAACTCCAAAGCTTTTGTGTAAATTTCGTCGACGAATTCTTGATATATATTTTCAAAATTAGTTGACACTGTAACATTTTTATTTTTAGTGACTTCATTTCTTTTTTATTTCGACTTTGGAGTACATACAAACCAAACAATTCTAAATTCATTTTAATTTCATTATGCTTTGCTAAAGCAGCTTCCATCAGATGAAACACCTTATGTCTTATTGTTTCCATAAACTGTTTAATATCAATACTTTTTTCGTATATACGATAAGTAGCCATTCTATTTTTAAAAGCTTGAGTTAACATCTGCACATGTTCAACTTGCCACGGTTCACATACTTTTGATTTATGAATTTCACTACGTAAATGTCCTGAGAAAGCACTCTTTTTCACTTGTAACGAGCACGATTCACAGTATCTCATCTTAACTATAGGTGCTTAACTAATGAATAAAAACACAAATCTTCAGCTTATATATCTTTATTAACAAAAATGTTTACGATAGATACCTTTAAGTATAGTGTTATATTTAAAACAAAAGTACATCAGCATAAATATAGCAAGACATATAAGAAAACCAGTTGATATAAACATAGAAATATAATTTGAAGTGAACAGATAAGAATCGGTTAATATGAGAGTTCTCCAATCACATGTCTCATCACGGGTACCATTATCAAACAAGAACATAAGTTTATAGCGCACCATATCACTCTTAATTTTGGACATGTTATATGTTGAAACTTGAATCACCTCATCGTTGTGTAGATGTGTTCTTGGAAGTCCAGACCATTTCATGCAGCCGTCGCTGTCGAAACAGATTCGCACTTCTTTCACATTTGGTGGTTTGTAGATAAAAAATATATTCTGACATAGTGCTGTCAGGATGACGAAACTTGCTTTAAAATGGCCCATTGTATATCGAGTGTATTTCTTTAAAACGATTAAGTATTTGTTTCTCTGCAAAGTGTAAGCACTCTAACATGGAAACTCGGAATGATGGGTCCTGATCTTTCAACATAATAATAATAATAATAATAATAATAATAATAATATTTATTCTGGCAAAAATTACACAGCATTGTCAAACAAATACCAAATATAAGATTATAGAACTAAAATTGTGAAATAAACATCAAAAACAAACAAAAATACAAAAAACAAAGAAACAAATTTACACACATAAAAAAATGGCATCTTATGTTGTCTCTAGTGGCTCTACTCTATCCACTCAATGTCCATATTGAGGTATTCACTTAAAGAATAAAATGCATACTTCATAAGAGTGTTTTTCACATTTCTCCTAAATTCTCGCTTATGTTTTGATCTTATATTCTGGGGGATTTTATTGAAGAACTTGACACCCCAGTAATTCACCCCGGTTTCAGCTCTTTTTATTCTATGATAAGGAATGGATATGTTGTGTCTGCCTAGGGTACCATATTCGTGGTAATCACCGTTTTGGTTGTAGTCCTCTTGATGTTGGTAAGTATATAAGACACTTTCCAAAATATATGCTGAAAAGATGGTAAGTATGCCTGTCTTCGTGAATAAGGTTCTACAACTTGTACGGCTGTCTACAGAACAAATTATTCTTACTGCAGCTTTCTGTTGCAGAAATATTTCAGACACTCCAGGGCTACTCCCCCATATTAGGATACCATAGGTAGCCCTACTTTGGAAACATGCATGATAAGCTGTCAACACTGTCTGGTAATTACTGATGTTCATCAGACGCCTCAACAGATACAGACACGACGCCAATGTGCCCTGGAGCTTTTCAATGTGCATTGACCAGCGAAAATCTGATTGTATATATACACCAAGAAATTTCACAGATTGTTTTTGTCTTGGTTGCGTTTGGTGGGAGCTGATATTCAAGACTTTTGTTTTGTTTACATTGAGTTTCAGTTTATTATTTCTAAACCATTCTCCTGCTTCCCACATTGTGATATTTCTTCTCTCATTAAGTTCAGCTTCATTTCTGCCAATGTTAACAAATGAGGTATCGTCTGCTTAGAGAGAAACTGCATCAGACGAAACGTTCTCTGGAAGATCATTTGTGTATATAATGAATAGGAAAGGCCCTAGCAGCGAACCCTGAGGTATACCGCATGTTTGTGTCTGCCAACTCGAGTACTGTTCATTTAGCTTCACTCTTTGGTATCGGTTGGTAAGGTATGACTTAAAGAGCCTCAGTGGCAAACCCCTAATGCCATAGTGTTCCAATTTGGTTAGTAATATCTCATGTGATACTGTGTCAAATGCCTTATGTAAATCACAATATATGCATTGTGCCATATTGCCAGAGTCCAGCGCCTCACTTAATTTATTTGTTGTGTTTACCAGCGCAGTGACTGTTGATTTACCTCCTCGAAAGCCATGAAGCTCCTCTCTGAGAAAACCTTTTGCTTCTAAATATTCTTCAAGCTGTTGCTTTATTACGTACTCAAATATTTTTGAAAGTGCTGGCGAAATGGAAATAGGTCTAAAGCTATCAAAAGAGGCAACATTGCCACCCTTATATGCCATAATTACGTCTGCTTTCTCAAGTTCCTCTGGAAACAGGCCAGCCTGCAAACATCCATTTACTAAAGCTGTTATTGGATCTAGTATGCTGTAAATAACTGTTTTTAAAAATTTTACATTTATTCCTTAACAGTCTGGCGTTATTTTGGCTTTCAAGGCACATACCACTCTCCAAACCTCCAGCGACGTCACCTCCCGCAGATAAAATGAATTCATTGTATTAATAACTTTGGTCTTAATATATGTTCGTGGTACTATATTATTTCCGTTTATTTGTTGAGAAATATCTTTACTTATATTAGCAAAATAACTATTACATGCTTCTGGTGTTAATGAAGGTAACTGTTTACGTTTTCCTTGTGTTTCACCCTTTATAATCTTCCATGCAGCTTTTTGTTTGTCTTCCGCTTGCTGAATAGCCATGGCAACCCCTTCAGCCTTTGCCGCTCGAACTTTGTCGCGATAGCAGTCTCGGCAGGTTTGGTATTCCATTAATGACTCGCTATCTCTTTTCACCAACCATATTGTGTAGAGTGCATCCAGCCCGTTTTTAAGACATTTCAATTCATTGGTATACCAGTTTACCTTAAGTGTTTGAGTTTTTATCCTAGATTTTCTTTCGGGAAAATATTCGTTGTAGCACATAAGGAAGAACTCATGAAATCTGGAGAAATTTGTCTGCGGATCACTGTTGACAAAGTAGGCCTCCCAGTCAACAGAACACATATGACACGCAAACCATTTTAAGTTTTCTTCAGTAAAGTATCTTTTGTGTGTTTCTGTAAAACTTTGTCTGATAACCTGTTTTTTTGTAGGTAAGCACCTGTCCAAGATGGTCAGAGATGTGTAAATTTAGTGTTTCAGTTTTTATGTGCTGCTTTGAGATATCTGTAAATATATTATCCAAGCATTTGGAACTAGTACTTGTAAAATGTGTTGGTTCTTCAAATAAATGAGAAATATTAAAAGACTGAAGCATTTTGAGGAGTTTCTTTTTTGATGATGAATTATCCGTGTGTCCAAAATCTTGATTCCAATCACCTGCGATGATTATGTTTGCCTTAAAGACTTTAGTCAGCTTTAACAGTGTACTCTCTAGTTTTTCTATTAAGATGTCAATATCACCAATTGGCGACCTGTATACTGTAAGGATTATACAGTTCATCATTTTAATATAAATACCACATATTTCATAGTGCTTCTCCAATGAAGTTTCTAAGTAATTATCTATGTTTTGAAACTGTACATTCTTCCTTACCATTGTAAGCACTCCGCCATGCTCAAATGTATTGCGGGTAAAGTAACTGCCAATTTCAAAGTCTTCAAAAGTTACATGCTTCAGTGCAGTCTTGACTAACCAGTGTTCTGTCAAACAATATATTTATAATATTTATAAGCTTTACCATTTCATCATCACACGGTAGCTCCTTCTTATTAACACATTTGAGAACATCAGCGACACAATAGAGGAAATCGCTAAGCCGAATATCAAAGTTAAAATTAGTTAGAAACTTTTCGTTGATGATTTCAACCAGATCTAGGAGTTGTTGAACTGCATCTTCGGTTAAATAAAAAGTAGTAGAATCATCTGAGATTGATATACCTCTACTGTCTAAAATTTTAATAGGTTTGACAGTACATACTCCAATATTTTCAGGTTCAATCGTATTACCTTTGGTAAAGTATTCTTTAGCTGCTTTTGTTAGTGTTGAAATAAAATAGTCCCACTCCCAGGAGCCAGATGAGATTGTTATATTTGGATTTGGTGGATACGGACTATTATTTACAATCTTAATTATTGGAATCAATCCAGCGGCGTTTGATATACCAATTGCAACACTTAGAGAGGGGTTAACAGTATACCTTGTTTCCAACAGCATTCTACTTTCTTGCTTAATCTCAATAATATTCTGGCGCATAGCTGCATCAACTTGACCCCAATAACAATTTTCACAAACACTGTTATTAGCAGCAGGTCTGAAGGACTCAGGTCCATCGTTAACATCGATACCATACATCTTGAACAGAACAAGTACACTACTATAACTACTAAGAATAACTACTGCTAGCAAATTGTAGACTGATGTGCTTGCATGTCACTCGGTGGTTTTATAATTATATCCCCACCTTTGATTTAAAATTATCAACCTTTTATACAAAAAATTCTGGAGTTTTATCTATTTCATATGACTTTAAGGTCATTCAACGGAAATAAAACCACAAACAGGAAATATGAACTGCTCACAAGATTATTTCAACAGCTGCGAGGAAAATATGTTGGCTAACAAGGTTAATTTCGGGAAATGCTAAATATAGCCATAGTTGGAAGCGATATCGCGGCTACCACTAGATGTATACCTTGTTGTCGGCTCTACTTTTAATGGATTATTTAAATCAAACCGATTTCAATAATACTTAAGAATATAAATATTTTATTGTAAGCATGTACATCTGTTAACTTTGAATTCTGCTTACTGAGACGAGTGACACCAAACACGTAGGACTTTAACCAACAAATAAAAATTACTTGTACGCATGTGCTAGCCGCCATGTTTAAATGGTGGCTCCTCGTTTGCATAATACAGGTTAGCTGGCTTTTGAATTTGATTACGTCATCTCAGGTCAGTTCGCTAAATCTTCGGGTTAAATACGAAGTCAGGTGGCGGAAATATTCGGGTTAGGTTCGGTGTCAGGTGGCGGAACTACTCGGGTTAGGTCGGGGGCGGTCGGGTCTGGTCAGTGGCTCCACCACCCTGTGCTCGGGTTAGGTCGGGGGCGGCTGAGTCAGTTCAGTGGCTCCACCACCTCCACCACCCGGGTGGTGGGTGGTGGTTCCAGAAGGAACCATCTATACCTACTCTTAATAGGCTGAATATTCAAAGTGTTAGACAAACTATAACCCTAAATACCCTAAAATTTGTATATAAAATATTGAACAACTTGGTGCCTGAACACCTGCTACAGCGCTGTACGTTTGTAAAGAACGTTCATCAACATGATACAAGAAGAAAGGAGCATCTGTATATACAAAAAGTACAAAGAACTTACAGTCAAAATAGCCTGTTCTATAATGGATTTAAAATATATAATGAACTACAATCAGCAATCAAAAATTTGCCAACGTTAAGAGAATTTAAGAAGGAATGCAGGAATCATGTCAGAGACAATGTGGAAATTTAACTAGCGTGTTACATTTATGTATAAGATTAAATTGATCAATACCTATATATGTTTTGTATTAGCTATTTGCTATTAATACAGTGTTATTATATATATATATATATATATATATATATATATATATATATATATATATATATATATATATATATATATATATATATATATATTGCTATGGTATTTAGTGTGGTTTCTTTTATATAGCACTTTTAATTGTAGAGCATGAGAATTCAATTTGTGTCTTTATTTAAATTTAAAAAAAAAAACTATATTGATGATCCTGAAATTATGCCACAAATTGTTTACTTACTGCTGTGATTTTAAATTTTTCTCTCATTTCATGGGTAGGATTCTGTGCTTGGGCTAGCACTTTTGTTTAATATATCGTTTTTTATAAATTATAGTACTCCCGAGTGTTTGGAAGTTTCAAATATATATATATATATATATATATATATATATATATATATATATATATATATATATATATATATATATATATATATATATATATATATATATATATATATGATTGGGTTCTTTTGATTTTACTTTTAATTAATGATTTGAGGTCAAAATTAAACAGATTCTGTAAGTACAATCTAGTATGTTTTATTTTTGATTGATTAAATTAACAAATTTCCATTAAAAAAGTTATATCAAATGTATCATCACAGACTGTCGATAAATCAATACAAATCAAATTTATTTAAAACAATGAATTACCTAACTATGATCTAGTGATTCGGCCTTTACCTAATATCCCCCTTAGTGAGCTAAACATACATTAAAACCATCAATGGGACAAAAATATTCTTAAAAAAACTATTCACAAAGAAAAAGAGTCAGCACATTTATTACGGTAAAGTTCATAAAACGACTTACTGAATGTTGTCTAATTGCTTCTTCCACTCGAGGTGTAATAATTGCTTTCCATTTGATCTATTGTTTGGCTTTTGGTAGATTGCCTGTGATTACTAATTAAATTCCATTTTATTTAAAACTGTCTTAACAAACCGTGTACCAGATATTAATTTTATTTTCTTGACACAAAATTTGAATATGCTTTTATTAGGATATCCATATTTACAGTCTCGTCGCACGTCAACGAATTTCAAGTTTTCTTTGCCACAGTTCAACTACGAATCGTCCTCTCCGACCTGCCGTCAACTCCTTAAATAAACTATACCTATGTTACAAAAAATCTTCATAAACCTCGCGTTTTCCCATTGTCCAACTTTTTATTCATTGCACTCTTTTGAAACAAGCACAAAAAAACTATCCTTATCAACTAACACTGCGTCTTTTCTTACAATTCGTATTTACAAAAAAAACTTATTTTAACCTTAATATTGTAAATGTATAATATAGTAAATGTACTTACTGCCTAAGGATAAAATAAATTCGCTATATTCTATTAAAACTCTATAAATAAAAACAAGGCTATTGTTCTGAGTTCTATTGTATTTTAACGACTTTTGCTTCGTGAAATTTAAAATGTACTACATGTAAAAAAAGAAATCATTGTTCTGTATTCTTCTACCTAATGTTATTTCTTATTTAAGCCTAAAATATTCTACACTCTCAATTATACAGGGCATTTAAATATTAGGACGTATTAATTTTATGTACATTGGCCCGGCCCGTTTTACTCCACAATAATGTTTCTAATTTTCTGACATATTTGCTATCTATAGCAATATATATATATATATATATATATATATATATATATATATATATATATATATATATATATATATATATATATATATATATATATATATATATATATATATATATATATATATATATATATTATTGTAAATGGTCCAAATATATATAAAGGATCATAAATTCGACTTACAGCTTGTAAAACATTTCGTTTCGTAGGAATGTATTTATTTTCAATAAATGCAATTATCGAGGAAAAATCCACATATAAAGTGTCGTTCGATGTATCCCAAAACAAACCTAAAACTTTTGGGAATAACTGTACGTTATTGTTTGTTTAGTTTTTCTTTACGTAATTAGCAAATTCCAGATCGTTTGTGTGCGACTTACGTAAATTCATTCCAGCTTTTTTGAGAATGTGTTTACTCTCGTTATATAATGTACTTGCTTTTTTTTTGCAGAATTCACAGTTAAAACTAAGTCGTCTATGTAAAGTGAGCTTGATAGACGTTCGGTAGTTTCAGGAAAATGCATCTTTTCATCTGAAAAGAGCTTTTTCAGAGTGAGAGATAATAAAAACGGGCTACTTTTTACCCCAAATGTAACTCTAGTCATACGGTATTCTTGAATGGGTGACAGGCTCGACATGTTAGTAACTGGATATTTATACCACAGAAAGCGATGACAATCTTTATCACAATCATTGATTTTAATCTGTAGAAAAGCCTTTTCGATGTCGGCGGTAATTCCAATTTTTCCAACACGAAAGTTCAATATAGTCTTCATCAAATCTTATACCAACTTTTCACCTGTATGGAGAAGATCATTTAACGATGGTAATCCAGGCTCGTGTGCCGACGGATCAAACACTACCCGTATTTTCAACGTTGTTTTATCTTCTCTATATACTGGTCTGTGGGGTAGGTAGAAGGTTTTCACTGACACACTTTCAATAGGTCCTTCTTCAGCGATTTGATATGCCACTAACTCCCACACTGCATTGTCATATTCTGTCAAACGAGAACTCTTGTTAAGCTTGAACATTAAACTTTTCACTCGCGATAATGCCCCTTCAAAATTATCATCAAATGGGCAGTCGTTTTCCAGGGAAGCGATACTTCATAGCGGTCATTTTTCTTAGGAATATTTTTCGTCAGAAATTTTCCTGTGAAATCGTTTTGTGCTTCTTTATTACAAATTCCGATAGTTTCTAAGTCCCAGAATTGTTTCATGTCCATGTCTCTATTTTCGTCGGACACTTGCACGTGTAATGTAGACGCAATCGTTGTGTTTACTTCTGTTGACTTAATATTTGGCCCTTGAGAGGCCCATCCTAATTTTGTATTTATTGCCGTTAAATCTTCTGATAAAAGAATAAATTCACCTGTTGCTATTCTCCAATAATTATCGGCTCCAATTAATAAACTTGTACCCTTTATGTGCGGCACATTTTCAATAGAAATATCCGCTCTATCTAAAGTATTAATAACGGGATGGTTTATATTTGGCGTTTGAAATGTTTCCAGACAAATCTCAGGTACTTCTACGGCAACAATTGAAACTTGTTCATTGCTGTATTGAGATATCAGTTTTAATTCGACCTTATTGTAAAGTTTGGGTATTTTTCGTTCTTCACAACCAAACGGTATAACAGACAATCAACGGGTTTCTAAAATTTTAAGTCCCAGTTTACGAGACACATTTTCTCTAACGTATGTAAGCTGTGAACCTCCGTCTATAATAAAACGTATAAATGCGTTTTTATTTACGTTTTAAGTGAGACACAAATTGGCCTTCGCAGTTTGTAAAAACACTTGTTCATTGTTCTCGGTGTTTTTTGCAAACAAACTTGCTGTTGTTATTGTAGCGTCGCCTTTTCATCTCTCATGAGGTAGGTCGGGTCACGCATTGAAGTTGCGTGACTGCTTTTACATATCTCACAGATAATTTTACTTCTACACTCTTTCCAATTATGGTTGGATTTTGTGCACCGATAGCAGCGACGGTTTTTCATTAAAATGTCTTTCCTTTCGTTCACATCGGCGACTGTATTATTACACTTCTCAGAATTGTGTTCTTCAGACTGGCAGAAAACACACTTATTCACTGTCACTAATAATCCAGCGGCAGTAAATACCTTTTGTGAAGGTGACGTTTGTTTACCAGTTGATCTTCGGAATTCATATTTCCCGCGTTCTTCGTTTTTAGAAATGGCTGATGCGTTTGACGTTGAAGTTGATTGCGATATTTCTAATGACTCCACTTCCAATTTTAAATATTCTAATAGAAGCTCAATTTGCTTATTGATACTGGGTGGTTCTTCAGAATCTTTATTGGGATGTTTCTTGTGATATTCGATTTTCATTGCGTTCGGCATTGAGTTGAGAATAACGGACTTTACCATCATTCCATATTCGTTTGCGTTCACTCCCAACGATTCTAAACTGCGGCTTATCGATGACGTTGTTTATATAACCCACGCAATCCAACACAATCGATTCTACTTTTAACAGACATTATTGATAAAAGCCTTTAAATATAGCTGTCTATCATTCGTTGTTTGTTACCAAATTCGTGTTTTAATAGAGCGATAGCGTCATCATATGATTTTTCACATGGCGTTAGACCACTAATCGTTGTTGCAGCTTTACCTACTAAGGCCTGTTCCAGATAACTAAACTTGGCCACAGCGTCTAAACTGTCATTTTCATGAACTGCTGTCCTGAATTGCTCCCAGAACAAGGTCCAATCCGATAACTCGCCGTTAAATTTGCGAAGTTCTAATTTATAAAGCTTGACGTGACCTTTGTTTACTCTTCTTTCGGTATCGTTGCTTTCGTTAATGTAGGTGTGACTATGAATGAAGCTTTCACTGGGTTGTTTACTTATTCTTATCTGCAGCCTTGATATCAGAGATGACACTTGATCTTGATACTCAGCAACCTTGTCAAACTCGCTTTTATACTCTTCTTCTGATAACGACGTTAGCACTGTTTGATTAGCACGATTTAAATTGTCATTTGCGGCGTTAATTCGGTCTCGAATCACTACGAGTTCTTCGATGGGTTCATCGACGTTAGCTATTTTTTCTTTAGCGTTGTTGAGTAGCTTCGTTAGTTGCGACCGGCAACTCGTTCTTGTGGAACGTTTAATTTTATTTTCTTACTGCACAAACGTTATTAGCTTTGTTTATTTACCACTACGTTCACTACAGGTTTTACGACTATAATTTCTAATATTACTATATTTCGTTAATGGGGCGTTAAAAGAGGTGAGCTAAACTTAAGACTTTATTATCGATTAAAATGTGCAGTAGAAATAAATATTGCAGTCTTTAATATAAAGGGTTAATACGAATAATAACATATAAAGGAATCGCGGTCGCCAGAAACGAGTAACGGTATGCAGATGCAGAGTAGCTAAAGAACATTCAATACTAACGTATTGTTCTTTAGCTACTCTGCATACCGTTACTCGTTTCTGGCTCGACTCAACTACTACTGCCAAGGGCAGTTCTAGCGACGTTGCAGTACTTGCCGTCCTTGATCCTGTGTGCGCGGACTCACAAGTTAGACTGTACATGGTGCACGCTGTTTGCGTTTAATATATTCTCTACAAAGCTGAAAGTTAAGGTTTTGTAAAACACACTTCTTGAGGCATTTTCATTACATAACTCATGTTCAGGTTTCAGTGGAAGTTTTAGACAAATTTCAGCAAAAATTTTAGTACGAGTCTTATTTAAGTTAAACTCTGTCTTCATGTATTACCTTATTGTGGATATCTAAGTGGTATTATGATCCACATTTGAAGTTACTTGTATGAAACGATAGTCACTAATTGAATTGTCTCTAGATGTTAGGTATTGACATGGCAATTTACAACAAAACTGCAGAATGTGTTGGGATCTTAGTAAATAAAAACATTAACTTCAACGTTACATTTTAATGGTTTTCATTATGAGATATAGAAATAACAATTAACATTTCTCTTCTTACAGGTTTCAGCATGTGCTCACAATGTACCCTATATTATTATATTGCTTACACTATTGACATATTGTGACATGACATTGACACATGACAATTATACCCACAGCTAGATGGTCTACTAAGGTAGAACAACACTTCCTCCCACCTCCCGCTGACTGCATTTCATTAAACAAACTACACTATATAAGACAAACTAAATAAAGGAAACTTAAAATAATCTAAAATTTTTACGTAAATATTTAAAACACTATTGATTCAATGACTTCCTTAATATATCTGCTAATTGCTCTTTTGTTGGAATGTATTCTACCTTAATTGCCTTATTTTCTACTTTGCGCTTAATAAAGTTATCTTCAACTTTCATATGTTTTAGTCCTTTTTGGTTGGAATTGTTCACTGCTTTCAGTGTGCTACGAAAAACCGTAAACATGTGGATTTTGCTTGAGGGGGACATATTTTTTAACCCTAACAGAATTTGTAACATTCAACCCCTGGAGGGGGTGAGTTGCACCCTCTTAAATTGAATAGGAAAGGTAGGTAGAGTGGTACCTTTTTGGAAAGCTCTTTTGTCACTTGGAGAACCCAAATTACCACAACACATCTTTCAAAGATCTGACAATCGTTTCACCAACAAAGTTAGCGTCATCAGAGGATGAAAAATTCTAGATAAGTGTACTTATCAGTGCTCATCACAGCAATCTTCATTTAGTGAAAGCTCTTTTGATTCTCTATTCAAAGCAGCAATTTTAAAACCCGTTGATGAATTTTTAGATATCCGCTTGCAAAACTTTAAAATAAAAATCTAAAACAGTAGTATGTATTTCGTGTTTAAGCCATCGATTAGTTATGTAAAATTATAAGATCTTTGGTGGCCATTGGATATTGGGAAAAACTTATTTTTAGTCTTGTGTTCATATTGATATGAGTTGGTAGAAAGAAATAAAAATGATGATAATCTGCAGCTACGTTTTTGATATTTTTTGTCATGTTTGCCTTTATTGTAAATTCCAATGTGGATTGTTTTAATAAAAGTTTGTTACTAAATTTGTTTCATTTGTGCGACAGCGTCCTGAGGTCACCTTAAAAAAATGTTTTCTAATAATTCAGAGACAAAAAAGTCAGAATTCTTAGATAAAAAGTCAGAATTCTGTGATAGAAATTCAGATTTTTGTCATAAAAAATCAAAATTCTGAGACAAAGTCAGAACTCTGACATAAAAACTCAGAATTCTGAGATAAAAAGTCAGAATTCTGACATAAAAAGTCAGAATTCTGAGATAAAAAAGTCAGCATTCTGACATAAAAAGTCAGAATTATTGGAGAGCTTTATACGACGGCGTCCAAGTAGTGCCACTTCCAAAACGTTTTGCCTATTGACTATTGATGTGTAATTAGGTAGGTAGCTATGCCTGTGGCGGTTTTGTTTTACAGTTAGTTGATGGTGTTTACAAACTCAAAGGTAAGTAAATTGGTTCATTGACTATTATTCTTTTTGTGTTAATAGAACAATGCATAAGTACATATAAGTATCATGATTTTAGCAATTACGTACGTAAAATAAGTCGTATAAATATGCAAAAAATGGTCGACTGGTTTGACGACCGTAGCCATACAATAGGAAAACACACATGCACACACTATAAATATGCAAATATTTTGTTTTTATATCCAAATGTTTTTAATCAACATTATACCATGGAAACTTTAGCTGAATTGAAGTCGACTCAACGTAAATAAATAACCATAAGATAAGCGTAGGTTTAATATTTTATCGTATTTTTAGTGTAGATTACAATCACATCATCGTCATCATCATCATCATCACAATCGAAAGGCAATACCACCTGTTGCAATTATGACTCCGTCTGCAACTGCTCATTTTAATTCAGTGTAGCTTCCGCTTTTAATCAATATTGTACCATGTGTTCCAGAAGTTTTCCTTTTGATCTACCTGTTCCTTTTTGTCTAGAGATGTATCTTTCAAATAAAACTATCAGAAAGATGTTTTAAAATATGTCCTATAAATTTTGCATCTTCCAGCACACTTTTTTATTAGTGTTTCTATCAGTGTACATATGGTCTTTGTCATTTTGCTCAATGTCAACATTTCAAAAGCTACTATTCCCTTGGTGTCCTACTTAATCAAAGTGCACCCCATCATTATAACACTCCATACCATAACTTAATAAACCTCTCGCTTCATATTCAAATTAAACCCAATTCTTGATAGAAAAGTATATTTTGAGTAAATTTGTAAACTCAATTCTGCATTACACGTAACATTGTAGAAAAATAATATCAAGATTAACTCAACAAATTTGCATAGCTTTATAAAAAGAACGGTATACATACATAATTAGTAAAATCATAATACTTATATGTACCTATGAATTATTCTATTAACACAATGAAAATAATAGTCAATGAATCAATTTACTTACCTTTGAGTTTGTAAACACCTTCAACTAACTGACTAACTAACACAGGCATAGCGACCTACCTAATTACACACCAATAGTTAATAGGTAAATGTTTTGCAGGTGGCACTACCTGGACGCCGTCGTATAAAGCTCTCGAATAATTCTGATTTTTAAGTCAGAATTTTTACTTTTTATCTCAGAATTCTCACTTTTTATCTCAGAATTGTGACTTTTTATCACATAATTCTAACTTTTTATTTCAGAATTCTGACTTTTTATCTCAGAATTCTGACTTTTTATCTCAGAATTCTGAGTTTTTATGTCAGAATCCTGACTTTTTAGTGCAGAATTCTGGCTTTTCTAACTCAGATTTCTCACTTTTTATCACAAAATTCTGATTTTTTATCTCAGAATTCAGACTTTTCTATCTCAGAATTATTAGAAAAGAATTTTTAACCTTACCCCGGGACGCCGTCGTACATTTGAAAGCAAATGTCTAAAAAACCAATCAGTAGATTAAAATTGCAGCATTGATTAGAAAATCAAAATAGGGTTCTAAAAAGGTGGTACTCAACTTACCTTCACTATTCAAATAATAATAATAATAATAGTAATAATATTCATTTTGCCAACTTGTACATAATGCTTATGGCATGTCATATTAGGAACAAAAATTCAAGATGCTACAACAAAATATAAAACAAACAAGTTCCACAAAACAACAAAACTAAATCCAAAAAACAACATAAATCATGTTAGAATTTGCTCTGAGGAAAGTTTGTGCTTCATAGTAGGCTTTTTGCAGAAGATGTTTCTTCACATTGTGTTAGTCTTTATGATCTACCCACGTGGTTGGTGACCATGCCTAAGTTCATGTTTCTGCAGAACTTCCCCATAATGGTTGTGAACAAAGCATGCATGCGCACACACACGCGCGCGCGCGAGCGCGCACGCACGCTCTGTGCACACTGTATATATATACATATATATATATATATATATATATATATATATATATATATATATATATATATATATATATATATATATATATATATATACACATATACCCAGTGTGGCCCATTTAATATGGAACCACCTCTGTAACTTTTGTATTTAGAGCTCGATTGTGATGAACACAAGATCAAAAGATATAAGAAGAAAACTCTATTAATGCTGTGAAAATTGTTCTCTATGTCACCTGACCAAGGCCTACTAATGCAGTTTTTCGATGTCAAAAATCTATGTCAAAGGAGGTCTATAGATCCTGTGAAAATTGTTTCCTATGTCATTCGATCACGGCCTACTAAAACTATTTTCATGTCAAAATGTAAAAAAACTTTTATGAAGAAAATTTATACGCCACTAATTTTGCTATTCTTCAAAATTGTTACCTACCAAATTTCATAAAACGAATAACTTTTATGACGGAACTATGAAAGTCAACAATAACATCTCAAAAGTCGAAGAAAAAAGTTTATAAATGTTGTGACATGAAAACAGTTTTAGTAGGCTGTGATCGAATGGCTTAGGAAACAATTTTCACTGGATCTATAGACTTCTTTATTTTCTATCTTTTGAGATCTCGTTAAAGAAAATCGCGTTACAAATACAAAAGTTAAGGGGGAGTTTCCACGTGCAAGGGTCATACAAATAAACTTCTCTGCAATGGTCTTTTTTTATGAAATTTAGTATATATCTATTTTGAGGGATGCCCGGATGCAGTGGCTTACTTATTTTTTTCCCATGAAAACAGCCCTAGCCCTTTTTCCCATTTTTGACATAGAAAAACTGTATTAGTGGGCGTTGGTCCGGTGACATAGAGAATTTTCACAGCATTGATAGTTTTTCATTTTATATCTTTTGATCTTTTGTTAATCAAAATCGAGTTATAAATACAAAAGTTACAGTGGTGTTTTCATATCAAATAGGCCACACTATATATATATATATATATATATATATATATATATATATATATATATATATATATATATATATATATATATATATATATAAAGGAAGAGTAAGTATCCCATAATTTTAAGCCACAGCTATATCTTTTCATCAAGCTAAAAATATACACCTTTTCTGCAGCTTAAATATTCTTAATGCTTCTTCCGAGTTGCCCCAAAACATAAGTCCATACATTATGCAAAACTAGACAAATGCATAATAGGTCATAAGTGTTGTGTCTTGACTCACTACACCAGTCACTGCACGCAACACAAATACAAACGATGTAATGAAACCAGCCAGGCAACTCACATGGGACTTCCAATTAAGAAGAGAGTCTATCCAGACACCCTGAAACTTTGTATTTTTACTTGGTAATTGCTGTATCATTGTAATTTATATTAAGTGGCGCACTCAGGGACTCCTTATTAACAAATTGTATCCATACTGTTTTTGTGAGATTCAATTTAAACCCATTTGAACTCAACCATTTCTCCAAGATATTAAGTGCTTCACAAATACAAGCAGATATATCCTTCTTTGCTCCTCAATATCAAAGATGTGTCATCTGCAAAAAGCACTGTAATGATGGTAGGTAATTTGTGTATAAAAGATGTAGGATTGGGCCTAAAATTGAACCTTGTGGGATGCCCCTTTTCACTTCCATCCAGTCTGATGTCAATGATTTTCCAGATATACTGATCTTATCATAACACATTGCTTTCGTGCAGTCAGGTAAAATTATATGATATCAAGGGAGCTACCTCTAAACCCATAAACGCTAGCTTTCTATATAGTATATCATAATTTACACTATGGAAGGCGCTTCACAAATCAAGAAAAGAGCCCTCTTACCTTTTCTTTATTTAATCTCAGTAGAATTTCCTCAACAGCCTGATAAAGTGATATGTGTGTAGAGCGTCCCTCTATGTATTAACTTTGCATAATAGTCAGAATTTCTATTTTTTTCTATGAATTTCTTTATTCTTTTCAGTATTACGTTTTCGATCATTTTGGAAATTACTGGTAAGAGTGCAAGCTGGCAGTAATTAGAGAGAATTCAGTTGTCACCTTTTTTATACAGTAGCATCAGTACTGTTAATTTCAGTCGATTGGGGTAAGTTCCTGTTTCAAAGCATTAATTGACAATATAACTGAAAGGCTCTGCTAGTTTATCCGCAAAGGATTTTAAAACAGCAGTAGATATTTCGTCATATCCTACCCCGCTATGATGTTTGGATTGTAAGTGATTGGATGACACCAAATACCTCTGCAGATTGTGCTGGAATGAGAAACAGAGTACCTTTTACTCTCTTTACATGCATGTAGTCCACATCACCTGAATTTCCTGCTGCCTTGGAAATATTTATTAGATATTCATTTATATTATTTTGACATTTAGTGGGGTCTGTGCGGAGCCTCTTTGGCCTTTCTTTGCAGTGGTTGATCTTGATTTTTGATTAATCGGTGCGGGGCCTAGCTAACTGGACTCCTTGAGATTGCCTCCTCCTGGCACCCCTGGGGTGACTGTCGGAAATGGGCGAAACACCCAGGGCTGATGGTCTACTAAAGTCTCTCTCCCTCTCACACACGCGCATACAACACATACACGGCACACATAGATCAGGTTGGGGGCACCTCTGGCTTCTGCGTGGAATTCAAGGAGGGACTTCGAGCGGAGCCTGCTCTGGACTGACAACTCTATGCAAACCAAATCCAGCACACCTGGCGCCGTTTAGACAGTACAGGGGCCCACCCTTGCCTTGGCCGGTGTAGGGGGCTGCCCTATCAACCATTCGAAAAATGCTCCATCATGCCAGCAGCACCGGGTAGCTACGGAACAGGGGGTTAGCCGCACGTTTCGGGTAGCCACGACGTGGCCGCAGAGCAGCTCTCATCATGGACAAAGCGCCAGGGCCTGGGGGCGTGATCTCTCGTGTCTATACGCTCACCAAACCACAAGCACACTCACACATTACAAACCTTAAACAACCATGGAAGAGAGTCAAAGAAAAGGTGGTAACGTGTCAATAACCAGTGAAGAGGTAGAAGGTAGTCTCTCCAGGCAGTTCCTGCAGGGAACTAGAGGAAACGCTCCTCCGCTCTCCCGACGGTCTGAGGCGGAACCGTCCCGTTCCGTCGGGGACACTGCAGGCATGGGGATCGGGGAGAGGTTGGCTTCATTGGGTTCAAGTCCGGTCGAGACCATGGACGTGAGCGTGGGAGGGGCCAAGGAGGAGGAGACGCGAAGGCAACGAAAAAAAGGAAAATAAAAGAAGGTGAAGAGCACAGAAAAAGAAGGCGGGAGAAGGAGGAGTTGAGGCAGCGGTGTCGACAGAAAGGGGTCAACCCTTTAGAGATGCGAGCTGCCATGGTGGCTGCAGGTGTGCGGCCGCAGATCCCCTCTGTTGCTACTGCTGATCGGGTTGTTTCTAAGCCGGTTGATTCCTCTGGGATCGTCGAGGCTAGGGGACCGCCTGATCAGGCAGCCTGGCGACGGGTGCCACGACGGCACCACGAGGCAAGAGCGAAGGTGGAAAAAGAGATTGTCCTGACAACGGAACCGGGCGGGGGTCGCAGTGCGGGAGGGGAGCCGAAAGGCTCTACCCCTATGGCGACTTCCGACGGTCGGTTGGCGAACAAAGAGAGGAGAAAACACGGTCGCGCTCACAGGACCGAAAGCTGGTCAGGAGGCCAAAAACCCAAGAAGGACCAACGCCGCACGCGCGCACACATACGCGTGCGCGTCCGAGACAATAAAATATACCAACAAAATGTAGCAAACAAATGCAGATGAACTTACCAGTAGAGGTGTGCGAAGCTTCGAAATTTCGAACCGAATCCGCACTGAACGTTCGGTTGGAATAATTCTACGCGCCGGCGATGTTAAAGTTGCTCGAAGCTCGAAATACGTAATCGTCAAAATAGTTTGAAGTGTTCAAGAACACTTTGATATTAAACATTACAGACATTGGAAGCTGCCAAAGATAGCAGCGGTAGCAGTGCTTTTAACTCTGCATCGGCCACATTGAGTCGGTAACGTAATTTGAGGAGATGTCACTAATGCATATTTTTGAGAGTTGGTGGGACACATTGAGACTTCACAGAGCCATCTAACAATCACAGATTAATTATATATATATATATATATATATATATATATATATATATATATATATATATATATATATATATATATATATATATATATATATATATATATATTGTCACGAAGTGACGTAATGGCCATTAGAAATCTAATTAGTTAACAGGGGAATAGATCCGTACCATCCGTATTTAATTTAATTTATTTTTGTTATTAAAACATTCAATAAAGTATAATTTCATGAAAACGTCGCGAGATCGGAGGAAGGGTAAGGAGTATAGCGGGTTGAGGTCGCCCAGGCGGGTCCTGCGGTGTGCGAAGCGATGAAAGCAGGGACGGCTGGTCTGGTCCACTACATACCTATGCGCACCTCGCAGCGCATACTTTGCGTGCCGTGCGAGAGCTAGGAGATCCACCGTGACGCGCTGAACAAGTTAGTTCTTTTTCAGCAGTCGCAGGGGCCGTCACGGAGAGTAACCAGCCACCGTCCGCGTCTTCATTCTTGGTGTTCGGTTTTATTGTGTGTTTCAGTAGCGAATCCAGCAGGCCGGTCGTGGGAGTTTAGTTCTCTTTCAGCGAGCGCAGAGCCAGGTCACAGAGAGGAAGCAGCCACCGTCCGCGTCTTGATTCTTGGTGTTGGGTTTTATTGTGTATTTCAGGCCGGCCGTGGGAGAGTACGCCGCGATTCGTTAGGTGCACCAGCTTAGTAGAGTTAGCCGCTGTGGCAAGTGGAGAACGCCGTCTTCAGCAGGCCGCTCATTTCCGCTTCGTTTGGGTAGGTCGCTGTCTCTATAGCTGTACGGTGGAGGGCCTGTATGAAAGGGGTTTTCCACGGATCGACGACTCTCTCTCTCTCTGGCGGCGAACACCTAGGCGCGCTTGGTGGCCTTCGCCAGAGGTGACGTTAAAGTCCAGGTGTGGAAAAGATATTGAATGTTGTTGTGTTTGTCAGTGGTTCTATTTCAGAGAGACGGCCGCAAAGGAGCTTCGGATAAATAGGTCCATCGTTCGCTTCTGTCTGTATCCGCGGAGCGACCTAGGGGAGCCGGGGCTCGCGTTCCTGGGCTGGAGTCTTCCCGAGAGCGCGAGAGCATTAGCAAAGCGGCCGACTGCATGTTGATTTGAACCCGGGGGGCGGTCTAGCCACGATCAAATCATCCCAAAGCGGTCTCCCGTGGCGCAGCTCTCGTGCTCCTGGATCTGGACGCCAGCAGGGATATTTCGGGCTGCAGTAGGTCTCCACCACTCCTGGCGATCGAAACAGTCTGGCGATACCCGGTGTCCCGACCGTCCGACCGACAGTATTGGGAAAACTTTGTCGTTTTCAGTCTTCGGGGGAAAAGCTTTATTTGTTTCCGTCGGGAGGCGCAAAGGGGTCGCGTTCCTGGGCTGGAGTCTTCCCGAGAACGCGAGAGCACTAGCGAAGCGGCCGACTGCACGTTGATTTGAACCCGGGGGGCGGTCTAGCCACGATCAAATCATCCCAAAGCGGTCTCCCGTGGCGCAGCTCTCGTGCTCCTGGATCTGGACGACAGCAGGGATAGTTCGGGCTGCAGTAGGTCTCCACCATTCCTGGCGATCGAAACAGTCTGGCGATACCCGGTATCCCGACCGTCCTGAAGGCACCGCCTGGAGGCTGTGTTTTCTTTTAACTTGATAGTGAGGACTTCCTTTATTTTGTCGAGGGGAAATTTCCATCTCCCTAGGGAGACACTTCCGCCGGTCGTAGAGAGTCTGTATGACTGCCACGCATGCTTGAGGGTCCGTAATTAATATTGCATGCCCGCTTAAACCGACCACCTGTCCGGTGCCTTGCTTTGGCGATCTTGGGTCGCTTCTGCCCGCTTACAACCCGCGAGTTTACCACCCCTATTCGTGATACCGTCCGTATAACTCGCGAATATTTCAGTTTCTGCCTCTGGTCTCTAATAGATTTATTAGTTGTCAAATAAGTTAGTTTAAACGTGGGGTATACCGGAAGAATCCCTTGTGTAAATATTTCTTTGTATATATTTTGTAAATATTTCCCCACCAATACTTTTGTAAATAGATTATTTGTTTTATACGGTATTTCATTTAAAGCTTCCCAACCAATCCACCCCAACGTAATACGTAACATCCTGATCTCTAATACATAGGCCATAATTAAGGAGTCCTGAGGGACTTCGCCTGAGGACTTAGGTGAACCCTGTCTCCACTGAAGTTTACCCCGGGTCCGTGTAACTGTAAATAGCAACCGAGGACAGATATATAGTCCTGAGGGAGCGCAGCGTCTTCCTTTAAACCCACGCTGCTGGCGCCTGAGCAAATCCCGTAAAAATCCGTACTGATAAGGTTATCCCGTGGGAACCTCCCCATATCAGGGAAAGATAACCTTATCCCGATTTGACCCCTCACAAATGGCACCTGTGAGCAGGGACCTAAGTTAGTAAATTAAATTAGAGAAAGGTGGATTTAGGGAAGTAGCCGTAAATATTTTGAAATTTTTAAATTTTAATGTACATAGTTTATCGCTAATTGTGATAAGAGTTGTTGGAAAAGTGTAAATAAGATATGTTACCTGTATCTTAAGAATTCGGTATATTTTTAGTTTGAAACAGAGGCGGAATTTAAAAAGGAATTACAATATCGTTATCTACGATAGCAATCGCCGTATCATCAATACTTTGTGAAACCGTGAACATTAATTTATTTTGCTTTTAGTAGAATTCTTTGTAATCAGCTGTTGATCTTACAATATTTTTGTGGTAGTAATAATTAACTTTTTTTTTTTTGAGTCGGCAGCCAGACACCGAGGTGAACGGTTAAACGAGTAGGTATCGTAAATTGTGATAAGTGTGTTAAAAGTAGGAATCGGAGTTTTTGATTTTAAAAATGAATCAAAATAAAAAGGCCGAACCCCCGGACAGGGGAAGATTAGAGTCTGAACGTGTAGTGACAGATTGGTATAAAGAAACAGAAAAGGAATTACTTCAGGATACAGAGATGGATTGTGAAACAAGTAAGGTAGGAATGGAAAAACAATCAAAAGATATCGGTGAAAAAAAAACAAAAAAATAAAATAGATAAGGAATTGGTAAGTAATGTTTTCAATTCATTAAAAGAAATTTCAAACAGGAATGTAAGAATACATTTACAGGATTGTCAAACAAGTGAATTAAATAAAACTAAATCAGATGATAAGTTAAATAGTATAGATAAACCATTTAGAGATATAAATAATTTTTACGATAATTTTCACAGTGGGCCGTTTATTGTTTACATTCAAAATAATAACGGAAACATTGGTAAAAGCCATATAATTACCACATCACGAATAATTAGAAACTCAGTACCGGATATAGACAATGATATTAAATCAATTATTAGTGTAGGCTTAAATAAAATAAAAATAGAACTTACTAAGGCACAAAGTGCGAATAATTTAGTTAATTCAACAATATTAAAAAATAAAAATTATTTAGCTTATATACCGCAATATTTAACGAGACGGCAGGGGGTAATAAAAAAAATAGACTTAGATATCACAGAAAATGAATTATGCACTATGATAAAACCGCGTATAGGAGATCATTTCCAAATAATAAGTGTACGCAGAATGAATAGAAGGGTGTCAAACGGTAATCAGGTCTCTTATGTCCCAACTCAATCAATACTAGTCACATTTCAAGGTCAATACCTCCCAAAAAAAGTGTCTATAGAGAAAATTATCTTTGAGGTCGAACCGTATATTAGAAGGGTCATACAATGTATGAAATGTTTACGCTACAATCACGTAAGTACGCAGTGCAAAGGAAGGGAAAGGTGTGAAACATGTGGAGACGAACATACGAACATAGTAATAGTCAGTGTAACCATACAGGCCCTCCGGTATGCGTAATATGCCGGGGACCACATAAGGCGACAGACAGAAAATATTGCCCAGAGTATGAAAAGCAAAAATCAATTAAAAATATAATGAGCATTGAAAATAAATCTTTTAAGGAAGCAACAGTTCAATACTCGCAGAGTTATGCAAATAGGGCAAAAGCCACTTTCCAGAGTCCGAGTACGTTGTCAGAAATTAGTACGAGTAAGATCAACTCTCCACCGAATGATTACTCCTTTTCTAACTCCCCAAGTCTTTCACAAACAAACTATCCCTCCCAGTCACAACATTTAATTAAAAGGAAACGTACAAATATACTGCACGACAATAAAATTGACACAATACGACAACAACACCAACAAATCCTCACTACACCCACCTTAAACATGACACCAATTATAAATCCAATACCCCCCAATTATAAACAACCTAAAGAGGAAGACAAGACAGAAAAGCTTGTCTCATTTTTCTTAGAGACGTTAAAAAATATGGGGACGGAAAGCTTATTTGATGGGGATCAATTACATAAATTTAGAGTAGACATATCGCACATAATACATAACCAAAAAACCTCTTCGCGGTTAATATAATGCAATGGAATTGTCGGTCCTTGATTTCGAATAAAGGCAGTTTAGAAAGATATATTTATGATAATAAAGTTGACATAGCATTATTAAGTGAAACGTGGTTGAAAATGACAAATTGTGTAAATATGATAGGCTACAATATGCTAAGGGAAGATAGAGTAGATGGGTATGGTGGGGTAGCCCTACTCATATCAAATAAACTAGCATATACACAAATTGGTGGATTCCACCCAATAAACAACTTAATGTGTGTAGCAGCTAAAATAAAAATATCGTCTGAAAAAATTATTAATTTTTATTCCGTCTATATTAAACCAGGAATAAGAATTTCAGCTACTGAGTGGGATAGATTTTTTAAAAGTTTAGAAAGACCATTTTTAGTCGGGGGTGACTTTAATATTCATCATGCAGCATGGGGCTGCACCAGTATTGATCTTAATGGACAAAATCTAATGACAGCTATAGATGATAATCAATTAACTTATCTCAATACTGGTGCAGAAACTCGCATAAGTAACCCAAACAGTATTTCCAGGTCGGCAGTTGATTTGACGATATCGTCAAATAATTTAGCACAAAATATAGAATGGAGCGTAAAAGGCGAAACACTTGGATCGGATCACTTTGTAATAGAGTATAAACTTTATATAAATAATCTAAATAATAGTTTAGGTAGATTTAAAAATAAAGTTTCAAACAAAAAATGGAATGTAAGGAAAGCTAATTGGATACTATACACCCAAAAAACTGATCAATTTGCGAAAAATATATCAGAAGTAAATTCAAACATTGGATATAATGATTTTATAGATGGCTTAAATTCAATAATTTCAGACACAATACCTGAGAATAAAACTAAGAATTCTAAGTTTAACAGAGCATGGTGGAATGAAAACTGTAAAGTAGCAATTGCTAAACGGAAAACAGCTCTACAATCTTACAAATTAAACCCCACGATGCAAAATTTTGTTGAATATAAAAAAAATGTGGCTTTAGCAAAGCGAGTAATTTTAGAAAGTAAAAGAAAAACCTGGCAAAACTTTTGTAATACCCTAAATAAGAACACAAAAATTAATGACATCTGGAAAACAATAAAATGTTTAAATGGTATTCAAAAAGGTAACACACCAAGAAGTATTAGCAACGATTGGATGGAAGAATTTATGCAACTGCAGGCTCCGGCATGGGTAGAAAAAAATGTAACATATCCTAATGCAACATCAAACGACAATATAGAATTATTTACCATTCAGGAACTGAACTTCAGTTTGAAAAATATTAACAACACAGCTGCTGGGGCGGACAACATTCACTACTCCATGTTATACCACCTATCTGACACAGCAAAAATAGTTTTAGTAAAGATAATTAATGACATATGGATGTCTGAACAATATCCAGAAAGCTGGAAAATATATCTTATTCTAGCGTTTTTAAAACCGTCCAGAGATCCCAACTTAGCAAGGTCATATAGGGGGATATCATTAGCATCGTGTGTACTAAAAACATTAGAAAAAATGATTAAAAGAAGGTTAGAGACATGGTTAGAAAAAGAGTTGAAATTATCCACAGATCAATATGGGTTTAGAAGAGGTTATTCCACAATAGAAAGCTTAACAAAACTTATTACAGATATTAACATCTCATTCACTAACGTAAAGTCAACAGTAGCGGCGTTTATTGATATTGAAAGTGCTTACGATAACATCGATCTGGGTTTACTATACAATAAAATGTTATACATAGGAATAGAGCAAAATTTTGCCCGTAAAATAACAAAACTATACCACAACAGAAAAATTAATTTATTAACAACTAACGACGAAGGTGTCTCCTCTAGAACCACATCAAAAGGTATACCACAAGGAAGTATTCTCAGCCCACTCCTGTATCTGATTTATACCCACGACCTCAGTTACAACATAAATATACAGATTTTGCAGTTTGCCGATGATATATGTGTCTATCATACCAATTGCGAAATTGAGACTGGAATCAAAGAAGTAACAGAAGCTATCACACAACTACATCAATGGACTCAAACTAATAATATGGATATATCAACTACAAAAAGTCAGATATGTATCTTTACCCGCAAGAGACAGCTATTACCTATTAATGTCAAGGTCAACGATATGGAATTCCCCGTTAAAGACAAGGTTTGTTTTTTGGGCATGTTTTTAGACAAGAAATTACTTTGGAGAGACCATATTCAATATTTGACAACAAAGGCAGAAAAAGCAATGAATATTCTTCGTATGGTCTGTCATACAAAATGGGGGGCCGACACTAACATAGCCTTGATAATATATAGATCATTTATAAGAGCATTGTTTGACTACGGGTCATTTTTATATGAGCAAGCGGCAAAAACCCATTTAAATAAAATCAACATTGTTCAGAATAAATGTTTAAGGTTAGCTTTGGGAGCACTCAGAAGTACCCCTGTAAATAACTTGTTGGCAGAATGTTGTGAGATGCCTTTTCAGTTTAGAAGGAAAGTGATATGCATAAGATTTATGTTAAAGTTGCATGCAAAAAACAGCCCGATACTACTGAAGCTAGGTCAACTACATGAACTTACACTAAGGCATAGATATTGGATTAGAAAAACACCTCCACTCACAGTTGAAGCATATATGGTTGCATCAGAAGCAAAGTCCGACATGTACACCTATCATATACAGCCATATCATCAAATGCATAACGAAGTATTTCAAAATCTAAAAATTGACTACCTGCAAGATTACTCTTACTTTCCTCAGCAGCTAAGAAACCAAATATTTCGAGAAGACTACAGAAAACTTGTCCAACAGAATAGTTGTCAAATTTTTACAGATGGTTCAAAAACGGACGATGAAACCGCATGTGCTTTTTTTGAAGTAATAAATTCTAATTTTAAAACCTTTAAATTAAACAAGAATATGTCAAACTATACTGTAGAGTTAATAGCAATCATAGAAGCCTTAAAATATGCCACCAGTAAGGACGATACTCATTTTGTAATAATCACAGACTGTAAAAGTGTACTGCAGAAAATTGAAAACCTAAGAAACCACAGTTCAAATAACTACTTATTTGGAGAACTAGCCAAATGCTTACATAATTTACTCTTAGATAACAAAAGCGTAAGATTTATGTGGATCAAAGGCCACTGTGGTATTGTCCAAAATGAAATTGTGGATAACTTAGCAAAAAAAGCGCTGAAAGTGGGTCAGTTAACTGAATATCTCTGTCCAGTAGAAGATTTGTTGTCAATAGGGTCAAAATATAGTAACAACATTTGGGAGGAACAATATAATAATGAGACAAAAGGAAAATATTACAGAGATATTCAGCCTAATCTACCCAAAGTACCCTGGTTTAGCAATTGCTACTATCAAAAACATTTTGTAACGATAATCTGTAGGTTAAGGTTTAACCATGCTCTGTTCCCTAGCTATAAATATAGAATAGGTCTTACAGAAAACCCACTCTGTGTGTGTGGAGAGGTGGGTGATGCACAGCATGTCTTACTAGAATGTAGTAATAAACAAAACATAATTGAAACAATTTTTCAAATTATTATGAACCTAAATTTCATACAGAAACCATTTTGCATTACTCAGTTATTGGAAATGAAAAATATATAAAATCCTAATTGACCACATACACAGGCTGGGTTTAAGTCTGTAAGTAAATATAGGTGTAGATGTATATAGCCATGTTAGACTAATATAAAACATATTCATAACTAAATTAGGTAAGCAATCCATTTGTTCTACCCCTTATGTACACCTCATCTTATAGAAGTCTTCCTGTTCGTCTTTAAAGTTGCCTTGACAGACTCCTTGGCATGAAAATTTTTGTGTCCCTTGTGCATTTCCTGTAGGTATAAGTAATTAAAATAAATATCTATAAAAAAAAATGAAAAAAAAAAGTTGTATATATGTATATAAATGTGTATTAAAATGAAAAAATGAAAATAGGAATAATAAAAAATATTTATTTAATAAATTCATAGAATAAATGAACAATATATGTAGTGTATACCTACACAGAGAGATCCGATATGGCGGTATATATGTATATAATTGTGTATATATGTATGTATGTGTGCATATGTGTATACATTGAATGTAGATAAACTGTTGAGCTGGAAATGCTTTACGGCTAACCAAACTGGAAAAATGTGCTAATGGCAAAAAGCCGCAGCCATCATATATGAACAACAACAACAACTTTTTTTTTCACGCTAGCTTTGAATGTTTGTTTACTGCGGTACGTAATACGATTACATTCTTTAAGAGTAACATTTCTTTTAATCAACATCTTAAGTTTAGCGTTAATATATAGTGTTTTTTTTTTTTTGGTTTCAACTTGTAGAAAATTTTGTTATACCGAATTTATTTTGTTTCTTGTTTTGTGTTTATAATTAATTTTTTTAACACTGCTGACCAAGGGAAACTACTGTTACAAATCCGACCCGTTTCATCTTAACACTGCGTTAACATCTTCGATAGCTTCGCAGCGCCGTCTTGCCGCTTTACCGTTTGCACTGAACAATGTCAGACGTGAAAACGGACAAGGCCGTCGAGCCTGAGCCTCAAGAGAAGTCCGATCCGGACCTATTTGACGGCCGTGTAGGATGGGTATACAGGCTGAAGAAGCCTGAACTGGAAACAGAGTTAGCGAGGTTTTGCCTACGACCCCAGACAACGGTTGAAGAAATGAGAAGGCAATTGATTAAATTTTTGCGAGAAGGAAGACCGCCGCACGCCGAGGCAGCCTCACTGCCTGACATTACCGCTTCGCCGCCGCCGTCACCACGAACGGGAAACTTAATCGGGCACCTAACACCGCCTACGCAAAAGCCATTCCCGCCGCCAATATCACCAGTGACCAAGACTGCGACATTTCGGCAACCAGAACCACTCAATCTGTTTGCGTGGAACCTGCATTTCCAGGGCAGGTCTGACCCCGTAGCATTTTTAGAACGCATAGAAGAAATCCGCTTGCACTTTAACGTATCTTCGGACCGCCTTCTGCCAGTGTTGCCACAGGTCTTGGAAGGTCAAGCCTTGCTGTGGTATCGGAATAATAGGGCGTACTGGACATCGTGGGAAGACTTTATCGAGGATTTCAAGCGTTTCTATTTCCCGGCAAATTACTTCGTAGATTTAGAAGATGAAATCAGTCGACGTTTACACAAAGCCGGTGAGCCCGTGTTTACTTACATAACAGAGCTGCAGACACTCATACGCCGGCACGGAAACATCAACAGGCAACAGGAATTGACTTGGTTAAGAAGAAACCTGCGCCCAGGGTTCCGACAGATGCTCTGGAATTGCGAAGTGCCAGACATACGTACGTTCATAGAAAAAACAAAGGCAATTGAGGCGATGTTGAAGGAACTGAAGGATACCAAGGAGGGCCCACCAAAGCCTAGCCGGCCTCCTTCGGATGAGCAAGAAAGTGGGAATACTAGTTCCCCCGCTAAGAACCGTTTCACATCCCCGACTTCTCCTACGACTGACCGTCCGGAAGCCAGTAAGCAGGTTCGTTTCGCGATGGAGCGTACGATTGCTGGAATTGTGGCGAGACAGGACACATGAGAAGCAAGTGTCAGAAAGCACCACGACTGTTTTGTTCACGCTGTGGCAAGGCAGGGGTGTTATCCCGGGATTGTAAATGTCCGGGAAACTAGATGGGAACTGTGGAGGGCCGAGACTCCAGCAGTTCCACCCCAACGACACCTCGGCCATTGACAGACGATCTCGAACTGACAACAGGCCCATAGTCAGGACAAGGATAGGCCAGAAGTGTTTCAGTGCTTTGCTGGACACAGGGGCGACCCGGTGCTTTCTGAGCGGTACCGCACTTGAGGAAATAGACGCAGATTATTTACAAGCCGTCTCCTTGCCAGGCGTAAACACCCGCATCGCCGATGGAAGACTGGTCTCCGTACAACAAATGTACGTGACTGAATTGATGTTGGGTAGTAAGAAGATACAAGGGGAGCTGTTGTATCTGCCTCACCTCCCGGTAGACCTAGTGTTGGGGATGGATATTTTGGGGAAGTACGACTTCCGTATAGATTTACCGACCGCTAAAACCTACCTCGATGGAGAACTGCTGGCGTCAGCAACTCCACCCCCGCCCGTAGTTCCAATACATACTATGGAAACGAACACCTTGGGGGAATTGACCCCCCGAGAGCGACGTCAACTTGATCTGTTCTTGGAGAAAGAACTTGGTTATTTCAAACGAATAACTGGCCCTACCGACCGAGTACAACATCATATCCGCCTGTCGAGGAGAGAACCTATCAAGCAGCGATACCGCCCACAAAACCCGAAAATGCAGCAGGTCATTAACGACGAGGTCGACAGGATGTTGGAAGAAGGAATTATAGAACCTTCTAACAGCCCATGGAGCTTACCTGTGGTGATGGTTAAGAAAAAGGACGGAAAATACCGCTTCTGTGTGGACTTCCGGGAAGTTAACAAGGTTTCCGTCAAGGACGCCTACCCGCTGCCATATATATCGGGCATACTCGACAAGCTTCGCCGGGCCAAGTACATCAGCAGTCTGGATTTGAAGCAGGGCTACTGGCAAATCCCTCTGACGCCAACAAGTAAGCCCATCACCGCCTTTACCGTCCCGGGGAGGGGGTTGTATCAGTTCAAAGTCATGCCTTTCGGAATTCACTCGGCTCCAGCGACGTTCCAGCGGCTGTTGGATACCATAATAGGCCCCGATATGGAACCGCACGCTTTCGCCTACCTGGACGACGTTATCGTAATGGGAGAGACCTTCGAGGGGCACCTGGAGAACTTGAGGGAAGTGTTCCGAAGGCTGAGGCAGAGTAACTTGCAGCTGAACCCGGAGAAATGTCACTTCTGCAGGAAGTCGCTGAAATATCTTGGGCATGTTGTGACGTCGGATGGCATCCACCGATCCGGATAAAGTGGAGGCTATCGAGGCCATGCCGACCCCACGAACTGTAAGAGACGTCCGTCGATTTTTGGGGGTCGCCTCGTGGTACCGCCGTTTCATTCCGCAATTCTCACAGGTAGTGACCCCCTTGACCAAGCTATTGAAGAAGAAGAATCGATGGCACTGGGGTGAAGAGCAAGAGAGGTCGTTTAAAGACCTGAAGAAATTACTCACTCAGACGCCGGTATTGACCTGTCCGGACTTTTCGAAAGAATTCGTCCTGCAAACTGATGCCAGTGATAATGGCTTAGGCATAGCTCTGACTCAGAACATCGATGGGTCAGAGAAAGTCATCGCGTATGCCAGCCGGACGCTCTGCCCTGCCGAGAAAAATTATTCCGTGACGGAAAAAGAGTGCCTAGCGGTGGTATGGTGGATTGAAAAAATGCGCCCATACCTGGAGGGGTACCATTTTACAGTACTGACAGACCACCAATCTCTTAGGTGGTTGCAAACGATTAAAACCCCGATTGGGCGCGCGGCCAGGTGGAGCGTATTTCTACAACAATACGACTTCACGATAAAATATCGAAGAGGGGCACTAAACCGTGTAGCGGACGCCCTATCCCGTTCACCGTTAGAGAGCTGTGAAGAGTCAATGGAAGAGAATATTTGCTTCACAGAGGAGGAAGCAAGCTGTTCCTGGTACAGACGTAAGTTGGACCAGGTGGAAAGGAACCCGGAGGCATTTCCCGACTATTCCATCAGGGGCGGAAGACTGTACCGACATTTTTGGGACGCATACAACTTAAGCGAGCCCGAGCTGAGCGATCCCTGGAAATTGTGCATCCCTAAGAACGTGCGTGGCCGAATTCTACGAGAGAACCACGACGAACCGACCGCCGGGCACATGGGCATTTCAGAAACCATTGCCCGTATAGCTTGTCATTACTATTGGCCAGGGATGTTTCGGGAACTTGCGAGTTATGTGAGGCAATGTAATCGCTGTCAGAGGTTTAAAGTCTCCCAACAACAGACCCCCGGGAAGATGCAGCCTTCCTCGAACAAGACACCATGGGAAACCGTCTGCGTCGATTTAGTGGGACCCCTGCCTCGGTCCAAAAAGGGGCACAATTTTATTATTGTCGCCCAAGACCGTTTCACGAAATGGGTAGAATGCCGACCGTTGAAGAAAGCCACCGCCCCCGCCGTCAACAAAGCGTTGTTTGAGATGGTTATCACTAAGTTTGGCTGCCCCAAGACACTGATCTCGGACAACGGGAAACAACTAGTGTCCCATGAACACAAGGCCTGGCTGAAGGAGTTGGGGATAGCCCAGAGGCTGACCCCAATATACACTCCCCGGGCCAATGCTGTGGAGAGGGCGAATCGCACGCTGAAAACCATGATCGCTCAGTTTTGCGAGCATGATCAGCGACAGTGGGATGAAAGATTGCCTGAACTGGGGTTCGCCATCAACACGGCCAAACAGGAATCCACCGGATTCACCCCAGCCTTCCTGAACTTCGGCCGAGAGCTGACCGTCCCCGGCGCGGTGCACGCTGAACGCGAAATACCGCCGGAGAGGCAGACAGAGGAGTCGGAGACGACGCCGGAAGAAATAGAAGACCGTCATAACCGTCTGAAGAAGCTACGGGAAACATTCGAGTTAATGAGAATGAATCTGGCAAGGGCGTTCACCCAACAAAGTCGCCACTACAATTTGCGTCGCAGGGAATGGCAATGCAAAGTTGGTGAACAGGTATTACGCCGGGAACATCCGTTATCCCAAGGAACCAGTGGTTTTGCCGCAAAGCTCGCGGCGAAATATTCTGGTCCGTATACGGTGGTCAAAGTAGTGTCGCCGGTGGTGTATGACCTCCGGGATACCAAGGGCAAGTTGCTGAAACACATACATGTGAAAGATCTGAAAAAGTTTCATGCACCACAGCAGCCAGAGGCCGTAAATACGTCGCCGCCGCCAGAACTACACTTCATCCGTGCATATGCAGCAGCAGACGTATCCAGAATCGACGAAATTGTTCCCGTAAAACCAGAGTATTTACCGATGGCAGAGAAGAGTCTATGTTGTAGGTGCGGTCAGTATGGACACACCCGTTACCGCTGTGAGTAGCCGTTAAATGCTCCCAAGGTGGGAAAGTGGGCAGTAGGCCCCGAGAATGTTCCTGTCAGGACCCAGGAAAACCAAATGTGGTCATGGAGAAGAGGAGTAGCGACAAGAGCCATGCAGCGTACGCCCCAGGTTGCAGTGTAGCTACCCAGTGTAACCTGGTGCCGAGCGACCGAAGCCATGGGAACTGCAGAAGTGCCAGCCAGCAAGCCCGAACAGATGGAGGCCACGTCATGGGATGGGTGCTGCTACCAGGGCAGGCCGTATCGCCTAGTGCCAGCCGGCGCTCCATGGACCTGACGCAAGGGCCACGTGCGGCTGCACGACTTGATGGACAGGCGACAGGTACTAGGTGCAGTGTGTGACACGGGAGTATGGGACACGTCTAGGAGTGCCACTCGACGGTACACAAACGCGGAGACTGTGGGTGAGACTATCATTGACTATTATTTAGATTAAGCATAGTGTACTCAACCTAATTCTCAGACATTTTATGCTAAGTTCCGTTCAAATAGCTCCCAATTCATTTGAGGCGGGAAGCTATCAATTTCGGGTGTGTTAAATCTGAACGATTTGTTTATTTACGCTTAGGAACCCTGGTTAAGTTAGTGTTAACATGCATTTTTCCTTTTGGTTATTTTCTTGAGTTAAACGATATTGCATATAGACGCACCTCGGTGCCTCTACAGAGGTAACTGTTCCGCATTTGTGCTTGGAGCATTGTTTAAATTTAGTTTAAGGATATATTTTATTTTCTGTTTACCTACGAATTCTAATTATTTAATTTTCCGTTCGAAGATACTTGATTTAGTTTAAGGATATGTTTTATTTTCTGTTTACTTACGAATTTTAATAATTTAATTTTCCGTTCAAAGATGTTTTATTTAGTTTAAGAATATTTCGTTTTTTTAATTATGAGATGTTGCGCATTTCCAGGGGTTATGATGGAAAATTTGACAATATCGTTTCCCTGGTGCGCCTTCTAATTATCTAATTTTCCTTTGAAAAACGTTTCACTTAGTCTAAGAATATATATATTTTTTTAATGAAGAAATTCTGCGCATACCCAGGGAATATGGTTGGAAATTTGATATCATTTCTCCGTTACACATACTAATTATTTATTCTTGCTTTGAAAGATGTTTGATTTAGTTTAAAAGTGTATTGGGTAGGACCGCTTGCTTATATGGAATAGGAAAGACAAACTCTTCTTGGAGGGTACATTATGTGCATTCTTTCTCGACATATTGGTAGGCCTGTTATTTTCTTGTATTATTATTGTTATATTGGGGACCAGAGGACCGGTGAGGTCGGGATGTGGAAGAAAAAACTTCGTTTTTTCTTTCAGGAGAAGAGAGGGGGATGTCACGAAGTGACGTAATGGCCATTAGAAATCTAATTAGTTAACAGGGGAATAGATCCGTACCATCCGTATTTAATTTAATTTATTTTTGTTATTAAAACATTCAATAAAGTATAATTTCATGAAAACGTCGCGAGATCGGAGGAAGGGTAAGGAGTATAGCGGGTTGAGGTCGCCCAGGCGGGTCCTGCGGTGTGCGAAGCGATGAAAGCAGGGACGGCTGGTCTGGTCCACTACATACCTATGCGCACCTCGCAGCGCATACTTTGCGTGCCGTGCGAGAGCTAGGAGATCCACCGTGACGCGCTGAACAAGTTAGTTCTTTTTCAGCAGTCGCAGGGGCCGTCACGGAGAGTAACCAGCCACCGTCCGCGTCTTCATTCTTGGTGTTCGGTTTTATTGTGTGTTTCAGTAGCGAATCCAGCAGGCCGGTCGTGGGAGTTTAGTTCTCTTTCAGCGAGCGCAGAGCCAGGTCACAGAGAGGAAGCAGCCACCGTCCGCGTCTTGATTCTTGGTGTTGGGTTTTATTGTGTATTTCAGGCCGGCCGTGGGAGAGTACGCCGCGATTCGTTAGGTGCACCAGCTTAGTAGAGTTAGCCGCTGTGGCAAGTGGAGAACGCCGTCTTCAGCAGGCCGCTCATTTCCGCTTCGTTTGGGTAGGTCGCTGTCTCTATAGCTGTACGGTGGAGGGCCTGTATGAAAGGGGTTTTCCACGGATCGACGACTCTCTCTGGCGGCGAACACCTTGGCGCGCTTGGTGGCCTTCGCCAGAGGTGACGTTTAAGTCCAGGTGTGGAAAAGATATTGAATGTTGTTGTGTTTGTCAGTGGTTCTATTTCAGAGAGACGGCCGCAAAGGAGCTTCGGATAAATAGGTCCATCGTTCGCTTCTGTCTGTATTCGCGGAGCGACCTGGGGGAGCCGGGGCTCGCGTTCCTGGGCTGGAGTCTTCCCGAGAGCGCGAGAGCATTAGCAAAGCGGCCGACTGCATGTTGATTTGAACCCGGGGGGCGGTCTAGCCACGATCAAATCATCCCAAAGCGGTCTCCCGTGGCGCAGCTCTCGTGCTCCTGGATCTGGACGCCAGCAGGGATATTTCGGGCTGCAGTAGGTATCCACCATTCCTGGCGATCGAAACAGTCTGGCGATACCCGGTATCCCGACCGTCCTGAAGGCACCGCCTGGAGGCTGTGTTTTCTTTTAACTTGATAGTGAGGACTTCCTTTATTTTGTCGAGGGGAAATTTCCATCTCCCTAGGGAGACACTTCCGCCGGTCGTAGAGAGTCTGTATGACTGCAACGCATGCTTGAGGGTCCGTAATTAATATTGCATGCCCGCTTAAACCGACCACCTGTCCGGTGCCTTGCTTTGGCGATCTTGGGTCGCTTCTGCCCGCTTACAACCCGCGAGTTTACCACCCATATTCGTGATACCGTCCGTATAACTCGCGAATATTTCAGTTTCTGCCTCTGGTCTCTAATAGATTTATTAGTTGTCAAATAAGTTAGTTTAAACGTGGGGTATACCGGAAGAATCCCTTCTGTAAATATTTCTTTGTATATATTTTGTAAATATTTCCCCACCAATACTTTTGTAAATAGATTATTTGTTTCTTACGGTATTTCATTTAAAGCTTCCCAACCAATCCACCCCAACGTAATACGTAACATCCTGATCTCTAATACATAGGCCATAATTAAGGAGTCCTGAGGGACTTCGCCTGAGGACTTAGGTGAACCCTGTCTCCACTGAAGTTTACCCCGGGTCCGTGTAACTGTAAATAGCAACCGAGGACAGATATATAGTCCTGAGGGAGCGCAGCGTCTTCCTTTAAAACCACGCTGCTGGCGCCTGAGCAAATCCCGTAAAAAGCCGTACTGATAAGGTTATCCCGTGGGAACCTCCCCATATCAGGGAAAGATAACCTTATCCCGATTTGACCCCTCACAATATATATATATATATATATATATATATATATATATATATATATATATATATATATATATATAAAATTATATTAATATATACTATGTTGGACATTCTTTATTTCACAATGAGCCACAACAACATTAAATATTCTCTCAATCCAATCAATCACACACAGTTAAAATTTCAAGTGATTATTATATATTATTATAACTATCATGGTCAACTTTAACCCCCTCACTCAAAGACTGTTAAAACTGCCTAGATAATACCAAACGACAAAAAGTATAATATATAATTGAACTTAGTTATAAATGTATAAATCTGAAAAAGTTTTTGATATACCTTTTTTATGTTTTTGATTCAATGCTGACCCATCTTCACAACTAACATCAGCACCAGAAGGCATTTTCACCCAATCAACCTGCAAATTTTGTCAAACCTTTGCTTTTTGCAAAAATAATAGATATCTTCTATATACCAAATATGGTATGCTACAATATACCTAAATGTTGTATTTAAGAAAATGATATATTATAAAGAATTTTGGTTAGTTCGACTTTGAATTTTTAAGAAGTTCGAGTGTGAACCTTAGACATACTATTGCAGAGGTTCTAAGTTCTAAGCAACATATTTTCTTGGGTTCTTGCATAGTCCGTTTTATGAAAAACAAGAGTTCACACACCTCTACTTACCAGTGTAAATAATATATTTTTCACCAATATTGGCTTAGCACTCGTAATTCACTAACAAAATTCACTAACAAAATTCACTAACAAATGGCATGTCAAACGTTCGTGACTGGCACGTCTGTAGAATATTTCACTTTTGGTGGTGGTGGCAGTGTTTAAAAAATGTAATATGTACAGTTCACGATCTTGAGACCAAAGCCTGTGCATTCCCGTCTGAAGACGCTCAGAGTTAATCGCTTAGATGGTGCTATTTCCCAGTGATGTGCGTTGCCTAGGAAAGAACTAACACATTTTTATCTTATCACATTTACCCCATTTCTTTCTTTTTTATCAAAAGAAGGTTTTGGCTGCGGCAATATACTTTTCGCACAATAGTAAATCTCCCTTCACCTTACTTATTTTGTATTACTTCTGGAAAGAATATTATTTATTTATACTGTTATGCTAACAAAACACCCAAAAAATCATTTTGATAAGCCTACAAAACCTGATAGATACTAGGGATTTTAGATATAAATTCATTAATACACACAGTACAAAATCCTAATACATATTTTTTAAGATAAAACATAGGCCCATACTCACTTTCTCATGGCATTCATAACCTCAAAAGACTTTTGTGTGTGATGCAGGTTTCTATAAGGTGGTTTTTCCTTTCCATTTGTACGTGGTATTTGCTTCTGTGAACTTTCATCCAAAGAATTTTGACTAGGACAACGTAGAAGCCATCGCCTAAGATAAAATAACTGTCAGCTTGTGTGTCACACAATTAATATATGAAGGACATAAGAGTAGAAATAGTTCCTATTGACTGGTATTATTTCAAAAAGGAAAGCGAAAACACTTTTTCAGTAACAATTGGGTTATATAACACATTTATACCAAGTAAAATATCTTGTGGTAAGTCTAGTAAGTAGCAAAACAGAATAATTTTTTCTCTATTTTTGAATGACAATTTTAAAAACTCATGAATATAATATGTAGCTAAGAAATTTGTGAACAATGGTGACGTATATAAATTTTATGTGGACAAAGAAGGTTTCTATTTGTAATTGAGAGGGTACTATAGATAGATACAGATAGAAGCTAGATGCATAATCTGTAGATAATCAAGACTAGATGCATTCTCGCAACAATTAGAACCGTAGACCGGTTTCGCTCTCATTAGAGCTCTTCAGTATGGCATACTAATTGTAGCAAAAATGCACCAAAAGTAATACGGCTATAGTATAGCCAGCCTTTCAACACGAAGTGAGTGGTGGATGTGCCGCCACCTAGTTGCGGAACCAAGTAGTATGTTGTCACGCCAGCTCCAAATAACACAAAGTGTTAAAAAAAATAGAGACTGTATACAACTAACTAACAATTTAGAAAATTGTCAGCCCTGGCCCATTTCTACCCCAATATAGAGACAAAGTATGTAAGGCTAGATGCATTCTCGCAACAATTAGAACCATAGACCGGTTTCGCTCTCATTAGAGCTCTTCAGTACGGCATACTAATTGTAGCAAAAATGCACCAAAAGTAATACGGCTATAGTATAGCTAGCCTTTCAACACTAAATGAGTGGTGGACGTGCCGCCACCTAGTTGCGGAACCAAGTAGTATGTTGTCACGCCAGCTCCAAATAACACAAAGTGTTAAAAAAATAGAGACTGTATACAACTAACTAACAATTTAGAAAATTGTCAGCCCTGGCCCATTTCTACCCCAATATAGGGACAAAGTATGTATGCCGTACTGAAGAGCTCTAATGAGAGCGAAACCGGTCTACGGTTCTAAAAAATACTGCAAATGAGTATTCGGAGCTCTTGGACATGTTTAATGATTCTGACCGTGTAATTAGAGGAATTTTGAGAGGTGTTATTGATTGAATTGTCATACATATGGTGTACAAGTTATGTTTTGCTTTTTTTTTTTTTTTTATGTTCTCATATTGTGATTATTTAAGACTAATGTAGTTTTAGATGTTCTTGTTATTATTGTAAATGGTTAATCCGTTGAATAAATAAATAAATAAAAAAAAATAAATAATTGTTGCGAGAATGCATCTAGCCTTACATACTTTGTCCCTATATTGGGGTAGAAATGGGCCAGGGCTGACAATTTTCTAAATTGTTAGTTAGTTGTATACAGTCTCTATTTTTTTAACACTTTTGTGTTATTTGGAGCTGGCGTGACAACATACTACTTGGTTCCGCAACTAGGTGGCGGCACGTACACCACTCACTTAGTGTTGAAAGGTTGGCTATACTATAGCCGTATTACTTGTGGTGCATTTTTGCTACAATTAGTATGCCGTACTGAAGAGCTCGAATGAGAGCGAAACCGGTCTACGGTTCTAATTGTTGCGAGAATGCATCTAGCCTTACATACTTTATCCCTATATTGGGGTAGAAATGGGCCAGGGCTGAGAATTTGCTAAATTGTTAGTTAGTTGTATACAGTCTCTATTTTTTTTAACACTGTGTTATTTGGAGCTGGCATGACAACATACTACTTGGTTCCGCAACAAGGTGGCGGCACGTCCACCACTCACTTAGTGCTGTAGATAATCTTCAGATCAAAAAACTATTGGCCAGAGATATGTGCTAGGCTGTGTTATGTTACACAATCGTAAGTGTCAACTTTGTTATTTCAAATGGAACAACCTATATATTCTTGCATTTTTATATTCTATGACAAATTGCAGATACATTTTGTGTATAATATTTTATACCCAAGCCTAACCGTTTTTGACATATTTCAAATTATACAGTGTGTCCACGGATTGAGTGTGGGATTGAGTGACAAAAAAAAATTCGAATTAGAATCTGATTTTCTGGGAATCGCTCCTGCTTTGTCTTAAACTGAGATGTTGAGAAAATGAACAAAATCAATTATTATACAGGGTGGTTTATAACTGATGTAATGAAATATATTAAGAATAAACTACCGTCATTTATGAAGATACCGCAAACGGTTATTAACAAAAATTGTTTAGAATTAAAATTTATGACAAGATCTCAATTTTCAAACAGATTAGCCTACTATGAACTTTTTTTAAGCTGCGACTTTATTTAAATGACGTTCGACGGCTTCTGTGATTAGGTGTACTTTAAAAAATACTTGAAACTGTATTAAAAGTCTTTACCATAATTAAACTTGGGGTAGGTTTTGCTTTCATCTCAACCAATAAAAAAAGTAAAGTAAACGCACAATTGGACATTCGAAGCAATAATTGGGGAGTTGCATGGCTACTTCAGCTCTGCCTTGTTGTTCGTTTTCCGGGATACTACTTATTTGGAAAATTGAAACGTCAATTTTGTTTGTCATGAACGGCAAGCTTCTGTATTTAAAAATGTTAACAACAGAACAAAAAGTGTTGATTGTGCAATGCTATGGTTAGGGTGAAGAACATTCTTATCTGGGAGTGATAAGAAAATTCCTTGAACGCTGGCCAATTTATTCGGTTTCTGCTACTTGTGTAAAAAAAGTTGTTACAAAATGTATGCATACTGGGAGTGTTTTAAATGTTAAGAAGACAAAATCCGACCTAAATGAAGAAGACAATGCTGCAGCTCCATTAGCTATGGATTCTGTTAGGCGTTTTCCGAAATTATCATTAAGAAGCAGGGCATTAGAAATTGGCAATATTAGCAAATCGCATTTGCAACAAATTTATCGTACCAACAAGGTGAAACCTTTCAAAGCAAAACTTATACACACTTTGGAAGAAAATGACGAGTCAAAACGATTAGATTTTTGTTTATGGTACGGCGAGCAATATCTACAAAATCACAACTTTGGCAGAAGAATGATTTTTTCGGACGAATCCACTTTCACCGCTAATGGGGTGGTAAATTCCCATAATGCACGGCATTGGTCTATGGAGAATCCAAATTATAGAGTTAATTGCAGAAGACAATGCCATAAAAAAGTAAATGTGTGGTGTGCTGTTTCTTACACTGGGACAATTGGACCATATTTTTTTGAGCGGAATATGAACCAGTACAGTTATCTGGAAATGCTGGTAAATATTCTTCAAGACCATTTGCATAACATTTCACTAGAAGATAGACTAAGAGCATATTTTCAGCATGACGGCTACCCAGCACATGCAACAGGAATCGTTCGAGAATGGTTCGATCGCGAATTTTGCTGGACAGTGGATTGGTCGATATGAGCCAATACCTTGGCCTCCCAGAAGTCCCGATCCTACCTTAATGGACTTTTATTTATGGGGCTACCTCAAACAGAAAGTCTACGCGGCTCCATTAAACAACGATCTTGATTTGTTGAAACTGAGGTTGAGAGAGGCAATTGGTGGTATTCCAATTCAACATATTCAAAATGCCTACAAAGCATTTACTAAACGGGCTGAGTTATGTGTATCGGCTGGTGGCAGCACATTTGAATAATTTCTTTATTTTTTGTAGTTCGTTTTGAATTTTGTTAGCAAAAGCGTTTTGTATTTTACTAATAAATTATTATTTAACATTGCATGGTTACTTACTTTGCGCACCTGCGTTCAGAAAACCACAGGTAAAAAGCTCCATGTTGATAGGGAAAAAATGTTAATAATTTACTTGAAAATTCAAAGTAGACTGATCTGGCTGAAAATTGAGAGCCTGTCATAAATTTTAATTTTAAACAAGTCTTGTTAATAACTTTTTGCGGTATCTTTATAAACGAAGGTAGTTTACTCTTAATACATTTCATTACATCAGTTATAAACCACCTGTATATTAATTGATTTTGTTCATTTCCTCAACATCTTAGTTTAAGACAAAGCAGGAGCGATTCCCAGAATATCATAATCTAATTCAACAATTTTATGTCACTTATACCTTACCCACACTCAATCCGTGGACACACTGTATGTAAAAAATTGCGTTTGCAGGCCAAAACATGATTATGAAATTTTCGGAAGCTTTTATCAGTTAACTAGAGTTGGTTCAGTTGCAGAAAGAGACATGCCTTAGTAGACTCCGTATGATATTTTAATAATTATTACTACAGGTAGTCAAAAATAAGGTTAAAAATTAAATTTAAAAAACCGCGAAAGGTATTTTTTTTTCCAATGGAAACCCCCTATTTTCCGGACATTATCTTCTTTAACATTAAAAATTAGGATAACGTTGTATAAAGTTGTCTGGTCCCAAAAATTTGTCATTTTCGAAATAATTGGAATTTTCATGCCTGTGCGATATACGCACCAGCTTATTTAAATTTGTCTATTATCTATGGTGAACGTAACAAAGTCTTATCAAGAACATATGAGGGATCAAGAAGTCGCGAGCCAATGGAATCCAGGGGGCAAGCTGGGGAAGTGGAAGCAAGAAAAAAACTTAAATACATAAAACATAAACTTTAGATGAACCTTTCCCCAAGACCGTCATGCGCGGTGAAGAGCCGCATCCTGCACGAGGTGACCCTGTTGATACCTAAACATGACGGATCTAGAGAAGGAGGTCGAAATAAACTCCCCCAATCTACGGTGTCACGTGACGCGTGGCTAGGGATGGATGGCACCAGGGTGATGGTGTCCTGAACGGAACCTCTGGAGTACCGGGCAACCCTCCAGAGTAACCCACCTTGCACCACACAGGAGGTTATGAAGGTGTGGACAGTATTTCCCCATTCTCGTGGGAACAACATGAAGATCATAAATATATATGGAACCAAAACCAATGAGGCTCGAGGAGTGGCTCCGGCTACAGACTCGTGCCTTAAGTCTATTCCGGAAACGGAGACGAACCTGGGGGGGGGGGTGCAGCAGCGTCCGCGGACTCTGGGGGGTCTCACGACCTACGTAGATACGGGGGATCAGGGGGTAGCTTCGTCCACAGACCTGTCCCCGACACCCAAGCTGATGGCTGGGTCCCACCGGATGGCGGCGAGGTCCGCCCTCCACCAGTGGGGACCCTACTGTAGGGGTAAAGGGACTGCCCCGGCAGTCCAAGCGTCTTTCCGCGGCGCAAAGAAAGAAGTTCTGGAGGGCGCAGAAAATGGCGACCGGGACGTGGACGGTCGAGAGACCAGTAAAGGCGCAAGAGGGAAGTGAGGGTTAGAAGAGGACGCGCTTGGACTCTAGCACGCCTACTACAGACAGACAGACGTCCCAAAAGAGCCAAGGCACCTGTTAAGGCGCAAGAGGAGAGTGCGAGTCAGAAGACGCCGTGCTCGGGCTCTAGCACGCCTACTACAGACAGACGTCCCAGAAGGACCAAGGCCGGAACACCGGCGCAGACTGGCTCGTATAGGGAGGCTGCGGAGGGCCTCGGGATGGCGGTGATTGACAGACGCCATCCTGAGGCACGCTAGACCAGGGGAAGGCGGACCTGATCCAGGCTGCGGTGGACTCTCTTCAGGAAGGGGAGAGCCCGCCTCAGTTCCACCGGGCGCGCCTGGCGGGGGGCATCCTCTGGATAACCTATGCCGACCTGCAGTCGCGAAACTGGCTGCGGAAAACGATCGGGGGCCTCGGTATAATGTGGGAGGGGGCGGACTTGACAGCCGTCGAGCCAAGGAACTCCCAAAGAGACGCAAGGTCCTCGTACGGATCCCTGACATCATCCCGCATGAGAGGGTGATCAGTAGACTGAAGATCCAGAATTCTGAACTGGGGACACAACACTGGTCGGTTCTAAGCAGGAAGGCAGAGGAGAAAGGACAGACGCCCGCCTTCTCCATCCACGAGGCGTCTTACAGAGCCCCTGAAGGAATCTCCTTGCAAGGCATTCTGGGGCCTGGGAAGCGTTAGCTTCAGCCCACTGGGGAAGCAACTAGGGGTTAATGGGACTTAGGTTCCTTCAGGTCAACCTCCAACACAGTTACGGCAGCCACGGCCAGACTACTGATGGCTCTGAGGAACACGGATGTGGCCCTCATCCAGAAACCATACTCCTATAAAGGAGAGATCAAAGGACTCGGCGGAGCTGCTGGCAAGCTCATTTACAACAGATCCAGCGAGCACCCGAGGGCCTGCATTTTTGTCAGGGAAGGGATAGAGTTTCTGCCTTTAATGAATTTTTGTTCCAGGGACCTGGCAACGATCGTAACCCTATGTGGAGGAGCGGAGGGGCCGAGAGACATTACTGTCGGGTCAGCCTATCTGCCAGGGGACAGCACGGACCCTCCTCTACCCAAGGAATTTGAGCAGCTGATGGTGGGTAGCAGAGCAGGTTTATGAAATTTAATTTAGGCATATTGAATAAAGGTAATAAACCGACCTTCGTCAAAACAGGGCGTGAGAAATTTTTAAACCTAACAGTTTTCTCCCAGTTTCAGGATGACTTTGTTAAGAACTGGGCTGTGTCTGGGGAAGTGAGTAGCTCAGACCACAGATACATCCGGTTTGAAAACGCCAAAGTCGAGAGACAAACGGTATGGTACCGGGACCCCCGCAAGAAGGCGGACTGGGAAGCCTACAGGGCAGACCTAGCAGTGGAACTGCGGGGGGTTAAGAGTACCATAGACAATTCAATAGACCTCGAGATTGCGCCAGCCCAATTGCGAGACGCAATCACCTCGGCCTATAACGCCAACTGCCCCCTGAAAATGAGGGCGTCCACCAGGAACGTCCCGTGGTGGAACGAGGACCTCAGGCAAAGGAGGACGCAGGTTCGTAAGCTGTTTAACGCCGCCAAAAGGTCGGGAGCATGGGATAAATATACAGGCCCTAATGACCTATAACAAAAGACTGAGGGACGCCGAGAAGAAGTCGTGGAGAAGGCACTGCGAGGAAGTGGAGAACACGTCCGAGAGCGCTCGACTACACAAGATCCTGTCCAAGGGCACTCGGACCAACATAGGCTCCCTTAGAACATCCACGGCAGGCTTTACAAGTTCAGGGGAGCAAACTATGGAAATTTTACTCCCGTAAAGACCTATAACAAAAGACTGAGGGACGCCAAGAAGAAGTCGTGGAGGAGGCACTGTGAGGAAGTGGAGAATACGTCCGACAGCGCTCGACTACACAAGATCCTGTCCAAGGACACTCAGGCCAACATAGGCTCCCTTAGAACATCCACCGGATGCTTTACAAGTTTGGGGGAGCAAACTATGGAAATTTTACTCCAGGCGGACTTTCCCGGCTGTAACATAAACCAATCACCTCCGGACTGGGAACACTCAGAAATAGAGGCGCCTTGTAGGCAAGCTTCTAGAGTAGACTGGACAGTCGCTAAATAGGTGGTTACTTGGAGCAAAATCGGATGGACCATTAACAGCTTTAAGCCATACAAATCCCCGAGAGTTAATGGAATAATGCCCATCATGCTCCAACAGGGGATAGATATACTGGCGCCGGCGCTTACCCTCATTATGAGGGCCAGCCTGGCTCTGGGGTACATTCCGAGGGCATGGAGACTGGCCAGGGTTGTATTAATTCCTAAACCTGAGCGTTAAACAGACCAGACAAAGTCGCTGAGGCCAATAAATCTCATGTTCTTCTTTCTAAAAACAGTGGAAAAACTGCTCGACCGGCACATTAGGGGCGGTGTACTGGAAGCATACCCCCCACACTGCGGACACTATGCATACAGAGCAGGGTTCTCAACAGAAACAGCACTGCATCAACTGGTGCTGAAACTGGAGAATACGCTGGACAGCAGGGAGGTAGCGCTGGGGGCCTTCCTAAACATAGAGGGCCATCCTAGACACATAGGCTATTTAGGATGGCTTGACCTCACACTAATTTGCTGCAGATGTCTCCCATATTTCATATGTGTACAGTACGCTATATAATCTATTCCGCATTCGTGTGGATATATTTTCATGTAGGTACCTTTAAGGACTTTAAAACAGTGTGTTACCACATGTCTGCCTAGCAAGTTTATTATTGTTTTTTGTTTTGTTGTGTATCCCACCCTGTAATTGTATTTTCTGTAGGATGGTTGTAAATAAATAAATATGGTAGGTATACATGTTTCTCTCTTTACTTCGAATGCGACTAAATATGCTCAACTATGAGTGAAGGTATTTTTGTATTCCAATCTATGGCTTAGTGTAAATTCATATAGTTGGTCCAACTTCAGTAGTATCGGGTTGGTTTTTTTTTTTTCATGTAACTTTAACATAAATCTTATACCTATCATTTTCCTTTTAAGCTGAAGGGACATCTCGCAACATTTCGCTAAATAGTTATTTACAAAGGTGCTCCAGAAGCCAACCTTAAAATTTATTCTGAAGAATGTCGATTTAATTTAAATGAGTTTTTGCTGCTTGATCATATAAAAATGAGCCGTAGTCAAATAATGCTCTTATAAATGATCTATATATTATCTAGGTTGTGTTAGTGCCAGGCGCCTGTTTTGTATGACAGACTGTACGAAGAATAATCATTGCTTTTTCCACCTTTGTTGTCAAATGTTGAATATGGTCTCTCCAAAGTAATTTCTTATCTAGAAACATGCCTAAAAGGCAAACCTTGTCCTTAACAGGGTACTCTATGTCATTGACCATGACATTAATAGGTAATGGCTATCTCTTACGGGTGAATATACATATTTGACTTTTCTAGTTGATATATTCATGTTATTATTTTCTGTCTATTGATGTAGTTGTTTGATAGCTTTTGTTACTGCTTTGATTTGAATTGCTATTTCACATTTGATATTGTAGACCGTAGACACCTATATCATCAGCAAACTGTAGTATCTGGATATTTATGTTGTAACTGATGTTGTGGGTATAAATCAGATATAAAAGTGGGTTGATGATGCTTCCTTGCAGTTTATCTTTTAATGTTGTTCTAGAGGAGACACCTTCATCAGTTGTTAATAGGTTAATTTTTCTGTTGTAGCATAAATTCATTATTTTCCGTGTAAAATTTTGTTATATTCCTATGTATACCATTTTATTGTATAATAAATCTAAATCGATATTATCATAAGCACTTTCACTGTTGAATTTATGTTAATGAATGAGATGATATCTTTAATATAATTTGTTAGGCTTTCTATTGTGGAATATCCTCTTCTAAACACGTATTCATCTGTGGATAATTTAAAAAAATTTCTAACCATCTCCCTAATCTTCTTTAATCATTCTTTCTAATGTTTTTAACATGCACAATGCCAAAGATATTCCCCTATATGACCTTGCTAAGTTCGATCTCCGGATGGTTTTAAGAGCACCATAATAAGATATATTTGCCAGCTTTCTGGACATTATTCTGACAGCTATATTTCATTAATTATCTTTAGCAACACTATTTTTGCTATGGCTGATATGTGGTACAACCTGGAGTAGTGAATGCTGTCTGCCCCAGCAGCTGTATTTTTGTTTTTCAGACTGGAGTTTAGTTCTTGAATGGTAAATAATTATATATTATCGTTGGATGTTACATTAGGAAATATTACATTTTTTTCTACCCATGCCGGTGCCAGGAGCTGAATAAATTCTTCCATCCAATTGTTGCTAAAACTTCTTGATGTATTCCTTTTTGTGTCCCATTTAAAAAAATTTTTGTTTTCCAGATATCATTAATTTTTGTGTCTTTCTTTAAATTAGATCAAACCAGTTCAGCAACAAGTATGCTATTCATGGTTTCTTTAACAGTCATGAGCTATACCCTAAGACAAGAAACAATGAAATTAAGAGTAAACTATATATATATATATATATATATATATATATATATATATATATATATATATATATATATATATATATATATATATCTTAGCTACACAAATTCAAATCAGTTTAATTGGTTAATTCACAATATGGATTCTTGAGGTACCTCCGTGTGAATTTCCTTTTGTTAGGAAAATTCAGCATTTATTCTAACAAATGCAGTATTTTGTGTGAAGCTAGCAATATTTTTTTAATTCAATGTTCAGGTGATAAGAAGGTACGTCTTGAATTATGGCTAATTTGAAGAGAATCTCGTCAATCCATATTTTATCGAAAGCTTGTGTTGTGTCAAGAAATGCTACGCTGGTACATTTTTTGTTTTCGAAACCTTTGACAATTATTTTATAAGAAAATGTTGATGAAGGGTAAAACGCTTTTTCTAAACTCAAACTGTGTCGGTGATAAGGTATTATGCTCTTCTATAAATTCATTTAGTCGCCTAAGTATCAGTTTTTCAAAAAGCTTGCCTGAGGTGCATAGAAAGCTGATAGGTCTATAGCTTCATGGGTGCATTTTGTGTTTTCCAGGTTTCAGGAACATGATAATTGTGGCGTGTTTCTACCTGTTTGGAAACTAGCCAGTTCTCAAACATGCATTAAATATTAGTGCTACTGCCTCAAAACATTTTTTGGTTAGCCTTTTAAGAACTATGTTCAGTATGAGATCACGACCAGGGGATTTTTTATTGGTATTGTTTTGGTTAAATCAGATATTTCTACTGAGGTGATTAATGAGAAACTGTTTAGTCTATCTTGCACAAAGATTCTCAGACGAGGTGATTTATATGCTGATATTACTTTTAGTAACTGCTGTTTTTTATATTCAGTTCAATACACACAGACTCCAATGATACTAGGTCTGGTAACATTTTATCATGAGAAATGTTTTTCTTGATGAGAATTGGTGCACCATCTGATGCGTAGGGTATTTCACAGTCCTGTCTGTAGATTTTGTACTTTGACATACTGAAGGATTCTTCTGGTATTTCACTGATGCACATAATATCTATGTTATGTTGACCAAAAAAAGTTTATAAGTGTTGTTGGCTGCCTTTTGGACCATTGGCATTGAAATTTACTATTGTTAAATTGTCAAGAGTGCGATTATTATATAGAGACATTTTGACGGAATGTTGGTATTAGATCGCTTATGAAGCTTTTACTTTTTTGTAGATAGGGTTTTATTAGATGTCATAAAGGATATGATTAATTATATCAATGATTGTTGAGTGTCTTGAACGGTTTGATTATTTCTTAAATGTCTTAAATGTCCTTGGTCTTACTGTGTCTGTGAAGGTTTTGTTTGTGTTCCAGCTGGAAGTATAGTTATTCGTGTGGCGAGTGTGTAAGTTCTTAACGCTATTAGTTTCAATGTTATACTGAGATTCCTCTAATCGTTGTTGTTTGTATGTTTGCAGACTTTCATTAATTTGTTGCTTGAAGTTTCTGTAATTGCTGCATCCTTTATAGCTGGTTGGATGTGCCTCATTGCAGTTTCTGCAAGTTGGTCTCTCGTTACGTTGTTTTTTACATTCAGAGTAGTGGTGGTTTTCACTGCATTTGACAGATTGATGTGTTAGTTTGCAGTAGTTTTTTGTGTGCCCAAATCTTTGACGTGTACATTGTGGTATTTCTCGGGATTTTCTATACGTTTCCACGGAAACTATTTAGTGTCTTAGAGTTACAAGCTCGTAGATTTTCATTCCCTGTTCATCCTTATCAAGGTCCACTTTGCATAAAGGCAAGGGTCGTTTGTCTTTATTAAGTAGTCTCACAACTTTTTTAACTGGGTACTTATCGTGCAATTCCTCTAATAAATCTTTTTTTTTTACTGGTAATGGGACATTTCTTATAACTACTGCTAATTAAGATTTTTGGGGGTCTTTGAACGTATATTTTAAATTATTATCATCATAAAAATTTGTTAATTTTCTGTGGTCATTAATGTCTGTTAAATTTATTTTTATAACATTGTTTTTATATTGGGTTTTAAATTCATGATCTACAATGTTTTTTATATGTTCTTTCACTAATTGATAATTATTTGCTTCATGTAAATATATCGGTAGTATTGTTATCTTACCTGTTTGTTCACTGCTGTCGATGTTTCAATTATGTCTTTATTGACTGAAGTGGAAAATATTTGTTATTTTCAGTGAATTTTCTTTTAAAACAAATTCACTGATGAGGAGATCGCGAATTTTTTATTTTAAAAAAATGTCTTCAAATGAGCGCGAATTAGGCCCCCTAGAACTCATACCCAGGGTCAGTTTCAATTTTTTTATGTTATATATATATATATATATATATATATATATATATATATATATATATATATATATATATATATATATATATATATATATATATATAATATGATAACTCAAAAATAATAGGCCGATTTTGATCAAATTCTCTGAGTACCTTCCTTTTGCAAATGGCTTGGATAAGTTCGTTAGCAAGGAAAATCGGTCCAGGTTTTCCCAGAAAATTTTGCGTTTTCTTTCGGAAAAAATTACATCTACGGAATAACAAAGTAAGGGCAACCAAATTTGATATGCGTGTTAGTATTATAAAGAGTGCACCATGTACCAAAATTTAGATCTGTAAGTTTAAAGACAAAAAAGTTATGGGCATTTAAAGAAAAAAATTGGGGTTGTCCTCAAAACATCAAAGTCGCGATTGAAACGTAAAAATTGGCAATATTTAGGTAAGAAGCTGAAAAAAATACGAATTATGTAAAGAAAATGTCGCAAGAGAGTGTTCTGCAAAACCCTTAAGTTTCAGTTTCAACCGTCGTTTTCCTTCATTGTCAGTCATTTTAGTAAATTTTCTTAAAAAGAAATTCACTAATGAGGAGATCCTGACTTTTGAAAAACTTTTTTCGACTGAGCGCTAATTAGGCCTCCTAGAACACATATCCGGGAACCGTTTCAATTTTTATGTGTTTATATATATATATATATATATATATATATATATATATATATATATATATATATATATATATATATATATATATATATATATATATATATATATATATATATCTGTGTGTGTGTGTGTCACACCAATAACTCAAAAAATAATGGGCCGATTTTGATTAAATTTGATGAATACCTTCCTTTTGCAAGTGGCTTGGATAAGTTCGTTAGCCAGGAAAATCCGCCCAGGTTTTCCCGGAAAATTTTGTGTTTTCTTTCGAAAAAAAGTTTATATCTCCCGAAGTAACAAAGTTAGGGCAACCAAATTTGGTACGCGGGTTTGTATCATTATAGGTAAATTTAGCTCTATAGGTTAAAAGACAAAAAAGTTACAGGCATTTAAAGAAAAATAAATTGGGGTTTTTCTCAAAACGTCAAACTCGCGATTTAAAACGTCAAAATTGGCAACATTTAGGCAAAGAACCTGAAACTAATACTGTGGAAAATGTCTTAAGAAGAATGTTTTACAACGCCTGAAGTCTTAGCACCAACCGTCATTGTCCTTCATGTTACTAAAATATTTCCAGAAAATTCATTTCAAATAGACCCTTTTTATGTAGCTTTGGCAGTAGTCTTAGCTATAGAGTTTACCGTTTAATGGTATATAATTTTTGTCGATATTATAAAAGATACGAAAAAAATTTGTATACATTAATTATAGGGTGTCTTGAGCTACACCTTAAAAAACATTTCTACAATCGCAGGGTGGCCCATAAGTCGTTGGTGATACAATTTTTTTTTTTAATTGAATACGCCTTATGTTACTGCATTTTTGCATTTTCCATCGAAATATAATACATCTTTGTAAGAAAAGAAATTCGGGACGCAGCAAGTGCGTTATGGTAGCGAATTTTCATTAAATACTTCAAATTTGAATAGCTCAATTTGCTATTAACCTATAAGGTTGACCAGGAAACCAGTTTTTTCGGGAACAATTTAAGTTTACTTTCGGAAATTTTTGTACATTTTCAAACAATAAAGTTATTTTGATGAAACATGGCACAATGTTTCTACTATATAGATTATACTATGGTAACAAAATTCTGGGCCTGCTTTCTTAAAAAAAACACAGATTTGTTATTAAAAACTTGTTTATGAAAATACACTACCATAACGCACTCGCTGCATCCAGACTTTTACTAAAATAGTTTTAGTTGAGTTAATGGTTTAACGGTCTATAATTTTTAGCTAATTATCGTAGAAAAAATTCGTTAATGAGGATACCGCGACTTTTGAATTTTCAAAGATTTCTTGAAATGAGCGCAAACTAGGTCCCCTTGAATCCATATTCGCGTTTAGTCTCAGTTTTTATCTGTTTACATATATACAGGGTAACGTATTTCTAAGGTAAAGCTCAATATAATTGTTATTATACAAGATACGAGAAAAAGTTATATACGTTAACTATAGTGTCTTGACCTGCATCTTATAAAATTATTTTGACAATCACAGGTTGTTGGTGATATCCCTTTTTTTTTTCAAACACCCTTATGTTATTGCATTTTTGCATTTTTTATCTAAATATGATGCATGTTTGTAAGAAAAAATCGAGACGCAATAAGTGCATTTTGGTAGAGAATTTTTATTAAATGCTTCAAATTTCAATAACTCAATTTGCTATTAACCCAAGGTTTGTTGGCTAGGAAACCAGTTTTCTTGGAAACATTTTAAGTTTATTTTCGGAAAATTTTTGTACATTTTCAAACGATAAGTTATTTTAATACAATATGGTAGATTGTTTTTACTATATAGGTTATACCGGTAACCAGATTGATGCCTGCTTGAATTAGACATATTTGTTATTAAAAACATTTTATGAAAATTCACTTCCATAACGCACTTGCTGCATCCAGAGTTTTTATTAGAGACTCGTCATCTGAGAGGTAACGTTTTTCATGTTCATCAGGTACTGGGGAGCTGGGACCGGATTTATGTTTTACGGTGAACTCCTGGGTTTGAGAGAAATCAGATGGTGATTTGCCTGCTGCCGCTGACTCGTTGCAGGTCACTGTTATTTACTTTAATAAGGTCTCTCATTGGAGAGACACCTAATACGGTATGAAAGTATGACTTTTTGGTAGTCAAAGTAGGCACTTGTAAGTTCACTTATTATAATAAAACATATTTAGATTTACCAATTAGTAAGGCAGATATTTCTTTTTCACACTAATTTGTGTGTTCTTATTCAGGGTATTACAAAAGTTTTATCAAGATTTATTTTGCTTTCTAAAATCACACACTTTTGCTAAAGAGATACATTTATTGTATTCTAAAAAATGTTGCATCCTGGGGTTTAATTTATAAGATTGTAGAGCTGTTCTTCGTTTAGCAATTGCTACTTTACAGTATTCATTCCACCATGCTCTATTAAAATTAGATTTCTTATTTTTATTATCAGGTATTGTGTGTGAAACTATTGAATTTAAACCTTCGATAAATTATCTCTATCCAATGTTTGAGTTTACTTCTGACATTTTTTGTGTGTATAGTACCCAATTAGTTTTTCTTACATCCACATTTTCGTTTGTAACTTTATTTTTAAAAGTACCTATACTATTATTTGGTGCAGGTGTTGTTGTAGTATTGTTTTAATCTTGTACTGGGAGGGATAGTTTGTTTGTGAAAAATTTGTTTTAAGACCTTTTACGACGTTTGAACTAAAACAACTTTTTTCGATTTTCCGCTCCGGTTACCATACTTCCACATGTTTAAGAGAATGTGGATGTAATTGGATTATTGCATCTCTGTATTCGACTAATCACCTCAGATTTATATTAACATATTACACTGCAGTATAATACTAATATAGCCTTTACAATTTTAAGCTTGAGTGGACTTCATTCAAAACAGCTTTCGATACTTGTGATCGCCAAAATTTGTATTTTAATAAAAAAATATATAAACAGAGCGTTCTTTAAATATTTTATTGTATTAAACGCTATTTCTGCATTGTATAGAATTGTTTTCAAATTGTATCAGAAGTGAATATATATATATATATATATATATATATATATATATATATATATATATATATATATATATATATATATATATATAATTAATTTCACAATCAGTTGAGTAAGCAACTGATACATAATTTCTCACTGACCAACACGAAAATTCTCTCACTATTCACAGTATAATGCAAAAGTACCCTACCTTCCCTGACCATTTTGTAACATCACTAAAATTTCCGGACATTTTCCGGTTTTCCAGACAAGTGGACACCTGTAGTTAGCTGTTCTTTGCATCCCAGAGATAGTTAGACAGTTTCTTGATATATATTGATTATACTCTGTGCATACAAATAAGCAAATGCTTGTGCTTGCATTAAAAACAATCTTTAATGAAATATGTTCCAATATATTTATGACGGCCAAACATTTTCATTGATATGTCAATGCTTGAATGTTTGAAAACTTTCTTTATTTTCCATCTTTCACCGCCATTTAACCCTTTGTCTACTGTGCCGGTTGTTCATGTTGTATGTATTTACCTCCTGAAGGCACTTCAAAGTCCTCTGCATTCTTTCACCTTTAACTTTCTATGTAAAAACTATTTGACTCTCAAACTCCAATGGTACTTAGAATTATTGAATCAGTAACCTATTGTACATGACGCAAAGTGGCAACACTGCACCTTATCATTTCCCGTGATAGTTATTTGACAAGTGCAGGCAAAGTTTGTCGCTGTTATTACTACTGTGAAAGAAAGTATTTATTGGTGTATTTTAAGCCCAATTATTGCATGAGCATTACAGGTAAGTTGTTAGTTTATGTTATAGAATACAATATTGTTGCACTTTAATTATCATAAAGTATGATAAATTTCGTTATTTCTTTGGTACTCATAAGTACCTTCGGTGGTGGAAGGGTACTCATTGTTTGTATTTTATCTGGGAAAGAATGAAAACATAGAAAGTAAATTTGGAAATTATGGCTTGGGAGAGAGAGTTGTTTTACAGTTGACTCAGCAAGAATAGCAAAAATGTTTTTAAAAAAATAATTAATTTTTTATCACTGTCAGGCTTCTAGAAAATCTGAAGCTTGAAGGAATAAAAGTGGGTATTTCCCTAGAGTTTGGTGTCGTTATGTCGATGATATTTTTGCAGTGTTTGACACAAATACATGTAAGGTAGAAGAATTTACTGAAAAACTAAATAGTCAATTTGATTCAATAAAATTTACCCACGAAATAGAAATTAACAATAAACTTTCGTTCCTAGATGTACTAGTTATTAAAAATAAAAATAAAGGCTCGCTTGAATTTGATGTCTATAGGAAGGAAACGGCTACTATTAATTATATTCCTAATGACTCACATCATACGTTTGCACAAAAAACGGCTAGTTTCAATTTCTTAGTAAATAGATTGATAAATTTTCCGTTGAGTAAAAATAGATTTAATACAGAATTAAAATACATAAAACATGTGGCGAGATATAACGGTTACTCGGATGGTTTAATAGACAAATTAGTTAACAAACACAGAACAAAGAAGTTGATATCTGAATGTACGACATTTAAGAATGATAAAATCGAGAAAAAATTTGTATGTTTACCTTATGAACCACAAATCACAAAGGGTTTGGAAAGTATTTTTAAGAAAGCCGATTTACATTTGACGTTTTCGACGAAAAGTAATTTAAAAAATTTGTTGGGTAATACGAAAGACAAAGACAAAGTCACTGAAATGTCCGGAATTTATGAGATTAGTTGCAAAGATTGTGATCTTAAATACGTGGGACAAACTAGGAGAAACATAGCCACCAGATTTCGTGAACATCTCGCACAGTTACGATATGGTACGGTAGACAAATCTTGTTTGGCACAACATATATGGGATAATAACCACCACATTGACAAAGGAAATTTGAAACTTGTCAAAAATGTCAGACATCAAACTATGCTTGATTCATTAGAAAGTATTTTTATATTAAGGTCTATTAAGAACAAAACTTCATTAAATCGTGCGGCACCTGTAATCTCTAGCCCATTGTTTGCTCTTTGCATTTGAACGCTTAAATACTCATAATTAGTCTGGTAGAATAATAAATTATTGTCAATAACTCGACCGGTTTATACATATACTAATCACTATGTTTGTCTTCATTTAAATACCTGTTCGGTTTTTATATCTTTGTAGTCAATATAAATATTTTCACGTAGAATTAAAATCAATATATAGTTTTTGTGTAGTATTTTAGTTGAACTATTTTTACTTTGTTAAAGGTAGCACGGTGAGACAGACATCTGGGTTTTAGTTTTCTATTTTTAAAAGAGATGATTTGAGTTTATGTTGTTTATCTCACCAGATGTCTTTTATCGGCATAAACCAATATCCACATAGTAAATTTCTAGATCGAAGGGAAACGTGCTGCTTCTTCAAAGAACGCCGGTCCTTTTTTAAACCTATATTAGATAAGGGTCATAAATTTGTCGACCAAAAGATTAAAGCAGGTCTCCGACCTGTTTCACTGCGCAATAAACAAACGATCGTTCTTGGACGACAACTTTCCTTCGGACTAGTTCGTATTCTTTTACGCGATATAAATATACGGGATCTAGTTTTTTATGTTAGAATTTTTCTTCCTCTGAAGATGTTGACTTGGTCAACGAAACGATCGTAAGGTCTCTGAAATATGTGTTGTGGTGATTTGGGTGTTCTCCAAGTGTACTTAAGGAACAATGGCCTGTGGAACTATTCGAAACAATTGGAAAGGGTTACCAAAAGGAATGGCAAATGATAAAAGCCTAAATCGAGGGCAGTTTGACCACAAAATTTCGAATACTGGGATTACATTTTACAAGTGGAAGGATAACAAAATAGTTACCCTAGCCATTTAATTTTCGTGGAACAGAAACTGTACAAATAAGAAAGAAATTACATAATGGTACTGTTTTGTATATCAATGGACCTCAAATTGGTGGGATAGGATATTTTGGACTGGCATAGAGATTACTTTTAATAATGCCCAAGTCATATATAAAAAAAATCATAAACGAGCCAAATACTACTCTTCTGGCCTTTACAAAAGAAGTGGCCAGTGGTCTATGTAGCAAGTCTCCAAAGTTTACACAGTGGGAGGAAATCTACATCAGGACCTATTCCCAAAAGAAGGCGTTACAACTTTAGCGTGTCGTCTGAAATTCAATTGGGAAATAGAGGAAACCACTGGATTAAATTTGTACAAAGAAGAGGTAGATTAAGATGTGTAGCGCCCAAGGAATGCAATCTAAACCACATCCCACATGTTCTCTATGTGGTGTTTTTCTCTGTATTAATGAAAAAAAGAAATGTTTCTTACAATATCATGAAATGTATTGATTTATGTGTTCAGTTAGTAAATGTATAATTTTTTCCATTTTTTTGCATTTTCTTTTACCCAATCATTCTTCAATGAGTTCACAGCCAAAGGTACTTGAGAGTACCAGTCCCAAAAGTAGGTCAAAATAGAATGTTTTCATATTTTTTCTTCACTACATCAATAATTAGTGTAAACATTATAACAAATGTTAAGAAATGAAGTTTCTAACTCATATAACTCCATGAGTGGTAGTTGAGGGTACCAGGATTTCATGGTACTTGAAAGTACCTTCAGTAGACAAAGGGTAAACAACTACTCTAAACAATATATTCCGTAAATTAATTAAAATTGAGCAGTTTTTAGCACACAAATTTTGAATTGTATTCTTGACAACATTTTGACATGGCACACACTTTTTGCTGGCTTACAATCATGTTTCATTCACAGTGTACAAATATACATTTCTCAGGGCAGGACGTGGTGATCACCTTACATAGAGTCGGAAAACAAGTTATTGTTTGGTACCTGCTGGGTCTGGAACACTGCTAGTCCTTTAATAAAAGAGAAGTATCTCCTTGTGCGAGAAACTACAACATCTTCCTTGTTACAAGTATAACACCACTCATCAATACAGCCATGAGGTGTATACCACAATTTCTTCAGCTAAAAGTTTTGGGCATGATCAGGCCTTCCAGTTATGAAGTACTTTAAAAACCACAGAGACTTGATCTGTGGTAAAAGGCTCATACGGCATCTGATCAAAACTCTGACAAGCTTGGTGTTCTTCGTTTCAGAATTCATCAATTTGTTCCTTATTTGGAAAACTATCAGTAGCTGTATTAGTAGTTGAATTAATCTGACAGTAGAAAGTTATTTTAGACTGTTAAAAATAGTATTGTATTATCTGTTGTTGCTTGCTTTATATCTTATCAAATGTTCTGTGTATACCCTGCTTATTGACCCTTTTTCCCAAGATGGAACTCTGACATGGGGTTTTGTAATTGTCTACTCAATTAGAAACGTTCATGTCTAGAGCTTTGTTTGCTGCAATCGCTGAATAGTATATTATGTAAATGATCTAGTGTATTGGCATCTAGAAGGCGAGATGGTAGAATTTCCTGTTCAAAAGTTCAAGTTTTCTTTGCAGATGATCTTGGCCCAGTTAATGATGCTGTACTAAGGTCATTTGTTCCTTGATATTCTACGACTGTGTGTCTCATTTCTGTGGAAAATTTGTTAATGAATTTCTCATTTCCCTGTGAATTTTTAATGTGCTCTTGCTCAGTCTGTATAGGTTGCCAATTCCTACCATCAAATGGCATCTCGTTATTTTCCATAACTGCTGTTAGTAAGGAATATAATTTAATTTCCTATGTCTAATCCATTCTGTGAAAGTCAACTAAGGATTATGAAATAAGCCTGTGTTTTAGTCAGAGGCAATGACAATCGTCTCAATGTAGGTAAGTGTCATGAAAGCAGGTGTCAGTAGTCAAGCATTAAGCAGTTTGTATTAGAAACATACACAGGGCCTCATCAGGAAATTTTAAATAAATACAGGGCCCCATCAGGAAACTTTAAACTGTTTTGCACAAAATTATTTGAATTTTAAAGCGTTGAAAAAATATAGGAGAGTAATCGTAACGGGATATCTCAATCAAAACAAAGATAACTCTACTAACTATGGCACATTAAACGAGTTATAGAGTCATATGGTATGCTGTCCCTGGTGAATACTCCCACAAGAGTGTTTAATAAAGGGAGAACAGTGAGCACATCGAGCAGAGATTATGTGCTTACTACCCTAAGTGAGAGAATTATCCAACATGAAAATTACGACCCTGGTATATCAGGCCACTATGCTCAGAGCTCAAAATAATGGGACCATTGGTAGACACTAGGGATGGGCACATTTCTTAAAACATCGAGGTTAACATCGATGTTTAACATCGAAACCTACTATCGATAGTAGGAAAAACATCGGCTGGAAAACATTGATGTTGGGAAACATCGATGTTTTCAAAATAATAGTAAATTTACTAATTCTATGTTCTCTCGAAAAAAAATAGTTTGTAGTTTTGTAGGCATTAGAAAATGGAAACATTCCGATGCAGATTATGGCAGGTGCAGGTTAAAAAATGGCTATTACTGGTTATGTGTTACTGTCAGAGCCCAGCGCCATCAGTCTCCGAGCCTTAAACGTTCCTGTTTATGATGTTACTACGTCAATTAATCGGACAGGAGTGCCCATTTATGCCAGGTAGCCGAAATTTAATACTTACTGCGTTCACGTACATATGTCGCTTAAGTCACAATGTGCAAAGAGTAAAGAATCAATTAGTAATTTGTTCAGTAAATTGATGTATTTTTTAGCTACTTAAAGACTTTCGAACTGAAAAATTACAGGACATTTATGGGATACATAACGATGTTTCGATGATTACAAATAACATCGATGTTAAAAATATAACATCGAAATTACAACATCGATGTTTTAAACATCGATGTTCAATGAAAAACATCCCATCCCTAGTAGACACCAATGAACCAGAACAAAAAATCAAATATCGCAAAATTAATGAAAGCACCATTGTTGAATTTAAAATACGTTTTAAAAATTCATATAACAAGCAACCTTGTGATGACTAATAAAATATTTGAGATTTTTTTTGAGGCTCTAATATGGTCATATTACATGTCATGCCCAGAAAAGGAAAAAGTTGTTGTTAAGACTACTAGTTTTAAGTCTAAATTTATTTTCCCGGATCATTTCTGAAAAAGGCTGGATGATCTGAAGGGTCTAAATATATATTTTTTAAATGGACAGTGGTGCTAAAGTGAGACAGATCACTCTATAAAAAAAAGACATAAATTGTGCAGTAAGGGAAGTGAAACAGAACCATTATGCAGATATTATTGAAAAGTCATCAAATAAAACTAAAACAGTATGGAAGATAGTAAATGAAAAACTGGGCAGAAAAGAATTGGCAGAAAATAAGATTCAATTAAATATTGATGACAGAATTATAAGTGATAAAAAAGAAGTGGCAGATGCTTTTGCTGAGTACTTCACTTCCGTTGTACGTAAGTTGAAAGCACATTTCCCAAATGGAATGTCTAGAGACTGTACAGTTGGCAGGGATATCGGTGACAGTATGTGCTTTAAATCACCCGTCAGTAGAGTAGAGATCCTTGATGTCATAAACTCGCGAATATGTGAGTAGAGATTCTTGATGTCATAAACTCGGGAATATGTCTGTGGCAAGGTAAAGGGTGCATTTGTTGCAATTCTAAACCTTAAGGAGAGCCTTAACATTAAAAACTTAATAAGCATCTATTACGCAATGGTATACTCCCATTTAAGCTCTAACATAGTGGTCTGGGATCAGGCAACTGATATCAGGAGACTTTTATAATGCAGAAAAGGATTGTCAGACTTGTTTTTAACTTATAAATGCTCTTGTCGGGAGGTATTCAGGGATAATCAGACTGTCACATTAATTTATTTCTTACGATTGCTTACATATATTTATAAAAATAAAGGAAAATACCTAAAGAGATCTGACGTACATGCACATTTTACATGGGGAAATAATGATTTCCGTCTCAAAAAGCATAAGTCTCAGCATTATAAAAGAAGTCCTATCTATGCAGGTTGTTGTTACTACAACAGGGTACTGGTGTCAATAAAGAGTGCAAACAGTCACTATCTTTAAAAAAACTAAAACAATTTCTTGCTAGTATTTGTTTCTATAGTTGCAAGCATACTATGAAAAAACAAAGGTGGATAAATATTGGTTCCAGCAAGTATTGCAGATGCTTGTTTCTCTGTGCTTGGCATTTTTCTCCCATTAGATGTGTGAAGCGTGCAACAGCTGCAATTCTTGTATTGAGGTGACACACATAATATAGGTGTTTATGTTTGTTGGTTATAATTTGTGGTAGTTGATTTACATTTGTATACCCTAATATTATTATTATTTTTTGTATAACTATTGACGCATTTGCATGTTGGTATATTTGTACTTTTCAACGTTTATACGGCGATACTACTTAAGGATCGCCTGTTTTCTTAAGGTTTAAATGTTATATTATTAAAATTTATTAATGTTACAAAAATGCTAAAGGTTATACATTTGGGTATGTTTATTATAAAACTAATAAGTTTATGAATGATAAAGTCCCATGGTAGTTAGCATTATAGGAATAAGTGGGTAAACTTTTTTTTACAAGGTTACAAGATTAAATTATTTAATTTTACGCATCATAGGTTTAAAGACATACGAATCTCACAAATCTTAATATTAGTATTTGATAAGTGAAAGCTTAAAATTACATAATGGAAATGTTTGTGTGCTTATTTATTTACCCCTCTTGTTGATTAGAACTTTCCGTGTTCGATTCCATTCCTATATGCTTGATTTCTGTCCAAAAATTAAAAATTTGAAGCAATCAGTCTTGAAAATACATCGTAGTTCCTGCTGTTTGAGGTTAAATTTAAATAAATCACAGATCAGACATAAAAAAATGTAGATAAAAAATAATTTCCACCGAGCGTAAATTCGCGATCACAATCAAAGAAATATCCTGCCTCTAAAATACAACGACATTCGATCAGAAAACAGAAGACCTTTGAGCTGTTTATTTATTTTGGCTAATAAGTAATAAGAACAAGAAACGGTAACAGCAACAGCAATAATATTAAATACAGCTACATGAGAAAAGAATAAAGAATAACAAAACAGAAAGACAGAAAAGAAACAGAGCCAATGGCAGATGTAAAACGTAAAAGTAACAGCTGTTCTAGGCGCGAGAATAGAAACGTCCCTGAGCCATGCATCTGTTTCCTCACTAAATATCTTATTCTTATTATCTACGAAGACTAGGACTGTCGTAAGAACCTTAGAGTATTAAATAATAAGGAATGAGTATTATAAAACTAGTTTGAACCTAAAAGGAGGTTGCAACTGTCATAATATGACAGTGCCTCCTCGCGCCCCTAATTGATTCAACGATTATAGCCTGGAAGAGTGGCTTAACTGCCACTATTTGTTAGACAAATCTGAACCAGTCGTGACGTCAGCAATGATGAAAAACATGTACACAAACGATTTTACACAGTTATTAAAACGTCAATACACAGCAACGATTATAGACATAATGGCACCATGGTGTACAAACGGCGGGAATCTTATACATAATTGGAGGGAAAGCACCAATGGAGGAAATGTATGGAATAAACATACGCCGGGCATCATCGTTGACGTCACAACGGCGTGGGGAGGCTAGATATTTGTCTAACGTTACGCTTATGGGGATTAGCTATCCTTCCTTGTCTATAATCGTTGAGTACCCCCACTAAATTTACCATTGTTTGAGACTACCTATTTAAAAATACAATATGAGAATTACTTTTTAAAGTGCTCCTTGTTAAAAAATATGGATCAACGTATCTGCGAAATCATCGATAATAAAAATATGGGCCTATTAACTTAGCTAACAGTAGACTTCTCATTTTGTAACCAGGATTTGCTAATTGACACCCGTGGTATTAAATTTAATGCAAGGGACCTAACAAATAATATTGCCTTCCGCAGGCACATGAACAATAAAAAGGTTGATAGTGTTACTAGTAACTACAGAATAGATTATTTATTTTTCCCCCGTTATGCAATAATAATGTCTAACAGGGTGCGCTGTATTAGTGGCTTAATAAAGAGACATCAAAAATCTAGTGTTACCACTGCTTTTTAGATTATTACTTAGCAAGGTTTATAGATTAGGTCGGTTGTCGGGCAACTCTGAGAGGGGCGAGACCCGAGAGGAGGGTAATACGTTATGTATATTCCAGATGCGGATATTTCCTATAGTTTCAGATTGCGTTTTGGTGTTTTAAGTAATATTTATTAGAAATTTGTGCAACTTTTATTGATTTGCTAAAAAAATTCGACTATGATCCGTTACAGATTTATTTTAATGTTTATTTTGTATGAAATAGCAGTTAGATCGAAACTATTGTCTTACAGACAATATTTTATTTTTTGAGGTGCTGCGTTCTAAACAGAACTGCACAGTGAATCACCAGTTTTACAAATTGGACGTTATTTATTCAATAATTAAATTGCTGAATCGTCATAAAGGTAGATAAGTAAGTGTTTAATGCACAAGAACTCAGTATATACAACTTAACCTAAATATCTGTTTCGATGCCTTGAGTTGATTGTAGTGTATTTACGTGCAAAAATATTTCTAAAAAGGCAATGAAAAGTGGAGATAAACTTTCCTTCTTTTCTTATCCAAGATAAGTAAAAATAAAGTATTAGGTTACTTTGCAGACGAGCTCTCAGAGGGTTTTTAGGAAAAAAATTCAGAAACATGCTTAGAACCCCCCTTGGGTGCATAAACCATATAAGACAGATTTCGCCCAAGAAAGTTACGGTACCAGGAGTTAATAGGGGTGCTTGGCGAGGAAGAACATAAAAATGAAGTATAAACAAAAGTGGGAAAAGAGCAGCTTAGCCGGACCTATATAAGCTACCTTTATCCCATTTTGTAGCTACACCTCCTTTGTAACGAAGTAGATATTTTCAGAACAGCTGTAGATATTAAAAGCGACTGTTCGAAAATAAACATAATATAAATCACACGGGTAAGAAGTCTACGCAGTTAAAATAATTATTTTATCATTAATATTTCTTAACAAGTACACTTTTCGAATTATCGCGGCAGAGTAAAAACATATCTGCACAAGATAAGGATAAGGTATCTACCACCATTAGGATTTTGTAATGCATTTACCAGCAAGACCTCTAACAAATGTAGATCTTGTGAAATTTGCTGGTAAAATGAAAATCCCATATGTTATATGTGTATACATGCGAGATGCTCTACCTCAACATGGACCACGTAAAAATGAATCATTCATCATAAATTTACAAACCAACAAGGAGCGTGGTAGTCATTGGGTTGCAGTTAGAAAACGTGGTGACATATCTGAGTACTTGACTCATATGGAAACTTAAATCCGCCAGTCGAGTTGCAGCGTTACCTTAAAGACACTACTCTAATGTATAATCATGACGTGTTTCAAACATATAATACTTATAATTGTAGTCACTTATGTTTAAAAAATTTAAATAAAAGACTTAAACAGTAGCATCTGTGTTTCAGTCATGTCGCTAACCTTCGAGTTGAAAGGTAAAACGTCTTCTCTGTCCTTGAAAACATTTCCACCGATAGTGTTAGACGCTCGGTTTCATCATTCATTGGCACTTACAAATTTTCACACATACAACACCATACCAAACACAGAACCTGGGTGTAATAAGTTACATTTTTATTTTACTTTGGAGGCCGAACCAAAGAAAGATGGTGTGTTACAGGAAATAATGATTCCCAATGGAGCTTATGAAATTAGTGATATGGAACGATGTATCCAAAATGAAATGGCTCGTATATATCTCAAGTTAAATAATGTACATTCTGATGATGTTCTAGATGCAACCAAGCTTTTCAGTTTAAAAGCCAACAACAACACTTTGAAATGTCAGATACAGTGCAAGTATGACATCGATTTTACAGAAGATGCTATTGGGTTTTTCCTCAAATAGATATCTCATTAAAGATGTGGTGCACGAATCGGATTTACCCGTGGAGATTGTTAAAGTGAAAACGATTCGTTTGTAATGCAAGATAGTGAGCGGGTCTTACCATGACGGCAAACCTACACATACAGTTTATGAGTTTGCTCCGATGGTTGATCCGGGTTATGCGATCGATATAAACCCACATAGTCAACTATTCATGCCTGTCACCACACGAATCATTTCACATATAAATGTAAACATTATCGATCAGAATTCAGTACCTGTGAATTTTCAAGGCGAAGAGATGATTGTTATATTGCAATTGAGCAAGACTCTGCATGTTAGTTATAAATAACAGTGAGCAAATCCAAGCAGTTTCAGTATCTTCACCGCCTGCATCGAAGACAGTTCTATCGTTGGATATTATTTAGTTTCTAAAATCTTTGGGTTATAATGTTGAGCAAACTACATATCTTCGCAGACTCTGTGCATGACGAGTCAATCAAGAGAGAAGAAATACACACTTACGCTCCTCAAACTAGATCGTTTGATTACAACGATACATGTGAGTTTGCAATCAATCAAAAAGATGTGTTTTATGATTGGTCTTCAGCTGCTCTACTAATTAGTGGTACAACTGAGACGACTGGTGCTACAGGAGATGTTGCAGTAACATCTAATGCAGCCGCTTATTTTTTCAACTAAGGATTTGTGGTCTGTTAAAACCTCATCAAACACTGAACGACCTAGATTTGTTGTTGTGGTATTTCAAACAGATCGACACCACAATCCTAGGAGAGATATCATTTGACCATGTGTATATTCGAGATGTAAGACTTCACCTAAACTCCAAACAAATCCCCACCGAAGGTATGAATCTGAACTTTGGCCAAGCAAACTACCTAGAGGCATATATAAACATGATTGAATTTTAACGATCGTATGCTGGTAGAGAACCTCAACCTACGGTGGATTACAAAGCTTTTGCAAAATTTCCTGATTGTGTTTGATTGTTCCAAGTATAGCGATTCCATAAAACCATCAACTGTAGATATCAAATTGGAAATGAAGAGTCGCCAGAACTTCCCGGATCACATGAAATGTTTCTGTATAATTATACAGGATTGCATCATCGAGTACTCCCCAGTCTCTACCCAGCAAACACATAATGTTTACATACCAAACAGGGATCATTAAAGGAACAGTGTTACATGCAGGTGTTATATATAAGTTATCTCAAACCTACATAAAAAATGTTACAATGAAAGATCACTGATGTAGCAGGTTTACATAACAGTGCAATATAAATTATATGAAAAATGTATATTGCAAGGCAATGTAAAATGCTTGATAAAATGTTACATACGATTTACATATCTTTTTATTTATTTTTCTTATAAAAATAGCCTCCTCTGCTTTTTTGATCTCTCACTTTTATTTTATAATAACACATTCTTCGACTTATTCTAATTTCGGTCATCATCGCGGGAGCTATTATAATGTCCACCAAATCGTAATTTTCTATCGAAAATATAAATAAAACATTTTACTTATTATTTTACTTATATTTTCAATAGAAAATTACGATTTACATAATGAGGACATTATCTCCTATTAACGATGACTGAACTTAGCGTGTATCCAAACATTATTGACTGAACATCGATATTATGTGTGCCGCGGTTCCATAGAGTAAATAAATTGTTGCTGCTCTGCGTATAGGTACATGACAGCAATGGCCGACGGGCGGCAAATTTCTGTAGTTCAGTGCACAGAACACTCCCTATAGAAGTTTCACCTAAATGGAGCTAACCTGGACTTTATTAGGGATCTAGTTCGGACATCGCATATAGTAGATGTCGCTAGTAGTCCTACGATTCTACTTCTCAAGCTGTTCAGTGCGCCATTTTATCATACATCACAGAACACCCCCTATAGAAGGGAAACGCCAATGCTGACTTTTTGAACAATATTGCAGCGCCTCTGGCGGATGCGATGAATTTTAGTCACACGCGGGAAATCTGATTTCATTTTCATTTAGCAAATCCAAATAAATTCTATTTAATTTTATAACACTGCCAGTAAAAAGGTTAAATTTGTCAAATAATTTTTTTAATGATTTTTATACTGAAAGCAAAACAAGTTATGTTTTAATAACACACATACGCCTGTTTTAAGCTTGTAATCATAGGAAAAATTAATTGGCAATTTGAACCTTCCAACACTTGCAGCTTCAGTTTTTTACTATTGATATGATTAATGGAAAATCAAACAAGATAAAATACACTTGTGTTTTATTAGAACAGTATACTATTACATTTATTTAAAAACCTAGAACAGTATTCCTATTACATTTATTTAAAACCATTTTAATTCTGAAAGTAAGAAGTATATATCGCCATTCCTTATCGATAGGTAGGTATATTACAGCAGTCTGGTGCTTGTACAATATTACATTTATATGCTCACAATACCACAATGTATGGCAAGGTTGGTTTTTCCTTCTTTTAGGGTATGTATAAATGACCGCATATTGTCATTTATTAGTTTTAGTTTAATTTCCTTCTTTATTTAAAATGACACTTGGTAATATTCATCTAACAACAGTGTACACTATCAGGCTTTCTGGTCCTTCCGAATTCACCCGATGAATTGTGTACTTCTGAGATGTTATATAAATAGAAATAGAAATTTTTATTTACACTTTAAAATATATGAATACTTACTCAAAGGAAGATGTAATATGGGAACAGCAGTTTTTTTCAGGCCTCTGTTCATTTCAGGTACTTTATCCTCACCAACGAAATGACTATCACAAACATAAAATCTATCGTAAATGGCTTGTGGATATAAACCAAGCGTCTTAGGGATATGTACAACTTTCACCCAGTCATCAAAATGGTCTTCTCTGATGATTTCAACGAAAAACGATGTCTTTGGCTAAATAAATCCAGGCACCCCTGAACACAACAAAAAATCGTTTTCTTGGTTGGTATCATATTTATATCCACAAAGCTTCTGTAAGAAAACGTTATTTACTTATAACCTATGAACTACTAAAACCTTCTAAACTTGCCAGAAAACTAAAACAGTTGTAATTATGTTTCACCAAAACACCTTGACCTATGAAAGCACTTTGCTTTTTTGATAAGAAAATTGAAAATAGAATTAAAATTACATGATTGTTTAAACACAAAGCTTATGATAGTGATAATATTTTGATCCACAAAAAAACGCACCTTTAAAACACAAAGCCGACGAACAATGAAAACACTGTAAAGTATCCACTAAAAGTTAATATAGGTAAAACTTAATTAAAAGAAACGTTTAGCAACAAACTTATATTATAATTACACAATGAAATAACTAGATGCGAACAAAAACTTTTTGCATTCAAAACATTTGAATTTTGAATGTATGATAAAATGGCGCACTGACCAGCTCGTTCCGTAGAATTGTAGCACTACTAGCGACATCTACTATATGCGATGTCCGAACTAGAGCCCTAATAAAGTCCAGGCTAGCTCCATTTAGGTGAAACTTCTATAGGGAGTGTTCTGTGTCTTACATTCAAAATTCAAATGTTTTGAATACAAAAAAGTTTTTGTTCGCTTCTAGTTCTTTCATTGTATAATTATAATACAAGTTGGTTGCTAAACGTTTCTTTTCATTAAGTTATATCTATATTAACTTTTAGTGGATACTTTACAGTGTTTTCACTGTTCGTCGGTTTTGTGTTTTAAAGATGCGTTTGTTTGTGAATCAAAATTTGATCGTTATCATAAGCTTTGTGTTTAAACAATCATGTAATTTCAATTCTATTTTCAGTTTTCTTATCAAAAAAGCAAGGTGCTTTCATAATTCAAGGTGTTTTGGTGAAACATAATTACAACTGTTTTAGTTTTCAGGCAAGTTTAGAACGCCTTAGTAGTTCATAAGTTATAAGTAAATAACGTTTTCTTACAGAAGCTTTGTGGATATAAACATAATACCAACCGCAAGAAAACGATTTATTGTTGTGTTCCATGATGCCTGGATTTATTTAGCAAAAGACATCATTTTCCGTTGAAATCATCAGAAGACCATTTTGATGACTGGGTGAAAGCTGTACAAAACCCTAAGATGCTTGGTTTATATCGACAAGTCATTTACGATAGATTTTATGTTTGTGATCGTCATTTCGTTGATGAGGATAAAGTACCTGAAATGAGAATAGGCCTGAAAAGAACTGCTGTTCCCATATTACATCTTCCTTTGAGTAAGTATTCATATATTTTAAAGTGTAAATAAAAATTTCTATTTCTATTTATACATCTCAGAAGTAAACAATGGATCGGGTGGATTCGGAAGGCGACCAGAAAGCCTGATAGTGTACACTGTTGCTAGATGAATATTACCAAGTGTCATTTTAAATAAAGAAGGAAATTAAAGGGTGCACAAATGTTTTTCTAATAAATGACAATATGACGTCATTTATACAGACCCTAAAAGAATGAAAAACCAACCTTGCCATACATTGTGGTCATGTGAGCATATTTTTCCTTCATAAGCTTTAGACAAACTGATGTGATGGCAGGTCAGGAAGCTCAATTCCAGCAGGAATATGGCTAAACACCTCAGGCAGGTCTTTCATTTCGTAAAATGGCCAAACACGATACTGAATTAAAAGCGGGTGCAAATTTGCAGATTAGCTCGCTAACGCTTAGGGTCTCCCCTGGATGAACAAACCACAGGACAAATTTCTTGTTCACACCCACCAAGGAAGTTACGGGACCAGGAGTGGGCGGGGTAAGTAGTAAAAAGGAAATATAAGTAGAAAATGCGAAGAAAACAGGCTTGAGAGCTGTCTTTTTCACATCTTTAAGCCATATCCCCCTTAAACCCTGCCTACCCCGCACAGCACCCCTATTCCCACAGGTTCCGTGACTTCCTTGGCGGGTATGAACACGACATTTTTCTTGTGGTTCATGTAACGAGGGTGATTGTATGCAAGCGAGAGAGGAAGGAAAATCCCCACGACGGAGCATATTTCCCACCCCTCCCCTGTCTTGTTTGCACCGCGGGGGGTCCTCCTTCGTTGTAGCCATTTTCCTTCCCCTCTCGTGTGCATACAGCCACTATCGTTGCATAAACCACAAGAACAATTTCTTGTTCATACCTCCCAAGGAAGTTATGGGACCGGCGGCGAATAGGGGTGCTGTGCGGGGTAGGCAGGGTTTAATGGGGATATGGCTTCAAATAGACAGCTGTCAACCAGTTTTCTTCGCATTTTCTGCTCATATTTCGTTTTTACTACCTACCCTGCCCAACACCCCGTATTCATTCCTAGTCCCGTAACTTCCTTGGGGGGTGTGAACAAGAAATTGTTCTTGTGGTTTGAGCATCGAGGGGGGTCCTAGTAATATTTCGGAAAATAATTTTTTGAAAAGCGTTCGGGAGCTAATCTGCAAATTTACCCAAATTAGAAATATGAGGTAAATACAGCGCCTACCGTTTGAATGTGAATTGCCGTATTAAGACATACAAAACCTGACTTAGGTACAGTTTTAGAAGAATTCTGCCCAATCAACCTATCTGACTGGCCCTGATAACAGTTTGCCTAATTGAAAGCTAAAATAGTATAGTATAGTATATAGTATAGTATATTTTATCTACAATGGTACAATGTGTCGTACAAATAAGCTCTTGCTTGTATATGCAATAAACACAATTTTGTTACAGATATGCCTAATTAATTACCAAGAGTTCTCTGGAACTGTCACTATCAATTTTCTTAAAATTTAAGCTTCCTAAGAATATCACCTTTTCACCAATACTTCCACTAACTCTCCGTCTTTCAACCTCTATTTTGGTATTTTCTTCTTAATCTACGGTCTGATTTAGTGGTGGGTCGTTATTTAACTGTCGGTTATTTTCAAACGGTTGTCGAGCCGCAACGGTAACCACCAGTTGTGGATTTATAATAATAAAAGCTTACAAAATAACGCTTTTTACACTAAACTAGAATTCGGAGTCGTACCTGTTTCAGTTTCGCTGCAACTAGGTTCGATGAATAAACATCGGTTTTCATCGGCACCTGTTAAATTTAACTATATAACGGGATGAATGGACATGCGACTGGGAATGAAATAAATATGTATGGATATGCTATGCAGTATAGAGCAGACTTTACTTCATAACATATTACTTAACAGGAAACACGATATTTATACTCTAGTGTACTCACTCTCGCTCACAGCTTTGTGAATGTAGGATACTATCGATAGACTATCCAGTTCAAAATAACAGCGAAATTACTGAGCTGTTAATTTTAACGGTTATTATGAAATAACGTAAACGACTTTAACTGTTAATAGAAAATAACGGTTTTTCCCATCACTAGTCTGATTATGACATAAAATTCAATCTTAAATTACTACAGCAAATTTTGACATTTCTACTTGACAAATCGCCAGAAAAAATAACCACAAAATTCGACCAAGAATTAACAACAGCTCACAAAATAGACGTTACTGTTATATCCGTAATCTGCGTACTGAATTACGTAAGTATACAAAATTTCAAAAAAACCGAGCATATTTATGACAAAGTAAACTTTTACCAAACATTTGTCCATCCCTTGATTACCTTCTTCATTTAAAATGACATTTGGTAATATTCATCTAGCAACAGTGTACACCCTCAGGCTTTCATTTCACTTTCCGAAGGCACCCGATATTTTGTTTACCTTGAAATGAAGTACAGCTGTACAGCACAAGATTACCTGGTGCAGAATGTAAATTGTATATGCCTTGGTTGAATTATATTTCAACACATTGTGTTGAATTCATTCATTAATGACTCAAAAAATGCAGTATTTATACGATTCATTTTGGTTTATTTCCATGTAAAGATGAATTCCTACAAAAGGTTAACAGGGTAAAACACTTACATAAAGTTATACTAAAAGCATGTCTTTAATGCATATCTTAATGACGTTTCTTTTAACCCTCCATTTTAGTTCAGTTCTATGGACATACTTTCAGATATTTATTTAAAGAATAAAACATATAATACGTGTAAGATAAGGGAATATTTTATGATCATTCCAAAGTTGATATTTCATAAATTACATTCAATATTGTTATACAATGTAGATTGTAGATTTACTCTGTGCTAATGACAGTAGTCAGACACACGACAGATGGTCGAATGTCAATGTGAAAATGCATTAATTATTGTAAATGTACCAACTAATATTTGTTATAAGGTTTTGTCCATTATTGTCTTCCTGTTTATTAAATGTATTACTAAACACACGTGAGTCATTATATAAATAAGTATACAAGAACCCTAAATATAACATGGTGTCAGAAGTGGTTCAAAAGTGAGGTTGCCATATAGGTAACGGTAACTGGGCAAAAAAAAAAGTCAATATTCTGGAACAATTCCAATCAGAACAATGGAGGATAAAGTCGGTGAAGAAGGGCCAGGTGAAGTACAGCATAATAGTAATCGAGTTTCCCAATCAACTGGCATTGGAGGAAGAGTTTTACCACTTGTATTAGAGGGTAACTTGAGTCAAAAATGGAAAACGTGGTTTAGAAGTTTTAAACTGTTTTTGGTTGCTGGAAATTATTCAAATGAGTCAAATGAACGTAAAGTAGCGTTATTATTGCACTATATTGGTGAATCTGCAATGGAAATTTTTAATTCTTTTAACGTCGAACCTGAAGAAATTACTTTTGAGGATCTTATTGCTAAATTCGAGAAGCATTTCAGTCCACAAAAGAATATCACAATGGAAAGACATCGATTCCTCACAAGAATTCAAGGTCCAGCTGAAACAATAGATGACTTTGTCACAACTTTAATTAACTTGAGCTTGTCATGTGAGTTTGGTGAACTACGTGAAGATCTTGTTAAAGACATTTTAATCTGTGGCCTTACCAGAACAAATAAAGTTATTAAGGAAAGACTACTTCAAGAAGATCAGCTCACTCTCGAAAAGGCAGTACGTATTTGTAAGTCTATGGAACTAACGCAATATAGGGCTCAAGAACTGAACAAGGAAGACTTCGTCAATGTAGTACAAGGTGAACAAATTCGTCATATAAGAAGCTCGAAATCATCAAAAAGGTCAGTTTATAGTCGAGATCAACGTCAAAATAGATCAGGTAAATTCAGTCCTACTAATAATGATAATAATAAAGAAATTTGTAGCAGATGTGGTCAGATCCATAAATTTAAATGTCCAGCTTTTGATATAAAGTGTAATAGATGTCATAAAATGAACCATTATGCTAGATTTTGTAAGTCTAATTTGAGAAATTTCAGTTCAGTCACTCTTGAAATTGGTAATAATGATAATAGTAGTGAGAAGGATGAATATTTTATTTCTCGAATAGGTTGTAATTTTCAAACAGACAAAGATTGGTTTATAAACATTAAAATAAATAATGTGTCTCTTAAATGTCAGTTGGATACTGGTGCACAAGCCAATATTATGCCTTATGAGCAATTTATAAAGTGTAACCTCAATTATAACGTGATAAAGCCATGTTCCATTAAACTTTCGTCAGTGGCTGGTACAAGTATTCCCTATTTAGGTATAGGCAAGTTGAAATGTCTTGTAAATGATAGTCTTTGTGAAATAGAATTTATAGTTGTAAATATAACATGTAATGCGATCCTTGGTCTTGCTGCATGTCAGGAACTTGACTTGATAAAAAGAATACAGTCAATTAGAGCAACTACAGGTACAAATTCACTACTCATAAAATATGAATCAATTTTTAAGGGTCTAGGTTGCATTCCCCAGGTGTGTAAACTATCAGTAGATGAAAGTGTTCGTCCAGTTATAGATCCACCTCGGAAAATACCTTTCAAGCTTCATGAACCATTGAAAGCTGAATTGGCTAGAATGGAAAGAGATGAGGTTATTGTCAAAGTAAATGAACCTACAAGGTGGGTAAGTTCAATAGTCATTGTCAAGAAAAAGAATGGAAGCCTTCGAGTGTGTTTAGATCCCCGAAATTTAAATAGAGCCATTCAAAGGTCACATTATCAGCTTCCAACAATAGACAGTATACGTTCTAGTTTAGCAGGATCATGTATTTTTTCCACATTAGATGCAAATTCTGGATTTTGGGCTATACCATTGGATGAAGAGAGCTCAAAGCTTCTCACTTTCAATACACCATTCGGCAGGTATAGATTTAAACGCTTAGCTTTTGGGATAAATTGTGCTCCCGAAATTTTTCACCGTGTCATGACAGAATTTTTTGGTGATATAGAAGGAGTTGGAATATACTTAGATGATTTAATAGTCCATGGTCCAAATCAGTCTATACATGATTTTAGACTCGAACAAGTGCTTCGCAGGGCAAAGGAGCTCAACATAAAATTCAATTTGTCGAAATGTAAATTTAGTTCACATGAAGTCACTTATATGGGACATATATTTTCTAAAGATGGTATGTCTCCAGATTATAAGAAAGTTAAGGCAATTTGTGAAATGAAAACTCCTTCAGATAAAAAGGCTTTACAAAGATTTCTTGGAATGGTCAATTACCTTGCGTCATATATTCCTAATTTGTCAAGGGAATCAGAACCTTTAAGAATGCTTTTAAGAAAAAATGCTTTATGTCAGTGGAATAGTTCACATGATGCTGTGTTTGACAAATTAAAAAAAACTTGTTACAAAAGCACCAGTCTTGTCACATTTTAGGGTAGATAAACCTATAGTATTGTCTGTCGATGCCTCTATGTCAGCCGATGCCTCTATGTCAGCCGTAGGTGCAGTGATTCTACAGTCTGGCAAACCTATAGCTTATGCATCCAAGTCACTAACCCCTTGTCAGCAACAATATGCACAAATTGAAAAAGAATTGTATGCAATTGTGTTTGGTTGCACTAGATTTCGACACCAGAGGATATTAATAGAAACTGATCATTCTCCACTTGTCACTATTTTAAAAAAATCTTTAGCTGATGTCCCTTGTAGATTGCAGAGAATGCTTTTACAGTTACAGTCATGTGATCTTGAAGTAATATATAAGCCAGGTCGTCTTATGTACATAGCTGATACACTATCACGTGCAGCATTACCTGAGACTGAAACAAGTCTAGACGAAGAACTAGAGGTTCATGTTAATTTATTAAGCAAAAATTTAGCAATATCTCCCAAATGTCTTGAAAAAATTGAAAAATATTCTGAATCTGATGAAGTTTTAACACTATTGAGAAAATATTACAAGTCAGGATGGCCTAAAAATAAACAACAGGTAGAGCAACTTGCTAAACCTTACTGGAGTTTTCACGAAGAGATTCATGTCATAGATAACATTGTTTTTAAGAGCACTAGTGTTATTATTCCTAGTAAATTACGTCACGAAATGTTACAGACTATTCATGAAGGTCACATGGGCATTGAACGTATGAAAAGTCATGTCAGAGGTATAATTTTTTGGACCAACATATCAGTCGATATCAAAAACATTTCTGAACAGTGTCATGTTTGTACAAAATTCCAACGAAAAAATATAAAAGAACCATTGATACCCTATTCACAACCAGATTTTCCTTGGCAAACAGTGGCAGCTGATTTTTTAGAATTTGGTAATAAAAAGTATATAGTCTTAATAGACTATTATTCAAAGTATATTGAAATGGCACTATTATCGTCTAATGATGCAAATACTGTCATACCACATATTAAAGCAATTTTTGCACGTCATGGCATACCATGTACCTTGATAACAGATAACGGCCCACCATTTAATTCATCTAAATTCAAAGAATTCACAGATTCGTGGAATATAGATCACATCACAAGTAGTCCTCACTATCCAAAGTCGAATGGACTAGCAGAAAGTGCAGTCAAAATTGTTAAGAACATTCTTAACAAATGTAAAGAATCAGGAAGTGATCCATATATAGCACTACTTCAGCAGAGAACAACTGCGAAAGAAAATACAGCTTCACCACCACAACTTTTGTTCTCAAGGAATTTAAGAACGAAAATTCCAACAATAGTTCAACATCTTAAGCCTAAAGTCGTTAAATTTGATGAACATAGAAAAGCAGTCAAGTTCAAAACGTCACAATATAAGTACTATTATGATCAACATTCAAAGCCTCTTTCAGAACTACACATAGGAGATGAAGTATATTTTAAATTAAATCCTTGATAGTCACTGGCAGCCAGGAGTTGTTTCGAAACTTGCGGATACTCCTAGATCATACATAATTAAAGCTCCGTCAGGTACTGAATATAGACGTAATAGAGTTCATATACTGAAGCCATCAGCTTCCATATTAAAGAGAAAATTCCATAGTGATCAACTTTCACCACAGTTGAGTTATAATCTTCCAACAGATATAGGTTCGTCAAATCTCATTAGTAATGAGAATACTAATAACTCAGTAATGAGTTCACAGTCACAGTCAGGTTCCGCAGGCAGTATACCAAGCGATCCAACTAGTTATTATTGTACTAAATCAGGGAGAATTGTCAAACCTCCCAGGAGATTTTCTTTTAATTAAATTAAGATATTACTTAGTGTACTAAAAAAAAAGAAGCGTGTTATACAATGTAGATTTACTCTGTGCTAATGACAGTAGTCAGACACACGACAGATGGTCGAATGTCAATGTGAAAATGTATTAATTATTGTAAATGTACCAACTAATATTTGTTATAAGGTTTTGTCCATTATTGTCTTCCTGTTTATTAAATGTATTACTAAACACACGTGAGTCATTATATAAATAAGTATACAAGAACCCTAAATATAACAAATATGTTCTTTTTATAATTCATTTTAATTTTTTCTATTCTAGAGACAATATTATTTACTCCCATTACCAGGAACAACACCTCAGATGGCTTTATGTCTTTGCCAAATTCTTCGACAGCATTTGAACAGTTTGCTAACAAAGCATTCCCGGAAATAGGAGTTTTACCGGGACAAGCACAAAGTAGGAAGTAATATTGAAAATAAATTATTGTTCAATTAAAACAAATTTATACTAGATTTGTAACCGTTGGTTCAGTTCAATAGAATTTTGTATTTTTGTGGTTTACTAAAAATCATGTGCTGCCTGTAAACAATTTAAAGCTTAACTTGATAAATGTCTAAATATGTTAAATTGTTTCTTTTGCCCTGTCACTTATATGTTTATATGTGTGTGTGTGTGTGTGTGTGTGTGTGTGTGTGTGTGTGTGTGTGTGTGTGTTTGCAGCACTATACTTGCGGCATTTTGTGCATACATATACCTGCACTCTGGCATGTGGCAAAATTCTGGCACTATACACGCAATGCCACAATTTATATCTACGTTTTAAAGCCATCGAGTGGGCCGAGAAGGTTCTCATTTTTACTCGTAAATGACTTCACGTCATATGTTATGAATCTCTATCTTTATTTGTCCTATAACGTTTATGTGGCCTAAAATGGAAAAGAGATTAACAATACGTGTAAGATGCCACAGTTATCATTACTGCTGGTGTATACACCACAATATTTGTGGCATTTCATAGATGCGCCAGGAGCAGGCGCCCTCTGCAACAACGTATTAGAACGACAGCGTGGTTGCCAAATCGCCCTGTGTCTGCTAAACGGTAGATGCGGAACGCTGTGTTTCGAGCTCAGAATGATCGTCGTCTTATTTGGAGGGTCTAGTACTCTAGTAAACTAAATGTTTTTGATGATATTGTAAATCTTTTATATTTAAACTAATAAAATTATTGGTGTAGTTGATGTTAGCAAAGTCAATGAAATCTTTGTCGCTTTTTAAATAAAAGTGGTAAATTACTCTATACCTAGAAGGTTGGAATTAATTTATTTTACAAAAGTTTGTCCGAATTCGTTTGAAACATTGGAGTGAATACAAAAATGAAAATTTCTAAAATGTGTACTGTAAGAATATATTGGTTTATCCCGTTTTCTGAATGTATGGTGTGTTCATGTTAAAGATTTAACCATCCAAGTAAAAGCTTTTTTTAGATTGATTTTGATATTGTTTTGTTAGGTAGTCATTCAAAATGCGTATTTAACAAATCGGCAACTGTATTTTTCAGCTGTAAGCATGGTCATCTGTGGCATTTTTATGTGGTCAAATTTCAAAAATTCACATTAGTATTTTTTTTAGAGAAGAGTGTTGACAATGGATTCTTATTTAGAATCGCTTGAAACCTGAATGTACCGTTTTTCATTGTTCTAAACTACAGTCTTCGGGAAAAAAAAATATAATTTTTTTAATACGAAATAGTTTATTCAAAAATTATATTTGCGGATTTTTTTTAAAACTGATGACAGATTCTTATTTAAACCCCCTTAGAATCGGCCTGTATCGATTTTCATTTTTCTAAAATACAGGTCACCGATTTTTTACTTTTCTGGCAGTATTCAAGTTAATTGTTATTTGGTAGATAAAACCCTTCCTGTGAAAACAAAAATGTTGTCTTAGTTACCAGCTGTCAGAAATGGTTTAGTTGTTTATAGTATGATACTGTTTTAAAAAAGAAATTTCATTTATCTGTGAAATTTAATTACCTACCTGTTTATATTTTTCGGAAATGAAATAATAGTTAGTGGGTTTTAGAAGGTAAATGAGTTCGGCTTTGTGGAGCATTTTATACGGTTGGTGCTGGTAAAATGCTTCGTATAGCAACTATTAACCACAGGGAATCAATAAAAAATATATATAGTGTTTTGTGTCAGTTCGCTGAAATACTAACACGGAAATAAGAGCCTGGGTGGTTCAGTGGTAAGAACGTGTGACTCTAAACGGAGTGGTACCAAGTTCGTTCCCAGGGTTTCCTTTCACTTTTTCAGTACATACTGTAACATTAACATCAACCGAGGTTGTGACATTGTATTTAAGCAAGTTGAATGTCTGCACGTTCCGTCCTTCGGAGGGAGCGTAAAGCCGTCGGTCCCGCGTCCATGCGATGTTGGGCACGTTAAAGATCCCTAAACGCCTGACAGAAAAGCAGGGGTTTGGCCATAGTCGCGGAAATAGACCGACGTTAAATAAAAAACATGAAAATAATTCTGTCACTAGCTATATAAGTTTAAGAAACAATTGCTTAATTTGCAAAGAGGCAAGAAAGTAAAAGAAATGAAAATACTTAATTGTCTTTAGCTGTGCAGATATTAAAGGAGTTTATTGTGAGTTTTTAACATCATTTAGGTTCTCGAAAAATTATTCTAATATATAATTAAACCTACAAGTTTACTTTAATAAGTAGTCAGTTACATAGGTAACTGAAAAATATTTTTTCACAGAAATTAGAAACCAAAATAAAGAAGCGTTATAAATATGATTTTTTTTAAATGTGTTGAAAAAATGTTACCTAAAGATACGATAAAAGGTTTTTTCACCCAAATTCCCTTCGATTTTGAATTTCATATTCGGCATAATATTATGCGAACAAAACGCCCGAGTTGTAACCTGTCTGTCATAGTTTCTGACATATGTGGTTTTTAGGTCAAAAATCAGAGTTGCATAGGTTTATTAAAAAATTCCGAATTTCTAAACACTTTTAGATAAATGAGTAATTATTCCTGTTCTGTTATCCGGTTTCAGTTTCAATTTATATACATACATACATACATATATATATATATATACATACATATATATATATATATATATATATATATATATATATATATATATATATATATATATACATATATATATATATATATATATATATATATATATATATATATATATATATCTATATATATATATATATATATATATATATATATACATATATATATATATATATATATATATATATATATATATATATATATATATATATATATATATATATATATATATATATATATATATATACGTATGTGTATGTATCACACCGATAAATCAAAAAATAATAGACCCATTTTGATAAAATTTGGCAGGTACTTTCCTTTTGTTAATGGTTTGACAGGTTCGTTAGCCAGGAAAATGAAACTGGGTTTTCCGGAAAAATTTTAGGTTTTCTTTTGGAAAGGTTTGTTATCTCTGAAAAAAAATCGTATCAAATCAAATGACTCACCTCATACGTTTACCCAAAAAATGGCTAGTTTAAATTTCTTGGTAAATAGATTGATAAGTTTTCCATTAAGTAAAAGTAGATTTAATATCGAGTTAAAATGCATAAAAAAATGTGTCGAGATACAACGGTCACTCGGATTGTTTAGTGAAAAAATTGGTCAACAAACACAGAACAAAGAAAACGTTAGCTGAATGCACGATATCCAAGAAAGAAAAAATAGAGAAAAAATATGTTTGTTTACCGTATGAACCACGTATCACAAAGGGTTGGGAAAGTATTTTTAAGAAAGCCAATTTACAGTTGACGTTTTTGACGAAAAATCATTTAAAAAATTTATTGGGAAATACGAAAGACAAAGACAAAGCTACTGAAATGTCGGGTATTTATGAGATAGGTTGCAAGGACTGCAACCTTAAATACGTGGGTCAGACCAAAAGAAACATATGCATTAGATTTCGCGAAAATTATCAAAAATAACACGTCATTAAACCGCGCGTTGCCTTTGATTTCGAGCTCTTTATTTTCACTTTGCATCTGACCGGCGAAACTTTCATGATTTGTCGGACAGATTAATAAAGTGTGCCAATAACATTCGTCCGATCTTTACAAGGCACGACGCTGTGCCCGCGATATAGATTAAAACCCCCTTGTGTTGTTTCGCTTTCTAGGAAATCAATATAAACACTTGTAACTGTAGTTAGAATATTCATCCTTTGCTGAATTTAATTGACGTTGCGGGCGAAATTCCTTTTGTTTTAATTAAAAGATTGCGGTTGTTAGTAATATGTCACCAGATTAAGATGTCTATGGTCATCACTTGCTCGACATTCACATAGTGAATCGATATTCAATTAAGAACATATGCTACTTAAAGAAGGCGGCACAGGCTTTCAAGCCCATTATCCTTTAAAATTAGATAAGAAATTCATAAATCTGTCGAGTAAAAGATTAACGCGGGTCTAAAACCTGGTCCGCCCGATACAGACACAATAGATAAAACAATACGGGTCCGACTGCAATTTTAAATTTCTTCCACCTGTACCTTATATAAGATAGCTGTAGTAACAATCTAGTTTAGAATTTTATCTCTGATGATGCTAACACATGTAAGTGAAACGATCGTTAGATTTCGTTTAAAAAAATGTGTTGTGGTGATTTGGATTCTTGAAGTGTACTTTTCAGTGCTCATCACAGGTTCCAGTACTCACATAGTGTATTTCTTACGATCTTTTTTTTTTTATATAAACCGCATTGGTTTTAGCATCTTTGTCGATACATAGCCAGTTTTGACGTTTCAAATCGCGACTTTGACGTTTTAAGAAGAAAAACTTTAACATTTTCAAAGTAATTTTTCTGGTATTTTCGACCCGTTTGAGCCAAGAAAACTTTGTTTTTGTGTGTAATATTCAATAGGTTTGGCTGACCACACAAAACATTCTGGTTTTGTGCCATTCTAAGATCACCAGTGACAATTTATTTTCTTTAAATGCTTATATATATATATATATATATATATATATATATATATATATATATATATATATATATATATATATATATATATATATATGTATGTATGTATCCATGCGATAACTCAAAAAAGAATTAACCTATTTCGATGAAACTCGGCAAGTGCCTTTCTTTTATTAATGGCTTGGATGAGTTCGTTAGCCAGCAAAATCGGACGGGGTTTTCCGGAAAAATTTTGAGTTTCCTTTCGCAAAAAAAAATTTTTCTCCGAAAATTACTAAGCTGTTTTAATGAAATTTAACAGATATGTTGGCTTAGGAGAGACCTTACTACGCACCAGAATTCAACTCTCTAAGTTTATAGAAAATTGCGTTATTCAAAATTTAAATTTTCTTTTGAAACAAATTTTTTCCTATGAAAATTACTAAGGTATTTAAATGAAATTTGGTGAATATCTTGGCTTAGGAAAGACCTTATACTACATACCGAAATTAAACTTTCTAAGTTTATATAACATTGAGTTATTCAAATTTGAAACATTTAATAAAAATTCACTACCATAACGCACTTGCTGCGTCACGTACTTTTTTCTTGTAACTTTTCAGTATACAGCTTACTTTTAATGATGTTAACCTGCGTACAAATTTGGTTGCCATAGCTTTATTATTTTCGCAGATACAATAAACAAATTTTGAAAGAAAACCCAACATTTTCTCGGAAAAACTAGTCCGATTTTCCTGGCTAACGAGCTTATTCACGCCACGTCCAAAAGAAAGGTACTCATCAAAGTTGATCAAAATCGGCAGACTATTTTTTGAGTTATCGATGTGATACATACATACCTACATACATACATACATACATAAATATATATACATATACATATATATATATATATATATATATATATATATATATATATATATATATATATATATATATATATATATATATATATATATAATATAAACGTATAAAAATTGAATTGAATTGTAGATTTTTTTTAATTCAAAAGTTGCGATCTCAAATCATTTGTTTTTCTACGACAATTCACTAAAAATATAGGTAGGTATGTTGTAATCATGGAAAGGATTGATGATACAATTCTAAAGTAAGGAAAATGGCAATATTGCTTGTCACACCACCAATGTTTCTGGAAATAAACAAGTAATAATGTGGTCTGAAAACATGTATGTGGAAATAACAATGACAATACTCTCTTTCTTCTTCTATCGCAATATTAGTATCTGTTTAAACCGAGCAACGTATCAGTAATAATAGGTATTCAGTATTTGCTGATATCTACAGCGACGACAGGGCCCTAAGTTTTTACAAGGTCAAAAAGGTGAATACGCACTGCGCAGCACGCTCTATATTAATATTATAATACATAATATGCTGTATTCTGTATTCTGCAAATTCCAACAATTGTGTCATTCTGTGTTTTCAGTTAAAACGTCTAGTTGGCTGGTGTTCACTAAGAATACAAATTTATTAAGTGTTTTAAGTGAATTGATAAATATCAGTACATCAATTTAAAGGTAAGTAGTGGATTTAGTATTATATTATTTACGTACATAATCAAAACATTGAGATGATGAATAACCTTGGGCTATTGTAGGTTTTTATGTTACAAATATGACCACTGATTTTCAATTTCACACAAAATAATCGACTGATGATGATCATTCAGTCGCCCGGCCGTAATGATTATGTCTTCTTCATTTACCTTTACATATTATTATACCTCGTACTGTGTATTAATACTTTATTATTTGAATTTAAGAATGTCACATGAACGTTATAAGTTCTGTTCTGGCTAATGACAACAGCGCGGTCGCAATGCTCGCTTTTTACAGATTTTTTTAAATGTTTTTACATGGCCAGGTCAGGTCTCATATTGAAGATAAACAACTTTGTATGTTATCAGATATTCGGTTAGAAAAATTATAATCTGCCTAGTTTGCACATAATGTTTAAAGTATAATGCAAGACATGTTTCTAAAAAGTGATAAAGTGTTTTGATCAAAAGTTCCATAGGTCACAATGAAGAAACAGGCTTATAAAAATATACAGCCGTGAACAAAAAATTTTGGCCAGCGAAGTCATCCAAAATTTTCTCTTCTGTTTGTAATTTCCTTTAAAAATCTCATTAAATCCAAGTGTTGACTATGGTCCTACCAAAGATATCTGTTGTTTTAATAAATGTTTATTTAAAAAAATCCACTAATAGAGGAGTATCGATGGTGAGACTTTAAAACATTTTTTCAAATGAGCGCGAACTAAGACCCTTAGAACCCATATATATATATATATATATATATATATATATATATATATATATATATATATATATATATATATATATATATATATATATATATATATATATATATATATATATATATATATATATATATATATATATATATATATATATATATATATATATATATATATATATATATATATATATATATATATATATATATATATATATATATATATATATATATATATATATATATATATATATATATATATATATATATATATATATATATATATATATATATATATATATATATATATATATATATATATATATATATATATATATATATATATATATATATATATATATATATATATATATATATATATATATATATATATATATATATATATATATATATATATATATATATATATATATATATATATATATATATATATATATATATATATATATATATATATATATATATACATATATATATACATATATATATACATATATATATACATATATATATATACATATATATATATACATATATATATACATATATATATATACATATATATATACATATATATATACATATATATATATACATATATATATATACATATATATATACATATATATATATATACATATATATATACATATATATATACATATATATATATACATATATATATACATATATATATACATATATATATATATATATATATATATATATATATATATATATATATATATATATATATATATATATATATATATATATATATATATATATTTATTTATTTCCCATGTATACTTATTACTCTTATTTGAAAAAGACCTTTCATTATTTAGCGTCGGCCTATTTTTTAGACTATGGGCAATCAGTGACGTCAGCGATCTGCGATTTCACCAACTTGGAAATTTTGCCTTCCAATTGAGGAAGATAACTCATCTCAGGAATTAGGGAATCAAAAATTATTGGCACCCAGTCTACAGCTTCCCTTATTATTCACATGCACTCGTTGAAAGATTATCAACAAATGGAACAAGATTTTTTCTGGTTAACGAGGATTCTCACTTATAATTACTTTCCCCTCGGTCTTTTTTTGTACGTTCACGTCGGTCTATTTCCGCGATTATTGCCAATCACCGACGCGAGGGAGCAGTTTATCCTCACTATCCTGGAAATTTTGCCGAAGGAGGGTAGGGATTTTTAACGTGCCCAACATCCCATAGACACGGGACCGGGGGCCTTACGTCGTCTCCGAAGGGCGGAACGTGTAGACATTGAACTGGCTCAAATACAATGCCAGAACTTCGGTTGATGTTAAATTTACAGCATCTACTGAAAATCTGAAAGGGGAACCCTGGGAATAGAACCCAGTACCCCTGGGTCCAGAGGCACACGTTCTTACCACTGGACCACTGAGGCTCCTCAATGTTATTCGGCGCACATTTGGTACCTAGCGCTATTCTTTTTCCAATGTTAATCTGCAAACGACATTCCCATTTTTGAATTGTTAATTTTGTTACATCAAATCTGACTGTGTAATGACTAGAAGCAACTAAGAACAAAACATATAGATGACGTTATATTTTTCACGATTTTTTTCTTTTTTTTTAACGTCTATATTTCCGCGATTATGGCCAATCACCGATGCCAGGGAGTAGTTTTACCTCACTATCCCGGAGATTTTGCCGAACCCTTGCCTTTCTGTAAGGAGGGTAGGGATCTTTAACGTACCCAACATGGCATTGTGCACCTGACCGACTTATTTACTCCCACTCCGAAGGGTGGAACGTGCAGACATTCAACTTGCTCAAACAAAAGTGAAAAGGGAACCCTGGGAATCGAACCCAGTACACTTGGGTCAAGAGGCACACGTTCTTACCACTGGACCGCCGAGGCTCTAAAGTTTTCATGATGAATAATATATTTGATGAAAGATTGGAACCTGTGATGAGCACTGATAAGTACAGTTTGGAGAACCCAATTAATCACAAAACATTTTTTGACCTCACGATCGGTTCGCTAACAAAGTCGCGTCGTCGGGGGGATGAATAAACTTGATAAATCATTTCATAAAATACAGCTGTGTCCTGTTGAAATATTCGCTTTTAGCAGTAAGCCTAATATTCTCATCTTTTTTTATTGCCGACCATTGCAATTTTTGCTAGTGGGGGGGTTTGCTGTATGGATGTATATATTTTCAATTATTCTGTCCTTGGCATTTTTTTGTTTATACTTTTTAGATGTTTAATATCAGTACGGTTATACTATGTCTCTTCGTGAACACAGTATATAAAGTTAATTATATAACAGATATATTTCAAACATAATATATGAGGAAGTTTTTTTTTTAATGTTATGGTATTTTTTGCCATCGTTATTTGTAAAAGTGAATCATTTTTGGTTGTTATATTATTTCCTGTTAGCTGTTGGATTTGGGCACCTAAATGGTTATCTCTTAAGCAAATAGGAAAGTGTTCAGGTTCAGGAAGATTTGCAATACAGAGGGCAGATGCTCATCGAGGCCGGCTAATCTGAAGGTCGCGGCATCTATGTTCGACCACAAGAGAAATTTTAAAAATAAAATTAACACCGAGATACATATAACACTACCTACTACCTACTGCTTTCTGGAGCGATCGACGATAGTCTTTGAAATAGGCCGACATTAAGTAAAGAAAAACAAAACTAAGCATCCATGGCAGTTTTCGCTTTTATTTTATTTAACTTTCAGTTTCCGTAAAGAGTCAGTACGGAAATGCTACGCGCCATTAGCTATGAAAAAAAGTAAGTGGGTAGAGACATAATTAAATTTTGTTTTTAAATAGGTGACAAAAAATGGGGTCAAGAACAGAACGAATAATGAGGATGGTTTTGCCATCTGAAACTCCGGTAAGACATCATATTTTCATCCCAAAGTATGAAACTACAAAAGGGACAAGCAAAGAGGAACAAGAAGAAATCATTCGAGGTAAGTTAGCAATTAATAAATACACTTGATTCATTATTCCTTCTACTACCAATAGGAACTAACAGTTCTAATGGGAATCAATACAATTTAGTGTTGTTTCTTTTGTGTGCATAAAATTGAATTGTGAGAAACCTACAAGCATTAAGCTTCCTATTTGTTTAATACACATAATGCTTTTTTTTCTTTTTCTAACGATACTATATTAATGTATTTTGGGTGTTATCAATATTCTGTTTCCTCATTTACCAATTAAACGTCAAAGGGTTTAGGAGAGCGATTTGTTCTAAATCAGTGTAAATTATTTAAAAAAATATGCTTACCAGATATGCCTAAACTTCAGGTAGCAGGATCGTTTACGTTAAAACATCAAAGCAATTGCCTAGGAATATTTCTTGAAATGGTTTGACTTTTAATACAAACGTAGCCAAACTAAAATGAAATACCTACAACCAACCTTTTTTGTAGACAGTAAAATTCTCAACAAAGTCTGTGGGACCAGGCCTGAGTTTAGAAAACGAATAGTACAAAAAGCACGTTTACGTCCATACTTAGTGCTTGAAAATTATTCACTTTTTTGTCGGCTATTAAAAATACTAACTGTTTTTGAAAATATCAGTTTTCATCAATCTTGATTACTAAACGACTAAAACCGACCAACCGGTCGACTCACTATCTGTTGGTTAAATAACATGATTAAAAGGTTGAATGACCGGCAGATTTGGATTTTCCAATGACCACCTGAGAGCCTCGGTGGTCCAGTGGTAAGAACGTGTGCCTTCGATCCCAGAGCTCTCCATTCACCTTTGCAGTACATACTATAATATTAACATCCACCGAGGTTGTGGCATTGTATTTGAGCAAGCTGAATGCCTGCCCTTTCCGCCCTTTAGTGTGGGCGTAAATCCGTCGGTCCTGTGTCCATACGACGTTGGGCACGTTAAAGATCCCTGCGCCCCTTATAGAAAGGCAGGGGTTCGGCAAAATTTCCAGGATAGTGAGGTGAAACTGCTCCCTGCCTACGGTGATTGGCCGTAGTCGCGGAAATAGACCGGCATTAAATAAACAAAAACGCACAATGGCCACCTGACTAACTAAGCTATACATACGTTATACATCCGCACATCCGAGTTCAGGCTATTTCCCTTTCTTACTAGGCTTCCTCTCCTCTGAACACTATGTATTGTCACTGTACCACAACGAAAGTATTTAGCAGATCATTTATTATTTTCTCTGGTACCAACATGCTGCCGTTGTAGCACAATTGTACTATTTACAGTTAATTGTTTGTTGGAAAGTTTAAAAGTTCATTTTCTTGAAAATTATGCGATTTCTAGTACATTTTAAATATTTTGCGTAAGTAGTAGGTACCTATAAATATTCAATGATTGTTGTTGCCCTTGCTTGGTGAAACTTGTCCATACTACATACAGACTTGGAGACTACTTCTCTGGCTTCACTGTTGCTTTTCGTTGGTGAATGACATAGCCAGCGCGTAGGCTAACTGGAGCAAGTGGCCCTACGAATTCTGGATGTTCTAGGATGTTCTTCAACGTTTCTGTGACTATAGTTTCGCTGCTTGACAGCATTCGCAGACATCCAGAATTCGTAGGGCCCCTCGCTCCAGTTAGCTTGCGCGCTGGCTACGTCCTTCACCAACGAAAACCAACAGTGAAGCCAGAGAAGTAGTCTCCAAGTCTGTATGTACCTATAAATATATTACATTTACGATTTATCGATAAAACAACAGCAGCCAATGTATTGGACAACGTCGAATACAACCCGGATCTTTTATTTGATAGTCCAAATAAAATGTAAATGACTGCGAGGTTAGGTTTGCAGCTTCGAGCGGTCGATTGGCTAACTGGTTTTCGTACTCAGCAAACAATTTTTTTCTGAAGTTTCCAGCAACTCCTCTGTTTTTCTTTTTGTGGGCAGAAATGATCCTCGTTACCTCGATAATCAGTTTTTTTTTACAGTATTTACATTCGGCTGTAGTTTTAAAGCTACATTTACAGAAACAATTTGTTCGTTTTTATAAGAAAAACATAGTCTATACCTGTCGTCCCAACCTTTGTAAAATACACCCTATAATAATGTAGAACCCGCTTTTAGTTTTTTAAATCAATTTTTATAAAATGAAAATGGCTACTACATAATAATAAATGTATACTAAATTTTTTCTAAAATTTAAACAGGCTGGTCCAAAATTAATGGCACAAAGAGTAGCATAGATGTCTGGCAATAGATATTATAATTTAACCAAATATACTTCAGTCCTATAATCAAAATTGAAAGAGATACAGGGTGAAGTAAAATACAAAAGAATACTATTTTCTAATCAAAAGCTTCCCAGCGACGCTAACGAAAAAGTGGGAATTTTTTAAGACTTCAATGGCACAGCAAGCAGTTTTCCGCTGGACCAAATTGGGAATTAATTATTTTTATGGCCACAAAAAATTCATCTTCGCCAATTTTCAAGACAATACGTTATATATTTTTCTAGATATCAAGAAAAACCACAATTTCTTACCTTTAAACACTATGTCTTTTAATTTTGACTTTTGCACTAAGCTAAGTTTGGCTAAATTTTAATACTTTGCTACCAAGAATATACTGCTGCTCTGTATATACTTTACTTTTGGACTAGCGTGTATATAAAATTCTTTATTCAAAATTGCGAATTTTTTTTGTACCACGCAAAACTTTAGTGTTGAAAAATGCAATGATGGAATAAATAAATCGTTCCTGCATTTTGTTCTATTTTCATATTGCAAGAAGTTGTTACAGTATTTTTTTTTAGCGTGGCGTCATCATGAAAGGCATCCTGAGAATCCTCCAGCACATTCTGGTATCTTAGAAAATTATCCGAGCAGCATAAATTTCTCAAGTGGTTCATCTGATAATTATGAACCGTCAGCTTCAACATCTGATGATTCTTTAGAGGAACCAGTAACAAAAAAACGAACAAAGAAGAAACACAGGGGCAAAGCAAATAAAAATAAGTGCCTCAGACAAGAAAAACATTTAGAAAAGGTCTTAGGCGCAAATCATTCTGAAGATTACGTGTCTTTGCTTCGAAACGACGAATCAGAGTTTCGAAAAAATAACAGTTTCGCGAAAGAAAAACATACAAAAAAGGTATCGGAAGCAGACTCCTCCGGAGGTTACATATCTTTATCTCAAGACAATGAGCCAGAGTTTTATACCGGTAATGCTGATTCAACGGTTCCAGACATACGAAGAACAGTCAGTGACACAGATAATTTACCCTGTAAAGTTAATGCACAAGAATCTCTGTATATTTGTCATTCTATCAAAACCGAAACAGGAAAACGCATAAGAAATAAGCGACATGCCTGTTTCTTCTGTCAAAAGTTAATTATCCACCTGGCAAAACACTTTGAAATTGTTCATGGTAAAGAACTTAGTGTTGGTAAACTGCTTGCTTTTCCTCCAAAATCGCAACAGAGAAAAGAAGGGTTTAGCGAGCTAGTCCGTGCTGGAGATTTTTTATATAACTGTAATGTCCTGTCTTTGAAACAAGGAGAACTGATTTTAGTGAGAAGGCCTTCAGAAAATGAAATTAAGAATGTAAGTTATGTTGCATATGGCCCATGTCCCCACTGTTTAGGATATATGTTAAAAAAACACCTATGGCACCACCTTAAATTTTCATGCAAAATGAAACTAAAATTACAAAAAGAAGATAACTCTTGTAGTAGGCATGTTATAGCCGAAAGTAATGCCATGCTGAGCAGTATATTTGGTCATGAGTTTTCTAAAGACTTCAATAATTTTATAATTAGTCATCTTAGGGATGATGAAGTGGGCACCTACTGTAAACAAGATAATTTAATTTTGCGATTTGGCTCCATGCTCTATGAAAAACATGGAAACACCCAAAAGGAACTAATCCGACAGAATATGAGACAACTGGCAAGGCTTACCTTACAACTTAAGGAAAATACTATTCAAAATTTAAGCTTACGGGATTTTTTAATCCCGGGGCAATTTGATGAAATAATCAAGTCTACCAAATTACTATGCGCTGTTGATATGAATGACCAAACAAAAAGACCCCAATTTGCTATACCATCGTTAGCACTTAAACTAGGATACGCTTTGAAAAAGTGTACAAATATTGAAAGAGGTTTGGCTCTAAAAGCAGGCAATGTCAGTAGAGAAAAGTCTCTTTTGTCCTTTCTAACACTTTTGGACTTAGAATGGTGTATCAGGATAAGTTCAAATGCATTGACCACCTTAAAACATAGAAAGCTAAATGTTGGTCAGTTGCTTCCAGTCACCTCCGACCTTAAAGTACTAAATGGATATATCGATGTCGAAATCGAGAAAGGAAAAAGAGATCTCTTATTGAGCACTTCCAGAGAAAACTGGGGTAGATTAGCAAGACTGACATTGACAAGAATAATCCTTTTCAATAAGCGCCGTTCAGGTGAGGCATCTAGAATAACGATAGAACAGTACTCTAACAGACCAATCTGGACCAATGAATCTACAGAAGAAATACAGAACTCTCTAACAGTCTATGAAAAAAAGTTGGCTGAAAAATTTACTGTGGTAAACATTATTGGAAAGCATGGAAGAAAAGTGCCCGTCATATTGACGCCAATAACCAAATTTTGCATCGACACTCTGCTAAAGTTCAGGGACAAATGCATGATAAGTGAAACAAATCCTTACATATTTGCGTGCTACAGCCCCAGTCTTGCATATCTCCGAGGTGACGACTGTCTTAGAAAAGTGGTTTCAGAACTAGGAACAAGTTTGAAGCAACCAACTTTTATAACAGGTACCAAATTGAGAAAATATGTAGCTACAGTGTGTCAAGTATTTTGTCTAACTGAAAACGAACACGACTGGCTAGCTCGTCACCTGGGGCATGATCTTAATGTACATAGACAGTTTTACAGACTGCATGAAGATGCGGTTGAATTGACGAAAATTTCAAGACTTTTGCTGGCAGTCGACATGGGTCAAGCCAGCAAATTCAAGGGAAAGCCGCTTTCAGACATAAGCCTTAATGGTAAGTACACGCGATAATCTGTTTGTTGTGTTAGACCTTTCTGAATCAAAAATAAGAACCTCGTAATCCCTGTTTATAATATATTTGAATGCTTTTAAATCTGTACGTATTTAATAATATAATAGAGCAAATATGTTTATTACAGATTTACCCGAATTGGAAGAAGACGATGATGAAATACTTGAAGATGAAGATAGTGACGCTCAGGAACCAGAAGAAAATCCTGTAACAAGGGTAGGACGGAATAAGGAGACATCTAAAGCAATCAGTAAGGCTGTTTTATTTTTTATTTATTAATTGTTGTCGTTCCTACTTGATGAAACCATTACAGGCCAAATACAGACGTGGAGGTTACCTCTGGCTTCGCAATTATTTTTTCAACTAACAAGAAAGAACATTTGTAAAGCCAGAGAGGAAATCTCGACGTTTCTGTATTTAGTTTTATTTTTAACATTTCACCAAACTACAGCTTTAGGACTTCAAACTATACTTCAGGGCACCTTAGAGTTGACGTGAAAACATTGTTAAATTTAAATAAATTGTGGAATAAGTGGATGATGCTTTTGCAGGTTTCTTGACATTAGTCTTCAATGATTCTAAAATGTTAAAACAAGTAACTAAAGCAAATAGAAAATTTTTACACATACCGCGAATATGGAAGTCTTTAAAGTATAATTCGTCGGATTTTTTGTCACCGAATTTTTATAAAAATTAGGAGATAGCCACATTTGAATCTAAAAAAAAAATACCTCCAAATGAGCGCGAACCAGAACCCATAGAAGCCATATTCGGGCTCAGTTTACATTTTTATATGTTCTATAGCTAAAGTGATGGTGGCTAGCGAGTAGTGTGATTCAACGCGCCGTCGTGGTATTAGCCAGGGGAGTAGTTGTGTTCGCTCGCCAGCTTTCTTTCCACAGCTTCCTACTTGCTGTAAATGTGTGTACGTGGAAGCCGTTGTAGAAGGCCGGAACCGTCGCAAAACCAAAAGGAGCGCCTCGCGCAATTCTATGCATTATACGACAGTGCCTGCATTAAGGCCCACCTATTGCAGGATAAATATGACATACTAAGAGTCCAGTGGGAGTCCGACCTATTGGACGAGATCGGTCTGTGTCTCCTAGTGTGCGATTTTAATGCATTTTGGTGAGGAGCATCTTTTTAGGGAATTTTTATTTAAAAAAAAATAACTAATAGAGAGGTATCTATGGTGAGAGTTTGCAAATTTTTTTTTAATGAACCCGAATTTGGGCCCCTAGAACCCGAAACCAAGGTCAGTTTGAATTTTTATTTGTGTCCTTGTAAATACCTTACTACATACCGACATTCAACTTTATAGGTTTATACAAAATGTAAGCATTTAATGGAAATTCGCTACCATAAAACACCTGCTGCCTCCCGAAAATTGTGTTGTAAATGGCTTAGATGCATTCGTTAGCCATGAAAATCAAACGAGTTTTTCCGGAGTTTTCTTTCAGAAATTTTTTGTATATCTGAAAATAACAAAACTACTACAACGAAATTTAGTGCACAGATTTCTGTTCTAAAACGTATACTATACGCCAAAATTTAGATCAGTTACCAAAACAAAAAAGTTTTAAGCATTGAACTAAAAATTTGAAAGATCAAAATAATTTTATGAAAATTCGCTACCATAATTAAATATACGAAATAAAATCCCAAAAGTATTCCCTTTCAAATAAGGCACCCAGATACAGCTTTCTTTTAAATTAGTATGGAAAAATTGTAAAAAGCACATATGTAATTAAAGGAGTTATGGTCTCACTGTTTTTTCCTATTCCTTTTAAGTGGATGATATATTAATAAAACTTGGTGTGGTAGAACCATCACTTAAAACCTTTACTTTTTTAATTCGTTTTGAAATGTTTGGCGGATGGGAGGGGATATTTTCGGATATAAAATTAGAAAAAGAAGAATTTTATTTTAAGCATTTACATTTATCTTGATTTTTTTTATGATTTTTTTTTCATTCTCTGGCCGAAAATTTATTCAACAGTTTCTGAGATACAGAGCAGTATATCCTCCAATGATTATGTTTAAATCTTTGTTTGAGTGTATACACCTGTTTTGGCAAAAATGGGTTTTTAAATAGTCATGATCTTTCAGCCTCAAGATAAGTATTATTCTAGAAAGTTTCAGATGAAATATCAAACATTTCTCAGACAGTTGAACCAAAACTCACAAATAATAAATGTATATGGTACATAAACCATTTTTTAGTGTATTTGTATGTTTTTAATAATCACTTAAAACGATCCGGGTGAATTTGAAATACAGTGGTTGAACCCTTCAGACAAACATTCTAGAGGTGGTTCTGTAAGTAATGATTCCGTTAGCATTACACAAAGTCTTGGTTAATAGTTCCATCACGTAGAATGTATGAGAAACACTGGAAAAATATGTGTAGTGTATACTACTACTCTTGTAGAGAATATTTTACTTTTTCTAATCATTCTAAATTGCATTTTGTTTTACAGTCAAGAATTCTACACTAACAAAGAAGACGTGGTCGTCTGAAGACAGGTCAAAGGTTTTCGAGTATTTCAAGCTCCATATAAAGAACAACATCACACCTAGACAAAAAGAATGCCTAGCATGTCAAGAAAAACACCCAATTTTGAAAAATAGGAAATGGAGTGACATCAAATTTTGCGTTAAAAATGAAGTGAAGAAGAGGGCTAAAGCTTTGAAGAACATTCAGTAATTAAAAATTATGAAAATGTCATTGTTAACAAATTTTCAAATAAAATACTTAATTTGAGAAATCATAAATGACTTTTACTATTTCGAACATGTTTTGACTATACCTACTTGTCCAGAATACCCCTAGTATTATAAAGACGACGATAGTCGCCAGTTCCTTGGACGATTAGGTTCTGTTTACAGATTTGGAACGTGTATATATATATATATATATATATATATATATATATATATATATATATATATATATATATATATATATATCAAAGCTATTTTGATGAAATGTGATGGGTGTTGCTCCAGTAAACCTTACTGTATAGCAAAATTCAACTTTCTAGGTTTATATCAAATTGAGTTATTCAAATTTGAAGCATTTAATAAAAAATCGCCACCATAAATGGCACTTGCTGCGTCCATAATTTATATTGTGTGTATGTAATAAATATTTACTTTCACATTGTCAATACATGTGGAAGTTGGTATCAATAACATAAATTTCGAATTTTTTTTGCCATAACGGCGTAAAAGTCTAAAACATAAAAAATATTATTTCAGGACGATAATTTTTTTGTCGTTTGGTCTGTACTTCTGTTAGCATGAACGATAACTTTTGAATGAATTGAGATATAGTCGTTAAATTTGGTATACAGTTACCCGATAAACGAACTGTTCTGAATGCTTTTCGGTAACATCGCTCCCGGAGGTAGGGGAGAAATGAGGGGTGCTTTAGTAATTACCATTTTTCGTTAAAGATCGAGTAATACATCATTTCAGGGTTTATTTGTTTGTTAGAAAACTTTCAATTTTAACACTTGTGATATTCTATTATGAACTTGAAGTAGGGTAGAATATGAATTCAGTGTTGAAAGAATACGCCATTAGATTATTAAGAGTATGTAGAGTTTAGTTCTTCCTCTTATTCTTTTCATCGGAAATTCACATTTCGGCATTAAATTTTAGTGGGGTTGGGGTTGATAGTGTGAATTTTGCACTTTTGTGTTGTCCCAAAATTAGGGTTCCAAAATAACTCGAAAGTCGCGGGGAAAAAGTTCCAGACAAAAGCTCCAGGATTTGTTCCTAATTATCTGGTGACGTTGTATTTGATCTTCACGAACACCTTCAAGGTCCAACCAAGGTCAATTTCATATTTTCCAAGGAAATCAAGTAGGGGTTGTTCATGTCGACGTGAACTATGAAATTATTTTGTAAGTATAAGCACTCGACATCAAATTTAGTACACAGGCAGTAGGCAGATAGTCTGGATTGGTTGTCAGTAAAATCGCTTCAGAAAAAAAAGGAATGATTGAAGAAAATTGACACTTTTTCATTAAAAATCGAGTAATATATCGTTTCAGAAGTTTATGGGTACAGAATACAAATATTACCAAACATCTCACATTTTCTCAGGAAATTCAAGTCTTGGTTGATTATCGCATACTTAGTAACCATATAATATATATATATATATATATATATATATATATATATATATATATATATATATATATATATATATATATATATATATTATTATTATTATTATTATTATTATTATTATTATTAAAAAGGTTTAGGCATAAACGGCAAACCTACTTTACTAGCTCACCTTGAGTATTTGAATACAATAACGTAATGCAACAAATCTCGACTTTGACAGCAATTTTTAATGTAAAATTTGCAAACAAGAAATACTTGCCCTCTTTAGTTTTCTCGGCTAAATAAAGTTCCATAATAACTAAACCTCCACCTAGTAATCTATAAAAAATTGAATTTAGTCTCTAAAAATAAAGAAATACATAAAATACAACAAATACAAATTCAGAAAATCTTTTTTTCACCAACTTATATAAGTACAATTTGCAGAACCCAATTCATCACAAAACATTTTTTTAATCCTGACGATCGTTTCGCTCATAAAGCTAGCGTCATCAAAGGGTGGAATAAACATATTCCTGCTAAAAGCGAATGAAGATTTATCTGCACATTAATTATGATACGACTAAAATATTTTTATATGCAAAATGATCCTCTCAGTACAGACACCCATTGAGGTTATAACATTGAGTTTGAGCAATTTAAATGTGTACACGCACCACCCTTTAGAGGGGATGTTAAGCAGTCGTGTTCATGCGATGTAGGAAATGCTTAAGATTCCTACCGTCCTTACAAAAATTAAAATTTTGCCGAAATGACACTGCCACCTGACGTCGGTAACTAGACATAGTCGCGGAAATAAGCCGAGGTTAAACAAAACAGTTAAAAAAGGCTGGTCGCAGTAAGTGCATCATGGTAGTGAATTTTCATAGAAATGATCTGGCGTCAATAACATTTGTTTCAGTAAAATGCTTATAACTTTTTTATCTTGAAAGATAGAGATCTTAATTTTATATACCCATAGTTAATTAATTTTATATATAGTTTATCATATATTTATAACGTAAACCTTCCTATCTCACTCATTTGAAAAAAAATCAAACATCCGGATCTTTCTATTAGTGATTTTTTTCTATCAAAATTCACTAAAATATAAAAAATAATGTATGGCATGAGTAGTCGCTATCATTTACACTTCTTAAACTTTCAAGTAAGTAGGTCAGACATTTGGTACATAGGCTGATATCAACTGTGCATGTGTAGTCTTATTTTACTATAAATGTGAATTAATACTAATTGTAAAATTATGCAACTATAACTGGCATGTATAATGCTGATGTTATTATCTAAGCTGCAGCTTGTAAAGCAACAATATAAAAGACTAAGCCAAGAGTAGTTCTTTTCTGCACGGACTAAAGGATCTAACAGCTCTTTTATGATAATATTGTCAATTTTAAAACTATGAGAATATAATTTATGAAATAAAAGTTTTAATTTAAGGATTCGTAAATTTTCATCCTAAAAATAACAAATGAGAAAACAAAGCGTTCATCTTAATAATTGTTTGCATCAACAAAATATAAAAATACAATTTAAATGGCTTCAGAACAATGAGGTAAAATTGTTCATATCTGACAACATCGCGTCTCAATTATGGCATCCCGTGTAAAATGTGCCAGCCTCATCCACAATAATGGCATCAAAAATACACATGCACAAATGAAAAGCTAAATGGCATGCGTGCCATAAACTAAATTTCTTTATAGATTTCTTTAGAGCAAGTGTATCAACAAGTTGATTACTTCTGAGATATTCTCATAGGTGGCACAATCATATCCAGTATCCAAACACCAAAGTGCCATAAGTGATGACTTTGTCTGAGATGCCACAAATATTGCTAAACATGTATGTGTGTGTGTGTGTGTGTGTGTGTGTGTGTGTGTGTGTGTGTGTGTGTGTGTGTGTGTGTGTGTGTGTGTGTGTGTGTGTGTGTGTGTGTGTGTGTGTGTGTGTGTGTGTGTGTGTGTGTGTGTGTGTGTGTGTGTGTGTGTGTGTGTGTGTGTGTGTGTGTGTGTGTGTGTGTGTGTGTGTGTGTGTGTGTGTGTGTGTGTGTGTGTGTGTGTGTGTGTGTGTGTGTGTGTGTGTGTGTGTGTGTGTGTGTGTGTGTGTGTGTGTGTGTGTGTGTGTGTGTGTGTGTGTGTGTGTGTGTGTGTGTGTGTGTGTGTGTGTGTGTGTGTGTGTGTGTGTGTGTGTGTGTGTGTGTGTGTGTGTGTGTGTGTGTGTGTGTGTGTGTGTGTGTGTGTGTGTGTGTGTGTGTGTGTGTGTGTGTGTGTGTGTGTGTGTGTGTGTGTGTGTGTGTGTGTGTGTGTGTGTGTGTGTGTGTGTGTGTGTGTGTGTGTGTGTGTGTGTGTGTGTGTGTGTGTGTGTGTGTGTGTGTGTGTGTGTGTGTGTGTGTGTGTGTGTGTGTGTGTGTGTGTGTGTGTGTGTGTGTGTGTGTGTGTGTGTGTGTGTGTGTGTGTGTGTGTGTGTGTGTGTGATTATTTATTATCACAGTTAAGTAGTTTGCATCGGTATACAATTGGTTTCTATCAGAACTTAATTAGTTACAAAAATGATCTTGAGTCAGGAATAGAGGTATAAAAAACCTTACAAAAACAATTCTAAATTAAATAAAATAGAATTAAAATAAAAATTAAAAATAAAATTAAAAATAAAACCGTTTTAACATTTTGATACCAGCAATTAAGAAAACATGTTTTTTTACATTCGTTTTAAAGAAAAATCTAAAGTTCCATTGTCTACATTAAATAGTAAATCAGCATTCCACCATTTATCCTGAAACACATGCACTGCATTTCTTTCACTGTGCCAAGTATATTCTTTAATGATTCTGGATCTCAGTCAGTTCTTAAACTGTTCTAGATAAGTCTGTATTTGTGTGCTTCTACTTCTCATATTTTCTATAAAGTCGCTGTAGATACTGTATTTGGCCAGGACAATTAGGTAGCTGATAAGTGTAGCTTCTTTTTTACTTCTCCCTTGTGCGAGTCCAGAATAGACATCTATGATGTGTAGTTTTGATCCCATCAGTTTTTGTTTTACTTGACAAATAAATGCCCATATTGATTGTGTTTCTTTGCATGATATGATCAGATGCCATGCTGTCATTGGCACACTACACCACTGACACAAGGCTGAAGTTTCATTATTCACCTTGTTTAAGAATATGCCGTCAGCAAGTCTGTTTTTTGCTAGTCTAAAACTAATGTCACTCTCATATCCAAAAGCTAATAGTGGATAGAAGGACATCCAGTTAACAGGGTCGTCAGTCCATACACCTTTCAGAGGTTCACATATATCAAAGTGATTTTGTCTTGACTCAGATTTTTGACATCAAGGATTTGGTTAAAGTTTTCTTGAATTTTGTACTTTATATGTTCAAAATTTCTTTGCAATACTGATATTTGTTCTTTATTTGTAATATTTAATTCGTTAAAGTTTTGTAGAATATTTTCCTTAAAGAGATTTGCAACTGTGTAATATCCATTGTCAAACCATAGACTCGAAAAATGTACGTCTCTGAACAATCGTGAGTTGGTCATAGGAATATCGAATATGCCTTGAAGGGTGGTGGGAAAATCTTGGAGAAAAGTTTGAAGGCATGTTGTGGATTTTAAAACCGAACTGATAAAAGGTGAAATTTTTTCTATGTGCATATCGGGTTTTTTTAAAGAAAAGCTGCCAAGTTAAGTTAGCTGAGCGATATGATCTTAGCAAATACTCTGTAAAGTATAGTATGTTTTATAGTAGTATAGTATGTTTTATTAAATCAAATTTTACAGTATGTTCCACAAATAAGCATAAGCTTGTGCTTGCAGTTAACACAATTTCATTTTATGTTCTAAACTAAACTATCAAAATATTTTTATAAAATGTCACTTTAAAAATTTTGTTCAACATATGTTTCTTCCTTCTGCATTTATATCAATAACACTCCTGCAGCTGCCACTAGTATTCCACTACCATTATAAGAAAACTCATTCCAATTTAACACCAAATTTCTTAACTAATATTAAAATTCTCACTACTATAATTTTGACATTTTACTTGGCATTCCTGTGCAGTTAATGAATTTAAGAGCAAAATTGTTTTGAAAATTTTTAACCTTTGATGGAACGTGAATAAGACCGAGACCACCATACCTTACAGGCAAACAAAGATGCTATTCCCTAAGCCAGTGCTTTCGTGCAGCCCAAAATAAGTCCCTTAGTAGATTTTGAAACTTCTGAAGATATGCATCTGGTACCGGAAAAACCTGTAAATAGTACCATAGTCTCGGTGCTATCATCTGGTTAATAACTAAGCACCTTCCCCTCCACGATTAAGATGGAAAGATATTTTTCCATCTTCTACAGCTCACGTTTAGTCGGTTGTATAAATGGTCTAAAGCTAGAGAGTCAGTGGTGTCATTTTCATTTTTGTATGAAAGCCCAAGAATCTTTATGTGACCAGATGACCATCTAAACCCGCAGTAAAAGTTATTATAATCTTTAAGACCTCCTAGCCAGTAGCCTTGACATTTCGAATATATTTCGTAACACTTCAGTCCTTTATGTATTTCCGCAGGTTGTGAAACGATTATATTTATGCCATCAGCATAAGCTGTAACTTTTAGGCTGATATCAATTCGTGGAGTAGCTAGTTTGTAACCTGTAATCTCTTTGCGTAAAAGGTTTAGCAAAGGTTCCACTGACAGTGCAAACAAAACTCCAGACAGTGGACATCCCTGTCTTATACCGTTTTTAAGCAAATAGGAGCTGTGAGCAGATGGCTATATAACAGTCTAATGTATGAGATGAATCACTGGCTAAAATTGATTTTTTTAATACATGAAATAAATATTCGTGGTTGACTCTGTCAAAAGCTTTATTCTGATCTAAGGATATGATAGCCGCATTTGTCTTGGTCCTGTTTACATGTGCAATGAAATCTCTATATAAATGTAAACTGTCATATATAGAACGTCCAGGTATACAAAAGCTCTGATCGGTGTGAACAAGATCAGCTAATACTCCGGTAATTCTGATAGCAAGGCATTTCGAAACAATTTTATAGTCATGTTGGTAAGGGATAGGGGACGCCAATTATCTAAAATTCTAGGTTCACCTTTTTTATAAAGAAGCGACACAGTTGCCAGTCTTAACGATCTGGGTAATGCGCCTTCCATAAATGATTGATTTAGCATATTTAAAAGGTGAAAATGCAGTTTTGGCCAAAATTCAAGATAAAATTCAGTGGTGAGGCCATCTGAGCCAGGTGCTTTGTTTTTATTTAAGAATTTCAGTGCTTTTGTTAATTCATCTATTGTGATTGTCGAGCCAACTTTTTGTTGTTTACTATTTGTTAACCGTGGAAATTCTTGAAAAAGTTTTTCATTTTGTTCTGAGACATTTTGAGTATTACTATATATGCCTTCAAAGTATGATTTAACATAGCCACACATTTCAAAGGGATCTTTTATCGTCGTGCCATTTTGAGCGATTTCATTGAGATAAGTTCTTTTAGGCAATGTGTGCATAACTATGTTGGCAGTGGGGTGATCTTTTTCATGTAATTGTAAGTTTTTATTTTGGAGGTTGTGTTCACTCGTTCTTTTATACAACTCTGTAATTTCATTTCTTATTCGAAATATTTCGACTGTTGTTGCTGGATTCTTTAATCAATTTTTGAGCTGCAGATTGAAGATAGTGAAATTGGCTTCTCTCTTGTATCGTTTTAAAATATTTGTATTGCTATGTAATTTCTATAATATTCTGCTTTAAATGTTCCCAGTGGCCTTTATAGTCTTTAATTTTGGTATGTATCTGCGTATCTAAAAATGTATTTATGCATGTGATATACCCTAGGTCATTCAGGAGATAATTAGGAAAACGCCAGAGAGGGCTCCTATAATGGTCAATTTTAAATTTAATCTCAAGAGACACTGCTAGATGATCAGAAAAGGATGTCAATAATTTAGACGATGATGTGTGGTCAGTCAAATTATCAGAACAGTATGCTCGGTCTATTCTGAAAGCAGCCTTGCTTGTATAAAACGTGTATCCAGGTAAGGTCGGAGCAGTTAGCAGCCACATGTCAGACATTGTTAAGACATCCACCATATGTTGCAGAGCACTGGATACGCCGGTATTTCTCTCAACGGAGAACAAGCGATCCCTGTTTGCCCGCAAGGTACAGTTAAAGTCACCCATGATAATAAATGCATCAGAATGTGGTAGAGATTGCAATGATCGTTCTATTTTTTGAATAACATTTATGGCAATTACAGGATCATGGGGTAGATATACTGATATTATATGTATTATTTTTTCTTTTATACTTAAGGTAGTTTTTTGGGCATAACCTTCAGATATAATTTCATGTTGATGAACAATAACAGAAGGAGATTTTCTTACCGCAATTATTGTGCCTGTATAATCTTTAGAGGGGGGTTGTAGAAAAAAGAATAGGGTAGTTTTTGTGGGTGATGACAAGGTGCTAAGTATGATGTATTGCTTTCTTGTATGCACATCACATCGGGGGAGTATTGCTCTAAGAAATTTTCAAAGGATAACCATTTAATAGCACTTTTAAGACTTTTTCCATTTAATGTAATTAGTCGTAAATTTTTCATTTTTGCAAACAAAAGATAAGTTTTTTAAAAAGCACTAAGAATTACGCTTCTGATGCTGTGTCCGAATCTCGTGAGGAGCTAAGTCTAAGGTTTCTTTCTAGTGATACAACGAGACGTTTACATCTTTGTTTTAGAGCCCTATATCCTACAAGTGGATAAATTTCCTGAATCATTTGTATCAACAATGGAATTTCTGTCGTAAATCTGGATGCAACACTAACGGGTCGATCACTACCCTTTACAGCGATAAGAAAGGATCTGAAATCTTCATAAGTAAGAACATACCCTTTTTCCTCGAAAATGCTTTTAAGGGATTCATATGCTTTATTTGGTTCTGGTTTCTCCTCTTCCTTCTTTTTCTCTTTTTTACTTTGTGACAAATGACTTGAACTTGAAGGCGGTGTAACATCAGCAAAGACAGGTCGACTTGAGATTGGAGGAGGCATGTTATTGTCGGCCTTTTCTTCAGCTAGTTTTTTTCTTTAAATTTTCATTTCCGGGGACTTCTGCTTCATTTGATACCTGACGTTTCAATCCTGTTTTATTAGAATCTTGTTCAGTAACGGTCTGGGGATTTTTTCCATTTTGGTCTTCTTCCTCTTCTTCTAACACATTGACCACTCTTTCGTCTGTAGTTTTCAGGGTGTTTGGGCAGTTCCTTGAAATGTGTCCTTCAGACTTGCAGAGGAAACATTTTAAATCATCATTTGATAGAAAAACTATATATATATATTATCATCATCTTTGATTATGATCGACGATGGCATTTCTACTTGATCAGGAACTATAAATACTTGTCTTCGAAAACTGCAAACGTGAGAGTATTTTTGTATTCCAACTCCTGCACCCATAAATGATACTGGTGAGACAACTTTTAAACCGTGATTTCTTAGAGCTTCTTCTATGACTTCGTGACCAATAACTGGTGAAACATTGGATATTATTATTCTGTTTGCTGGTGTTATTAGCCTTCTTGCTGTAATGGTGGTGTTTCCAATGGTTATACATGCATGTTCGGCCATACATTTAACAAGACAATCCTTAGATGAAAGGTAAATGCATACTCTAGCATTAGATATCTTGGAGGCAAATAGAATATTTTCCGGTTGGACAATCTCCCCAATGCCGCAAATATAATATTTAATCGTTATATGCTTAAACGATGTGAAAACTATTGCTTGATTTTTTTTATCGTGTTTAAACTGTTAAACGACTCTTGAAAATAATGGTCTCTTATTCCTGGATTCTGTAGTCGTCATTTCATCTTGCAACGGGTTATTAATTTGTGTATTTGTCAGTACAGTTAAGTTACGTGTTTGTTCTGTTGGAGAAATGGTAATTAAGGGCTCTGCAGCAGAGCCACCCCCGTGATCGGAGGTCATGATACGTATAGTCGGATCCATTATATTAATATTTTCATCCTGCCTCTAAGGAGAAGCTAACTTCTCGTATCTTTGGCAACACTCCACAGAGTATGTCTATATTATCGAGCGCCTCCGTGGCCGTGCGGGAAAGTCGATTCAGACTTTCCAATACGGACTCGGGGGACGACGGTTCGAGTCTTACCGGCGGTGGATGATTTTTCAAATCACTGTCGTCGTTGAGATCGAGCTCGAGGTGGAGGGTAGGTTAGTTTAGATGAGCAAAAAGGGTCAGCAATGGCCTAATTGCCAGTAAGCATCTTACCTTTTACCTAGGTCTATATTATCTTATCACACTCGAGACTCGATAAGCAAATAATTAAATAAATGGAAACTGTTTAACTTAAACTTTTATAGTAAATTTGAATTGTTCAAATTGCTGCTTCTAAAGCAAATAAAACTTACTTTTGATTTACTCTGGCAGAGAATAACACTATTTAATAACACTATAACCGCCAAAAAACAGGAAAAACCCACCAGCTCTCAAGCAAACGTGTCAGCCGCTCGAGATACTGTGTGCGTGCGTGCGTGCCTGTGTGTGTTTGTGTCCGTATAATTATGAGGAGAAACCACATGCATGGACGTGACTTGTCGGGTCTTCCCAACTTGTCGGGCCATACACGCGTCCCGACAATTTATAGACGTGTTTTTTCGGATTCTTCACCTCTTAAGTGGGATAAATAGCTAATTTTCTGACGATGTCCTGATATACATACTATATGCATGTGTGTATTTTTGAGTTCGTGTTACTAAAACTGTCGGGCCCTATAAAAGTGACTGATAAAAGCGACCTCCGTGGTCAATTTTTGAAACAGACGTAATTGTGTGTAAGGCCCGACAACTGTTTATTAAAATTTGTGTAAGTCCCCATAAATATAACATTTTTTTACCTCGTGCAGGTAGTAAATGATCTGTTTTCAAGGGACTTGTCCCTGGTTTTATAAATAGCGTCTTTGTTGTTATTTTTTACTGCTTCATCTGCAAGGGTTATTGACGGGGAATAACGGTACATTATTTTTCCTTGGGCACTAAAGCAGATAGCGGTGGGTTTTATGTAGTATGTTATATTTCAGAGAATATTGAGATATTGTTAAATTTATTTATTAGGAAAATTTCATAGAAAACATTCACTCTTTTCTTCAAACGAAACAGAACTCATATTTGGGATGGAAACATTAGTTTATATCTTATTTTAGATACACATATTTATGTATATATATATATATATATATATATATATATATATATATATATATATATATATATATATATATATATATATATATATATATATATATATATATATATATATATATATATATATATATACTTATAGGGTTAGTATATGATGGATTTGTATTTACTGAAATATTCCTTATTCAAAAAAAATATCTTACCAAAAGCTTTTCGACGTATTTTTTGCTACAAAGTGGCGATATTCAATCTTTCTTTTTAAATGGCAAGATAGTTCTTGATACGCCACTATAAAAATGTAATTAGGATCAATTAGAAAAAATTGAGAAAAAAAATAATGTAATTATGCAGATGATCGCAAAAGTGATTTTTTTTAAACAAAAGCACGCTTAAAACCAACCCTGTATGCATAAGCAACATAACAAATGCTGTAAAATACCCACCCCTCAGTTACGGGGCCTGGCGTGAATAGGGGTGCTGGGCGGGGAAGGAAATATAGAAAACAAACCAGAAAAAACACCTTCGTTGGACTTCTATAAGCAGCCTTGTTTACATTTTGCTCCAACATTTCTTCTTAATAACATCCCCTCCAACATGGCTTTTTGCTCCCAGTTCCCCAGCTTGTTTGCAAGTTGAAGGGACCAGAGTTTTGTTGTTGTTTATGCGCAAGATACTGTATCAGGCAGGCCTAAACCACCTCACCTGACCTGGCTAGACCTGACCCAACGTGACCTGACCAAACCCGACTCTGACGTGATCCTGATCTGACCCGACCTGAGTAAAGGCGTATGAGAACACCCAAGAAAACCCCAAAAAACATTTTACACACAAAAATGTGTGTGCGTGTGTGACCAGAGATGAACCAATAATGTCAATAAGTTGACAATAACAAATTCTTATAACGTAAAAAATATTTTCGACAACATAAAATAGTATAAAATTGTTTATAAGGTAATAAACATTATCTATCAGCAGTCGACATCACGTTGGTGAAACTGCAGGTGAGAGGCAAACTAGCTTTAATTATTAACCTTAATTCTAAAAGAGACTTGACAAAACAAAACAAAAACAAAACAGCAATAATATTTGTCAACTAACTCAATGTTCAAAATGCTGTCCATTATTATCAACACAATTGAACTCGCGTTTCAAAGAAATTTATTAAACTAATTAACCTGGAATGCACAATCCATCTAGTTTGGCCAACAATTATAGCTTTCAGGTATTCCAGATTTAATGGTCTGTCTCTGTAGACAACATTTTTCAAGTGACCCTAAGAAAACAACCACATGGCGTCAAGTCAAGAGGGCGAGCAGTTCATTTAAGTGAATCACAGCGCCCGATTCAATTTTCTCTAAAAACTTCATCCAAATATTGCCGCACGCTTCTCCCAAAATGACTGTGAGCTCCATATTTCTCAAACCAAACTTCATTGACTGGGCCCACTGCAACCACTGTGGTATAATTTCTTCTCTTAATTTTTTTAAATACTTTTCAGATGTTAGATTTCCCTCAATAAATAACCGCTCAATATTACTACTGTCTAGTATACCAGTCCATACATAATTTTTTTGTGGTCATTGGTTTTGAGCCCTCAGCATCCAATGTGGATTCTGCTGAGACCAATAACGATAATTTCTACTAAAGTCCGGCTTCTCATTAAATTTGCCATAATATAACAAAATTCAACACGCCTCTTAAAATCGCCAATTACAAGTTCCTGTACTAGGTGTACTTTGTATGGGTGAAATTTTTTCTTTTTCTTTTTAGCAAAGTTACCACAGATTTTTGTGAAAGACTGCGTAATGTAGTAACTTAATTTATAGATAGATGAGGGGTTTAATAAAAAGACAACAATATATCTAATGCGTTATTACCAGCTACAGCCGTTTTTGGTCTTCCTATTCTTATCTTATCCGGCTTATCATTGACACTACCAGTTTCGATATTTTTTTCAGTGTTCTGGAAACATACACTTCAATAAGTTGTGGTGTGACTCATAAAAAAAATGCACATTTCTTTATAAAGCTTCCTGTCACCGTAGCCCAACATCACTAATATTTCAATTCTTACCTTTTCGCTCAATTCTGCAATAATAATAATAATTATTAATTTCTATAAGTTCTCTATTATCCAATATGAAGCTCTCTAAAGTATTACAAACTACAGATAACTGACAGAAAACAATGCTTAAAATTGGCAGCTGCAAATACTATCACATTTTTGCAATTGATAACTTGATAAGAAATTGATTAATGAAATCCAACCGAAGGTAATTTTTAAGAAACTTATTGTTTTTTCAATTTTTTTCTTATTAATCCCGATTACATTTTCATAGTGCCGTTGCTAAGAAGGAGATGTTCTTTCCGTAAGTGCAAAAAAATCATATCTTGCTATTTAAAAAAAGATCTAGTTGTCCCAGAAAACTTGAATCTCACCAGTTTGTAGCAAAAAGAATATGACGAAAAGGTTTTGCTTAAACATTTTGTTTGAAAACGAATATTTTAGGAAATGTGAGTGCCTTTCCATACTTTTTACAAATACTGCACATGCTAATACATAAATATAGCGTGTGCGTAACGTATATGTTGTACCTTTCTTAAATCCTTTGAACCCTAATCTCCAAACTTACCTTTTACTAATTCATACATATGTCTAATATTCAGGGTACTACATAACGTGATGTCAGTAATTAAAGGAGTTAATCTGTCTACAATTTAGAGAAGAAAAATATCTATAAACATGTGTTTATTTTTGCCTAGTTTTTGAAACACAGAGTGTTAAAAATTTGTTTGTTTTGATAGGTACCTAAACTGTAAAGTAGAGTATCTACTTTGATGACATTTGGTGTGTATAAATTAGGGCTAAATACACATATTTGAGGAGGAAAAAACATTTTTACATTTAACCAGCCGCACCCCCATAAATATGACCTTGGCGTACTATTTGAAATGAAAACACAATACGCTGCTGCTTTTTTCAAAAGCAAAAATTATTCTTAGAATAGTGATATACTTTATACTTTAAACAAGTATAAACGCAGCAAGTGCATTATGGAAGTGAATTTTCATAAAAATGTTTTTAATAGCAAATGCGAGCAGGCATCAATCAGATTACTGGTGTAGCCTATGCAGTAGAAACAATGTACCATATTTTATCAAAACTACTTGTTTAAAAATGTTCAAAAATTTTCCGAAAATAAACTTAAAGTTGGTTTCCTAGCCAACAAACATTAGGTTAATAGCAAACTGAGTTATTGAAATTTGAAGGATTTAATTAAAGTTCACTACCAAAACGCACTTACTGCGTCCAGATTTTTTTCTTACAAACATGCATCTTCTTCTTCTACTGCTTATCCATTAATAGATATTCGCTATCACATGTGCCCATTTTTCCCTATTTCTGATGGCGCTGAATAGGTCTCCTACAGTTTTTAGTCCTGTCCATTATCTCACGTTTCTGAGCCATGACATCCTCTTCCTGCCGACTCCTCTCTTCCCCTCGATCTTTCCTTCGATTACTAATTGTAGGAATTGGTATCTTTCATTCCGTATTACGTGGCCCAGATATGGTGTTTTTCTGCGCTTGATGGTGTTCAACAGTTCACGTTCTATTTCAACTGTTCTAGGATCTCCTCGTTTGTTTTTCTGGCCGTCCATGGGACTTTTAGTATACGTCTGTATGTCCACATTTCGAAGGCTTCAAGTCTATTCATGGTATTCACCTTCAGCGTCCAGACATCCACACCATATAGTAACACTGACCACACGTAACATTTTACTAATTCTTAGGTTGAGGTCAAAATCAGTGTTGGTAAGAACTTTCATGAATTTCATAAATGTGTTTCGGACCATTTCGATTCGGCATCTGATCTCCGTTTCAGACGTCCAGTTTTCACACAGCCACGTGCCTAAATATTTAAATTTATTGGTTCTTTGTTCTTGTTCTACTGGGCATCTGTTGTGTGTTAGGCTTGCATTTTGATGTTCTTCCGGCTTGCGAGAAACTATCATGAATTGTGTCTTCTTTGTGTTGATATTAAGGCCCAAGTTTTTGCTACTATCGCCTATAGCATTAAGAAGATCCTGCAAGTCTTTCATGTTCTCTGCAGTTAGGACTGTGTCGTCTGCGTACCCTATGTTGTTGATCCACACTCCATTCACCTAAATACCTAGGTCGCGTTCTTCGAGCGCCTCCTGAAAGATGCTTTCAGAATACAGGTTGAAGAGGAGTGGAGAGAGAACGCATCCCTGTCTGACCCCTCTAAGGATCTTTGTCGGTTATGTGTGTTCATTGCCAACCTTGACTACGGCTGTTTGGTTCCAATAAAGGCTTTCTATGCAGCGGATATACTTCTGGTCTATATCCATCCTCTTCAAAATTTAAATGAGTTTGTGGTGTTGGACCCTGTCAAACGCTTTCTCGTAGTCGATGAAGCATAGCATCACAAACTACCGTTGGTCGTTGCAGTTCTGTGTCAATACTTGGGTTGCAACTATATCCTCTCGTACCTAGTCCCTTTCTAAATCCAAATTGTGTGGACCCTACCCCTGTTTCGCATTTTATGGAAATTCTGTAGTGAATAATCTTGAGGAATATCTTTAATGTGTGGCCTATTAGATTGATCAGCCTATGGTCCTCGCACTTCGTTGCGTTACTCTTTTTTTTTGGCAGGGGGATAAAATGTGATGTAATCCACTTGGCAGGGAACTCCCCCACGTTATATATCTTGTTAAATATTCTGTGCAGTACGGAAATTCCCCTGTCGTCTAGTATTTTTAATAGTTCGACAGGTATGCAGTCCGGGCCAACTGTCTTTCTGTCCTTTGACGTATTTATTGCTCTTACAGTTTCTTCTTTGGTGAGAGGGGTTCCAGACAGGTCTACGTCCTCCGCAACTTCTATATCAGGTCTATTATCGTCTAAAAGGTTGTTAATATATTCCTCCCAAATAACTCTTCGTTGCCGATCATCTTGTGCCATTTCCTCATGTTCGTGTCTCTTCCGGTAAACTCCGGACGCCTCTTTTATTTTTCTGTGTTTGTTAATTTCATCTTGCAGCTCTTGTAGTTGTTCTATCTCCTCGCATTGCTTCTTTACCCAGTCATTCTTTGCCGCTCTTATTTTCGCCCTAATAATTCTTTGGATGTAATTATAGCTCTCTGGATTTCCTTGACTTTTACATCTTCTCCTTTCTTCAAGCATGATTTCTGCTGTCATCCAGTTGTGTTTCTGTGTTTTCCGCTTATGACCTAGTTCACCTTCTGCGACCCTAATTAAGGCTTCCTCCATCTCTCCCCATATGACATCTATGCTTGCACTCTCTTCCAACTTCGGTTCTATGCATGACATTTAGATAAAAAAATGCAAAAATGTATTAACGAATTTGTTCTACGAAAATTAGCCAAAAATTATAGACCGTTAAACCATAAACTTAACTAAACTTACAGCGAAAGCATCAACTTAACTGAACCGACGGCCAAAGTATCAGAGAAAGGGTCTATTTGAAATGAATTTTCTGCAAATATTTTAGTAAAATGAAGGGCAATGACTTAAGGGTTCGCAGAACACACGTTTTGAGGAAAACTCCAAATTTTCTTTAACTGACCATAACTTCTCTTTAAATTTAGAGATGTACATTATGGTACATGGTTCACTCTTTATAACACAAACACGCGTACCGAATTTCGTTGCCCTTACTCTGTTATTTCCGGAGATATTATTTTTTTTTAGAAAGGAAACACAAAATTTTCCAGGAAAACCTCGCCGATTTTCCTGGATAACGAAGCTATCTAAGCCACTTGCAAAAGGAAAGTACTCACCAAATTTGATCAAAATCGGCCCATTACTTTTTGAGTTATCGGTGTGATACAAATATATATATATATATATATATATATATATATATATATATATATATATATATATATATATATATATATATATATATATATGTGAATGTGAATTTTCTCAAAAAAAGTTAACTAATGAAATCCCGACTTTTTAATTTTTTTTCAAATGAGCGCTAATTAGGCCCTCTAGAAGACATATCCGGGGTCAGTTTGAATTTTTATTATTATATATATATATATATATATATATATATATATATATATATATATATATATATATATATATATATATATATATATATATATATAAACACATAAAAATTCAAACTGACCCCGGATATGTCTTCTAGAGGGCCTAATTAGCGCTCATTTGAAAAAAAATTAAAAAGTCGGGATTTCATTAGTTTTTTTTTTTTGAGAAAATTCACTAAAAGGTTTCCTAACTTATTTTTTTTTTGTCAAGAACTGCTTTCCAACAACAAAAAATTACAAATGCTTGCAATTCTCTTAATTAAGTTGTTCAAAGGTAATTCCAAAAATATAATTAACAGTTCATTATCATTGCTAACGATGATAAAGTAAACAAAATATGCTCAAACTGGCGACTATTTTCTGTTGGCAAACGTCATATCTTCTAATAAGCTCTACAATGCAAGGATTTCTAATAACCTGAGGCAAAATTTCTCTGCAGGCACGAGTAATTTTGTTAATAAAATCGTTCAAATTTCTTGGTTGAACAAAATAGACCACATATTTTACATAACCGCACAAAAAATCGAATGGTGTCAGGACAGGCCAGCTCGTGGGCCACCTGGCGGTTCTATTTGCCTTGCTCAAAAGTTATAGTTTAAAAGATTTGACATAGATATTAGGATGAACAGTTATGATACTGACATAATACATAATATTTGTTATGCTGTGATTGCGGACAAATAAAATCATTATTGAAAGGAACTTGAAAACAGTTTTTTGTTGGGTTTTCTCGAAAACTTTTGAAATGAGAAAAATGTTTGACATATTATTGATTAAGAATGAAGTAAGAAATCCAACCTTGACTAAAATACAGTGTTCTATTGAAAAAAATGAAGTTTATGTCAAAAGGCACACTTTGCATCCACGCTGTATGTCTACGTAAAGCTTATTGAAGCAGCCTTTTACCGACCAAATTTTGATCTAAAACTTTTTCTTCTAGCATGTACGGGGGCTGTGATATGTAGCGTCTAAATAGATCTAAAAACACACACACACATCTATATATATATATATATATATATATATATATATATATATATATATATATATATATATATATATATATATATATATATATATATATATATATATATATATATATATATATATATATATATATATATATATATATATGCAGTTGTCCTACGACGAAAGCCCGGAATCGATTTCTCGGAAACTAGACTTTGCAAAATTTTTAAAATTTGGTAGCTTATTGAAATCGATGGATGTACCTTGGATAAAGTATTTTCCAGATAGTGGCACTTCTGGATATACAGGGTGTTGATGTTAACTTGCTTATTTTAGATAGGACACAATATATATTATTGCATTTTTGTATTCAACGCAAAAGTTTAGACACGTGTTATGTATAATATTCCATACCTAAGTCCAACCGTGATGTGATGTTATTTTGATAATAACTACAGAGTGATCAAAAACTCTCATTGAAAATTGAGTTAAAAAAATCGTTATCTCCTTTTCAAATAGAAGCTCTTATTTTTATAATAATATCTTATTTAACATTGAAACTTTAGGTAAGGTTGCCTCTGCCAAAAATTTGTAGTTTTAAAAATATTGCCAATTTAACATTGTTATATTGAAAAAATGTTATACGGCTTTCAAGTTTTGTTGTTATATAATCATGACGGCGACGCTTGTCAAAAAAAACTATCGAGAACTACAAAAACCTCAGTATTTGTTGTCATTTGACAATTATTTATAAAAATTATGCCGGGGCGACTGAATTATACTTACGAATATTATTAAAATTTCTTTATTATCTATGGTGAATATGACGAAGTTTTATCAAGAACGTGCGAAATATTTGCTGATATCCAGATAAACAAAAACCATCGCGGAGGAGTGTTCGGCGAATAATAGAAAATTACAAAACTTTTGGCACCGTGAATGCAAAAATGCATAAAAGAAATAACATCCTTAAGACAAATAGCTCTGCAGACAGGAGTCTCGAAGAGATTGATACACAGAATTTCGTTAAAGCACAACTTCCACCCTTATTCAATATCTTTGGTTCAACATCTGAGAGAAATGGATATGCAGAAAAGAGTTTTGTAAATTCATTTTAACGATGATACAAGACGACTCTCGATTTTTTGAACAGCATAATTAGGACTGATGAAGCGAAATCTATGAAAAATGTTCTTTTTAACACACAAAATTCTTATTTTTGGAGTAATTCAAATCGTCATGCAGTAAGAACCCGGAATTTTCAAAATGAAAACTGAAAACTAGTATAAACGCAAATATGTCGATAGTTATCAGCATTTTATAATATGCAATTATACTTCAAATTAACTGAATTTGAAATAGTCTGGACGCAGCAAGTGCCTTATGCTGGTGAATTTTCATAGAAATAATCTGGTACCAAACATTCTTTTTTATTAGATGCCCATAACTTTTTTTCTGGTAACTGAATGTTGGCATATGGTTTACCATAAGCGAATTTTCTTTAGAAAATTAACTAAGGAGATCGCGACTTTAGAATTTTGAAAATATTTCTTCAAATGAGCGGGAATTAGGCGCCTAGAACACATATCTGAGGTCTGTTTCGATTTTTATATGTATATATATATATATATATATATATATATATATATATATATATATATATATATATATATATATATATATATATATATATATATCAACTCAAAAAAGTTATAGGCATTTAAAGAAAAAAAAATTGGGGTTTTCCTTAAAACGTCCAAGTCGCGATTTGAAACGTAAAAATTTGCAACATTTAGGCAAAGAACATGAAATAAATACGAGTTATGTAAAGGAAATGTTGCAAGAAGAGTGTTCTTAAGTTTTAGCTTTAGCCGTCATCGACCTTTATTTTACTAAAATATTTCCAGAAAATTCATTGCAAATAGACCCTTTCTCTGATGCTTTAGCAGTAGCTTTAGTTACGTTTATGGTTTAACAGTCTATAAATTTTAGCTGATTTTCGTAGAAAAAATTCATCAATGAGGAGACAGCGACGTTTGAGTTTGAAAAAGATTTCTTCAAATGAGTACAAACTAGGCCCCCTAGAATCCATATCCGGGCTTACTTTCAGTTTTTATCTGTTTGCATATATACAAGGTGACGTATTTCTACGGTAAAGCTCAATATAATTGTTATTATGCAAGATACGAGAAAAATTGTATACGTTAATTATAAGGTGTATTGAGCTGCATCTTATAAAATTATTTTGAAAATCACAGCGTTGCCCATAATTCGTTGGTGATAACTGCAATTATGTTTTTCGAACATTCCTTATACTGTTGCATTTTTAATTGAAATATGATGCATGTTCGTAAAAAAATCAAGACGCAGTAAGTGTGTTTTGGTAGCGAATTTTCATTAAATGCTAGGAAACCAGTTTTCTCAGAAACATTTAAAGTTAAAGTTAAAATTATTTTCGGAAAATTTTAGTCCCTTTTTAAACAATACGGTATTTTAATAAAATATGGTAAATTTTTACTATATAGGTTATACCGGTAACTAAATTGATGTCTGCTTAAATTAAAAACATTTTATGGAAATTACCTTCCATAACGCACTCGCTGCGTCCAGACTTTTTATAACCTATAGCACATACCCAATTTGGTGGCTCATTTTTTTGAGTTACCGGGGTGATACACACACAGAAATATATATATATATATATATATATATATATATATATATATATATATATATATATATATATATATATATATATATATAAATAAACATATCAGGATAGCAACTGACCACATACATGGGTTCTAGAGGTCCAAGTTCGCGAATTGTTATGAAATTCAAAAGTGTAGGAAAATTCACTAAAAAATATATATAATAATATATTTCAGAATAACTGCACAAGGTCAATGTGATCAACTATACAATACCTCCACACAGCATTTAATAAACAAACCCTTCCCCTTATATTTGTCGGTCCTTTTACACGCACATAAGCCAGACAGTTTTTTTAAACCGGTTTTTTTGTTGCCATGTGTAATTCAGAAACACAGTTATGTTTGTAGAAAAAACACTATGGTTTATGGGGTCTTATACACACTTCAAACATAATCCATATTTAAGGGGTCTTCACACAACGTGTGCATTAAACATAATTCCGGGACCTCACTTTATTTGCAAATATTTTCTAAACGAGCGTGTGTATAGTATTTTGGCGCGACATATCCACATCTGGAGATAAATCTACAACTACGACTCATCTCAAACATTAACATCCCACAAGTTGGTGTGTTTTCGTGTGTCTCTGCAAACATACGAGCACATGTATGTGTGTGTGTGTGCGTGTGAGTGCGTGCGTGCGTGCGTGCGCGCGCGTGTGTGTAAGGAATTGGCTTCGGACATTACGTGCATTGGCCACAAAACTCTGCAGTAAATTTCTACCATTGTTATATCTATACATTGTTATAAAAAGCGATTCTCCTTCAAATATATTCATAATTTGCAGCATGGATATCAATACTTACAGCAATAGGGAAGGTTACAGCGATAGACGTACCTTTATATGTAAGCTCTTACAGAGTATGACTATTTCTAAATGGCTATAGCATAAGCAATATTCATCTTCTAACATATCAATTTTGTCAAAATATAAGTATTTGTGTTCTTACTTATTATTAAGGATAGAAACAAAGGATACTCGCTTCTCGCCCAGGTGTCCTTCAGGGCATTTTTTTAAACAAATAACACTTAACAGCTAATGACATGGGATAAAAAACAATAGGGGAGATAGTAGGAAAACTAAATTTATATTAATATTATTTTTAACTAAGGCTAATACTAAAATACACATATAGAGAAACAGCAAAACTAAATTTTGATTTTTGTATCCCGAATGAATTTTATAAGTATATTATAGATTTTCAGGCTGTTTGTACAAATAAGTGTTGCTAAGTTCACAGGAAAATCTATTCCTGCATCTTTCAGTTCTTTCCATAGTTGTTTACATATCGGGCTATACAAATTGCACTGAAACATGAGGTGTTCTAAAATTCACAGGTAACTGTTGTCATATGTACAATAAGGATTGTTACTAATTCCTATTTTATGTAGGTGTTGTGGAAAGCAGCCGTGATTCAGCTTCATTCTGGTAATTATAGTAGTATAGTACCTTGGCATAATAAATTTGTCAATATGTGGAATTTTTTAGGCAACATTGGATGAATAAGTGTAAATCGATTAGTTGTTTTGTTAACAAACTCATGCCAAACACTTTCCCACGTTTCCCTTATTTCAAATTTAATTTTTTGCTTTACATCGTCAGCAGTAATCCAGTTTATTATTTTGTTTGGACTTTCAATAGATACTTTAGCTAGTTTGTCAGCTATTTCGTTGCCTGCTAGTCCCGTGTGCCCTTTTATCCACATAAATATGACTCGATTACCACCATCCTCTATCGACTGATACAGACTGATAATGTCACATAGTTTTTTGCCATGTTTGGTGTAATTTTTAAGTGAAAGCAGAACTGATTAGGAATCTGATAAAATTAGAGTATGTTTAATTTTGCTTTCAATTGACCATTGAAGTGCTTCATACAAGGCATATGCCTCCGCAGTGTAAATAGATACTATATTATTTTATTTAATTTGTTGGTATCTACCGTCTTGGGAATAAAAAGCCCCCCTGTCCCAGATAACGATTTTTAACCATCTGTATATATTTGTGTATATTTGTCAAACTTTTCCAATGTTGCTTTAAGTATGGAACGATTTAGAGATGGGAAAATCATGTAATTTGGAAATATATCTATTTTGTGCATTTTTGGATAGAGTAGGGTAAATATTGGGATTTTGTCTTTTGCAACAATCGCGTCAGCAAAGTGCATTGTATTGCCGTATGCATCAACCAATGGTGGATTTTTTTTGACCAATAAGTATTAGACAAGCATTCAAGAAAAAGCAAATATAATACCTTTAAACGTAATGGATAATAGTGTCGCCATTCGATAACTAGTTTTTTGGCCAAAAATGCCCTTCTTAAGTATATCGGTGGTTCCTGGCTTTCCACCAGGACCGCATTATTTGGTGATGATTTCATCGCACCAATACATATTTTAATTGCTTTCGTTTGTATGCGATCTATTATTTTTAAATTAGAGTTTGAAGAAGATCCATTACGACGCAACCATAATCTATAATCGACCTAATGTAACATCTATAAAACATTAGACATATCTTAACATCTGCACCCCACGTTGAATTACAAACTGACCTTAGTAAGTTCATTGCTCGTTCGCACCTTCCCTTAATATATTTGATATGCGAAGTCCGCAACAATTTCATATCGAAGATAACACCCAGATATTTATATTCTTTAACTATTGGTATATCACAATTTTGCAGTCTTATTGTATTGCTTATTCTTAATCTATGCCTAGTAAAAAACATAACGCAAGTTTTTTGAGGACTAAGTTCAAAGCCTTGCTCAAAGAGCCACTTATTTAAAATTGACATAATATACTCAAGTTTATTGACGTAATATTGATATGAATAACCATTAATGTATAAACAAATGTCGTCAGCATACTGAATACACTGCATTGAATCTTTAAATAGTTTATGCAACTCAGCTGTGTAAATGTTAAATAGCAAGGCTCTTAGAATGGATTCCTGAGGCAGACCTCTAGATGTAAGTAATGGACCATGTAAGTTGTTATATGTATGTCTAATATATATTTGTCTTGCATTATATAACTCAACAATGTTACTGGCAAATGAAAATGTCAAAATTTTTGTGTTGTAATTAATATCAGTATTTTGGAAGAATTTTCTGGTTTAAGAGGCGGAGTTATTGTAAAATGAGAGATGAACATTTAGACTGGTAGTCCAATTGTTAGTGGCACAAAGGAAGTTCAAAATTATTGAATATTTAACAAAATTGTAAATGTGACAGTAGCAAGATTTGGCAGTTCCCTTTAGGCAAGTCAGAAATCAAAATTGTGTTTATTGCAAGCACAAGCATTAGGCTTATTTGTGAAACACATTGTAAAATTATGTACTAATAAATATACTATACTATACTGTACTGTACCGTACAGTACCGTACCGTACCGTACCGCACCGTACCGCACCGCACCGTACCGTAACATACCATACCATACTATACTATACTATACTATACTATACCATACCATACTATACTATACCATGCCATACTATACCATACCATACTATACTATACTATACTATACTATACTATACTATACTCTGTCCGACAATCCTTCTAATATTAGTTTGTTTTTCAATATTTTTAAATTAACAGAATCATATGCTCCCTGTATGTCAACAAAAACACAACCTACGTAATTATTTTTGGAAAATCTGCATTGAATATCTGACACCATGTGAGAAATTGCATGTATAGTACCTCTACTTTTGCGAAAACCATATTGGTTTTGCGGCAACAATGATCTATATTCATAAAAGGTTTTGAAGATGCAAGAAAGTAAGGAAATAGGACGGTATGAGGATGTTAAATTAGGATCTTTGCCAGCTTTGTATGAGAGACAGATGATGATATATTTTATAGTCAGTATAATTACAGTTCACCCACCAATTGTTGTATATTTGTAATAAGTATACTTTTGCAGTATCTGACATGTTATTTAAAATGTTATAGGTAAATTTGTCTTTACCTGGTGATGTGTTTTGTGTGTGTTTCTGAGCAGTATCCAACTCTTCCCTGTTTAAGGGTTGACCCTTAATGCTATTATCATCATAACTGGCGCCCTCGGTGATCAAATACTGATATGCAGATGGAGGTGCAAATTGTTGTAATATGTCATTAATAAGAGATTCTGGTAAAGGCATGGTTTTTGAACTGACATTTTTATTACAAATTCTCCTCACAAAGCGCCATATATCTGACAGCGGTGTCGTCCTTTTAAGGTTAGAAACAAAATTTTTCCATGCATTTTTGCATTTATGTTTAAACAAACGTTTTGACTGAGCTTCTATGTTTTTATGTGTTAAATAATTGGTTAAATTTGACGTTAACTGGTATGTGTGCGGTGCATTCTTACGCTTAGCTAGTAGATCAAAACATTCATTATCGAACCAAACTGGAAGTCTCGATTTTGAGTTTGAAGCTTTTTTGAGTTTCATTGAGCTATCCGCAGCATTTGCTAAAGAATTCACAAAAAATTAAATTTCTCTTTAGAGGACATGTTTTTGGGTGCCTTTGACATAGCTTTATCTAAAACATCTTTGAATGCATTCCAGTCTGCTGATGTTTCGCTCCATTTGAAATATGGCTTAGTTTTGTCTTGCATGTGTTCTTTATGAAGAACAGTAACTACCGGGGAATGATCAGAGCCAAGGGTATCATCAAGCACCCTCCAAGTCGAACAATTGGCTAAAGATGGGCTGGCCAGTGTTATGTCAATAACTGACGGTAATTCATTAGGTCTAGTGGCCTTAGTTGGTGTTCCATCGTTCAGTACTATAATATCCTGATTATCAATAGCATCTGCAAGGCGATTGCCTGCGACATTATCTCTTGGAGATCCCCATATACTATTATGGGCATTAAGATCGCCTCCCATGACAACTGTTTTATTTTGAAACTGTTGCAGTAAACAATTCCAATCACCATAACTTACATTATTGTTAGGAGGTACATATAAGGAAATGATATATAAATCCAAATCTATCAAACATATCGCGCACACTTCTATCTGTTGATTGGAAATGCCCACCACATCAATTTTTTTATATTTTAAATAGTTTGCTATAAATATAGCTACTGCTCCTCAATTTCTACCATACTGCCTACCCAAGCGAACAATTTATACCCATTAAAATTAAAATTATGTCTTACGTTTAAATGAGTCTCGCTTATTATAACTATGTCCATTGAATTTTGCAATAAAAAATTAGATAATGTATGTTTATTTATTTGAATAGAACGCACATTCCACTGCAAAATTTCTAAATCTTTTTTAAGTTGTTTGTTCATGAATTTGTTTTTTAGCAAGATATGTAGATAACAACTCTTTTATATATGCTAAATCTGGTATGTTAATTGCTGTTGTTGTTCCGGGTATTAATATCTGTAGAATGGCTGGAATTATTTCCGAAATTTGCTCAACTAGTTTATTTTTATATGCCTGGTATTCATTTCTATGGGAGTTTGGTAACACAGAAGATAACTGAGTAGTTTTTACAATGGATTGGGGTAGAGGTGAATGAGAAGGAGATCCGCTTGTTTTCCTTTTTTTTTGGACTGGATAGTGTTAGCGACATTGTTTTGTGAATATCGCTGGTTTCTTCTAAACGAAGCTGAAGGAAATTTAAAAGGAGATATTGTCGGAAATTCTGTCATAATTATCAGAAAGCAGTGCGAAACAATTACTACTCAAAATATTGGAATATAATTGTGGATTATCTGAAATACTTACTGCTTCTTTATACGAAATGTTTTTTTCCGCCATAATCTTTTTGATTGTTTTTTGTTTCACAAGTACTGGGCAGTTTTTATCTGTAGATATATGCTCATTTGATTTGCAATGTACACAAACTTTTATATTAGACACACAAGTGCCCTCGTGTTCTTGCCCACAATGTCTACAGCGCTGTTTACCACGACACTGTTGTTGCACATGACCGAACCTCATACACCTATAGCAGATAACGACCGAAAAAATATATGGTTCAACTGACAGTTTAACTCCATTAAGCTTAATATATTCTGGCAATTCTGACTCATAAAAGGAGACTATTGTAGTTTCCCTAGGTACTAATTTAATCGTTCCGTCTAATTGCGTTACCTTTCTCATAATAGGTTTGACTTCTACTACTTCAATACTTGATTCTATTTCTTTTAAAAGATAATTATCATCAAAAAATGTATCCACATAACGAACAACACCTTTTCTCTGCTTTAAAAATCTTGGTATATATGCAATACATTTGTTTTCTATCAAAGCTCTATTTTCAATTAATGGATTTGCTGATAAATAGGAATCACATTCAAATTTGACCCTATTTGTACCTATATTCTTAATATCCCTAACAGAATTTCCTAATTTTGTAACTTTAAAAATATAATGACCGATTCTAGATGCGTGAAGTTTACCAACATTTTTTTGTTCGTGTCCAATATAAACAAAGAAAGGGCCTTTATCAGTCGAACGATGTCGAATACTTTTATCAATATTATTTCTCTTAATTTCAGCGTCTACACGTTGTGAATTCTTAACATTCCTTTCATCCTTATCAGCTAAATTTACATTAGTTAAATTATCATTTTTATTTATTGATTCTAAATTATTTGAATTGCTACATGGAACAATCTCACCGGTTACGTTTTCCTTATACTCGTCTACATCAATAAGCATATCTTCTCGATATGGTCCCTTTCTATTATGGCCAGCTTCACCATATTCTCCACTATCCATTTTTAATTATATTTGTCATACAAAAATTGTATAAACGTACGTTAATTTACTTTTTTTTAGTAATTGTTATCAAACTACTACAATACTTTATTTTGAACTTTAGCTAATTGCCGATTTTAAAACAAAAATATCGGGAGCACTTTTTAAGTGTTAACATTTCGACGTACACTCGACGACTGATTATATTAAATTATATTATTATATTATATTATTTTTATTATATTATATTTAAATTTAAAGTAGATTTATTGCTGGTGTATTTTCTTAAGTTATACTCACCTTTGGAGGTGCATTATTTCTCTCAAACTTAATATTATAACTGGCAGGCAATAAAACACACACACACACACACACACAAATATATATATATATATATATATATATATATATATATATATATATATATATATATATATATATATATATATATATATATATATATATATATATATATATATATTACAATGTTTGTTTTATTTAATACCAGTAATACAAATAAGAGAAATTATTTAATGGCTTTACTAGTTATCTATGAATTATGGGATTTATCAAAACCAAGCCATTTCACATATGACTTTCTTTCTTAGCACTTTTTCAACTAAATAATAATCTGGGGATGCTGTCTTTTGCACCTCCTTTTTATAAAATCATCCACTGATTGGCTGGCCCTGCATGTCTTCTATTAAATAGGTGACAGAGTTAGTGTAGCGGATCTTAGTGATCTTAAACAGTTCTGTTGACCAACGTGGCGTATAGCCTATCTCAAATAATGTTTTAGCTTTGCTTGGACGTACAGCGTCACCCACTTTAAATTTATTTTGTTAAACACTTTGAGATTTGAGTAGACTTGTCTCAGAATAGCGTCCTCATTTTTCTTATTAACATCTTGAGGCTTTACACCTGTTGTTCGATGGATGGTTGAGTTGTAAGCAGCTGTGATATCAGGTAGTGTATTAAGCCATTTGTAGGAGCCAAACAAGTTGAAGTTCTTGTTTATCTTTTCTTTTAAAGTACGTATGTCTCTTTCCACCATTGCAGCCTTCTTTACACTATAAGTGCTGTAGTGATTAATGTTGTATTTTTTCATTAAAGCGTTATATTTAGAGTTATAGAATTCGCGGCCAAGATCGGTCTGTATGTTAGAGGGCGCTGTACTATTAGCGAAAATATCAGCCATAGCTTTGGTCACCTCTTCTGCATTTTTAGATTTAAGTGGACGAGTCCACACATACTTTGAAAAACAATTCATAACCACTCAAATGTACCTGTAACCAGAGTTCTCTTTGTAGTAGTCTGTAAATTCAGCCAAATCAATCTGCCACAAGTCATTCAAACCTTAGATTATTGTACGCCTGCGCTTAAAATTGATTCTTGCTGGCTTATATAACTCATCAATAATTTGTTTCTTAGTATCAGACGGTTCAAGACGTTTCATGGTGTTGGCTGTAAACGTTTCCACTTCGCCTCTAGAGCTGAGATCTTAGCGTCCAGTTGACTCAGGTTCTTACTTAAATATTTATTCTTTGGTATATCAATATCATGCAACACTTGAGAATGTATATCCTTGGTTACATTTTTCAATTTGTTTTCAAACTCGCTTTTTGAGCAGCTAGCTCTGTTTTATGCACAGCTTCAAGACTTATGGTGATTAGACTCTGTGTTACCTCATCTTTACTCTTCTTGTAATCATCTGCCCACACATCGACAAATTTTCTATTCACACCATCAGCAGGCCCGATGGGATCACCTACGTTACACAATTTAAGATTTTGCACATCAAAATCGCCACTTGTAATTTTCGGAAATGTCTCTCTGTGTACAATTTTGTTTAAGAAACTGGGAGCCTTTGCAGAACGTCCGAACTTATCGATAGACATTTTTACACTGAAATTACTTTATTTGATTCCAACTAAATTCCATTTTCGATATGCGTTTATCTACCATAACCCAAACTGCAGCCACTGCTTCCTGAAATAGACTTCTATTGATTCCCTCAATTGCACCATCGATGTATTCTTTAGTTGCAAACATATTTTAAAGTTTATTTTCATTCGTGGTCACTGCATGATTTAAATCGTCTTTAGTAGCAAACGTATTTTTCAGGTCGGCTTCAAGTTTTGAAACTGTCAGATCTATATAGTCTTTTTGAAATTTAGATAAGATATAGTGGTGTCAATAATGGCAGTAAACGTTTAATGAAGAGGAGACACTGTTTGGTGTATGTACTCCTTGATATACTTTTCAAGACTAATTAATGCTTGATCAACACTACTTTTAAGTGGAAACGAACTGTAGGTGTCGTGTTTAAGATCGATATAATTTTTCATTAATTGGGCCTCTAGCTTTTGTAATGATTGATAGATACTAGTTTGAAGTCGAAATGAGCTGTATGCTTCGTGTTTAAAATCATCATATTTTTGAAATTTATGTTTAAGTTCGTTTTTAGTGAATTTTCGTAGAAAAAATTCACTATTGGGGAGATCTCGACTTTTAAATTTTGAAACATTTTTTGCAAATGAGCGCGAACTAGGACCCTTAGAACCCATATCCGGGGTCAGTTTCAATTTTTATATGTATATATATATATATATATATATATATATATATATATATATATATATATATATATATATATATATATATATATATATATATATATATATATATATATATATACATGTATCACACCGATAACTCAAAAAATAATGGGCCGATTTTGATAAAATTTGGCACGTACCTTCCTTTTGTAAATGGATTGGATAACTTCGTTAGTCAAGAAAATCGGACGAGGTTTTCCGGGAAAATTTTGAGTTTTCATTCAAAAAAAATTTATATCCGGAATTAACAAAGTAAGGGCAACGAAATTTAGTGCATTATATATCATTATAGGTAAGCTACCTACCAAAATTTAGCTTTGTAGGTTCAAGGACAAAAAAGTTACAGGCATTTAAAGAAAAATAAATTTGGGTTTTCCTCAAAACGTCAAAGTCGCGATTTAAAATGTCAAAATTGGTAATATTTAGGCAATGAACCTGAAATTAATATGATCTATGGAAGGAAAATGTCTCAAGAATAATGTTTTACAAAGCCTGAACTCTTAGTTTCAATCGTCATTGTCCTTCATTTCACTAAAATATTCCCAGAAAATTCATTTCAAATAGACCCTTTCTCTGATGCTTTAGCAGTAGTGTTGGCTATAGTTTATCGTTTAATGGTATATCATTTTTGTCGAATTTTCGTAAAAAATCATTAAAGCGCAATATATCCGTTATTATGCAAGTTACGAAAAAAAGTTGTATACATTAATTATAGGGTGTCTTGAGCTACATCTTAAAAAATATTTCCACAATTACAGGTGGCCTATATGTCGTTGGTGATTCAAATTTTCTTTTTATTTAGTGAATTTTTTAAATCGAATGCCCTATGTTATTGCATTTTTGAATTTTCCATCGAAATATAATACATCTTTGTAAGAAAAGAAATTCGGGACGCAGCAAGTGTGTTATAGTAGCAAATTTTCATTAAATGCTTCAAATTTTGAATCAATTTGCTATTAACCTATAAGGTTGACCTGAAAACCATTTTTTTCGGGAACAATTTAAGTTTACTTTTGGAAATTTTTGTACATTTTCAAACAATAAAGTTATTTTGATGAAACATGGCACATTGTTTCTAAAATATAGATTATACTCGTAACCAAATTTGATGCCTGCTTTCTTAAAAAAACATATTTGCTATTAAAAATATTTTTATGAAAATTCACTACCGTAACGCACTTGCTGCGCCCAGAGTTTTTTTAACTCTTCCAACTCAGGTATATGTATAGCGTCGACTAGTGTAGCAATTTGAAGTGTTACAGCATCTTTATTCTTCTTATAGTCATCTTTGGTTTTCTGATAGTCGTCTTTAGTTTTCTGATAGTCGCCTATTCACACATCAACATTTTTTTTATTTACTGCGTCTGTAGGTTCAACAGGGTCATCAGCGTTGCACAGTTTATGATTTTGTAAATCAAAATCACCACTTGTAGTTTTCGGAAAGGCCTCCTTTTGAACAACTCTGTTTAGATGTTTTAAATTCTTTGCCGAACGTCTCAATTTATCGATTGGGATTTTGAAAGTGATTAAAAAACACACAAATCTGCCTCTTTATATAACACCTACTTCCTTCAGTTCTTCAATAATATATTGAATTTCATCGTTGTGTGCGTTATTACCAGCTGCTTGAGAAGCCACTAAAAGTCGAAGTCTATCAACCAACTCGTTTATGTCATCCCAATACACATATTCTTTCTGTTTATTAGTATTTAGCATGTATGACATACCATGCCGTGTAGTTACTGAAGACGATCATGGTCTGAAATCAATCAGATTCTCTAAAATTGGTTTTATCCCCTGTTGGTATTTCTTAGAGCTGTTTCTCAAAACTGCTTCTTTAGGGTCGCCCTCTTTATGAGGAAGACTAGTGGCCGCCATAATGTCTGCATAATCTCGCATAGCCTGCATATTTTCTGTATCTCGAACAGCGGTTTTTTCAAAAATAATAATTCCAACAGTTGGTTAGATGCAACATATAGTCTCTTGCCAATTACAAGCTCGAGAACTTCTCTGCCTATCATAGTAAGCGGGCTGGGTCTAACAATAAAGTGAAATTGTTTATTACCGAGCATCCAAGTGTTAGTTGTTTAATCATACGAAATACCATAAGTCGTATTAATCTCCTTCCTACTTGTAAAATATTTATCTGCGTAATATCTAAGAGCGGAAGGAAAGTGGTTTAAAAATTGCTCATAGACTGCTTCGGTTGTATTTGCAGCGGCGTCTATTTCCTCATAAGCTTTAGTTATCCATAGTTTAGGTTCAGGGGCTCTGGTTTTGCTTCAAACACTTCATCGTCACCGAGGAGTGGAACTTCTTGCTTTTGTGGTAGTGTTGGTGGCTCCCTAATTTCAGGTTTAATTACTGGCTGGCCAGCTAACAGCACTGATGTAGTTTTATTTATTTGACTCAGAGGCTTTAAGATGGGTTTGTATAAACGTTGTAAAGTTTCATCAGTCTCGGTTTTGTCCAGCTTTAGAGCTAAATATTTCTTTCTAATTATTTTTGATAGGTCGGCTATTTTACATTGGATGGTTGGTGGTGTTACTATTTTACGATGTTTTTTCGACATGTTTACTGTATGCCGAGCAATTCAATACTGACGTTTCCCAGCTAAGTGAGATATATAAAGTGATCGAAACCCTTGCTATATCTTCCCTGTGTTAATCAGAGTCATTAACAACAATTACCACATCGTGTTTGTTTTACCAGCATTCGCCACAAAGAAGCTTGAACTGTTCAAAAGTCATACCTATCAGTAGTTACATGATCATCATATACATGTTTAAGATTAGTTTCATCTTGTTTAAATAAAACTATAACGTTTGCATTATCACGCACCAATTGTTTCGGAACTTTACTATATGTCTGACACAAGTAGAAACTATCAATATTTTTATGTCTACCCATACAAAAATACGATTTTATTTTATCTTGCTTATCACAGACTACGTCATCAAATATGAAAATTGAATTAGTCTGCGTCTGTTGGATCTAATATCTCATCGTTTTCACTATATGGATGCCAATGCCTTTTGCAGCATCCATCATATCCTTTAACATGTTATATTTGGGTTGGTAGAAAGACTTTGAATACACATATCAAACTTTAAACTGTTTGGTTCAAACAACAAACCCTGCAAAGCGTTTGTTTTTTCACATCCACTAGGTCCACATATTAAACATCTAACTGTGTTTGGTAAAAGGAGTCCATGTCTTTGCTTGATTGATTATGTGCTAACAACATCGTCTATATTTGTGACTGACAGAGTGGCTACTGCATGTTTTACAATACGCATCGTTAACTAAACTAACTTTGGTGCAGCCGCTGTATCTTATAAATACTGGGAGCTATTACATCTCATTAGCCGTATCAATGTTGGTGTATCAAGGTGAGGATGTTGTTAACACACTCATAAACAAATTATCTGTCGAGTTACACGTCCCTGGTTATCAGTTTTGTGGCCCGGGTACTAAACTTAAAGAACTTCTGGCTAGAGGTGATCAAGGTATCAATCCTCTAGATGGTGCTTGTCGAGCCCACGACATTGCTTACTCTCAATCAAAACAGTTGAGTGATAGACATCGAGCTGACGAGGTGTTGGAGAACCAAGCGTGGGAGAGAGTCAAGTCAAAGAACGCAAGTTTTGGTGAAAAGTTGGCCGCTTGGAGCACTATGAAAGTTAAAAAAGCTTGGTATGGGTGTGAAATCACCTACCAAACGCAAGCGCAGTATTAAAAAAAGTAATGTGCGGTGGTAAACTTCCGTTTAAAAACATACTAACTTTAATGCGAAACGCTCTAAATGTGGGCACAGAGGTTCCATCTGTGAAAAATTTACTACATGTAGCGAGAAAAGTTATTAAAAATGCTGGTGGCCGTAAGAAAGTCAGGACACCTCAAGTTATCCCAATATAGAAAAGTGGCGGCTTCCTGCCACTCTTACCTCTAATATTTGGTAGTCTATCAGCACTAGGTGCTCTGGGCGGCGGTGCTGCATGTATTGCTAAAGCTGTCAATGATGCTAAATCGGCTAAACAAAAATTGGAAGAAGATAAACTTCACAATCAAACAATGGAGGCTATTGCTGTCGGCAAGCAATGTAGCGGTTTGGGTGATGGTCTATATTTTAAGAAACAACAGACTGGTTATGTATCTGCAAAAACCAAAAAAACATGTAGGGTGTTTACCAGCGAGACCTCTAATAAATGTAGATGTTGTGAAATTTGTTGGTAAAATGAAAATACCATATTTTAGAGGTGTATACATGCGAAACGCTCTTCCATCAAATGGGCCTCGTAAGAATGAATCGTTTATTATGAATTTACAAACAAACAAGGAGACTGGCAGTCATTGGGTTGCAGTGAGGAAACGTGGCGACTCAGTCGACTACTTTGACTCGTATGGAAGCTTGAAGCCGCCTATCGAGCTGCAGCATTACCTTTAAGACTGTTCTATATTATATAATCACGATGTGTATCAGAAATATAATAATTGTGGTCACTCGTGTTTAAAATTTTTAAATAAACGATCTAAACAGTAGTCTGTGTGTTTCAGTCATGTCGCACACGTTTGCCTTGAAGGGCTTTACGTCCTCTCTATCGATGGAAATATTTCCACCGTTAATCTTAAAGCCGCAGTTTTATTATTCGCTCGCACTTGCAAACTTCCACACATATAACACAATACCAAACATAGAACGTGGGTATAATAAGTTTAATTATTTTTCTGCTGTGAGTGGAAGAAAGATTTGTCAAGAAATAATTATTCCTGATGGTATATTAAAGATAAACATTTGGATCCCGCGGTAGATCACAACATTGATGTGGTGAAGCTGTTTTCGCTAAAAGCCAACAACAACACTTTAGAATGTGAGATAAAATATCAGTATGATATAGACTTTTCTGTCGATGCTTCAATAGCTCCAATATTGGGTTTTTCTAAGCAACGTCTTGCTGCAGGTAAACTCCACATTTCCAATTTACCTGTGGAAATTGTACGGGTAAAGACGATTCTCTTAGAGTGTAACATAATGGATGGCTCTTATCACGACGGCAAACCTACACATACAGTGTATGAATTTGCTCCTATGGTAGGCCCAGGTTATGCGATTGATATAAAACCATATAGTAAGGTATTTATGCCTCTCACCACACGTATCATTTTACATATAAACGTAAACATTATCGATCAGAATTCAGTACCTGTGAACTTCCAAGGTGAAGAGATCATTGTGATATTGGAATTGAGAAAGACGCCAACATATTATGCTGAATATAAATAGTAGCCATCAAATCGATCCAGCTTCAGTATCTCCGCTGCCTGCATCGAAGACGGACCTGTCGCTGGAGAACATAGAGTTTCTAAAATCATTGGGTTACGATGTTAAGCAAACTACACATATTCGCAGACCCCGTGTCCGACGCGTCAATCAAAGGGGAAGAAATACACACATACGCTCTACAAACCAGACCGTTTGATCATAATGATACTTGTGAGTTTGCAATCAACCAACAAGATGTGTTTTACGATTGGTCTTCACGTGTTTTACTAATAAATGGCAGCATTGAGACAACTGGCACGATTGGAGATGTGCAAGTAAGTCTAACGCAGCAGCCCATTCATTTTCGTCTATCGCAGTTGAAATGTGTAATCAGATTATTGAACATGTGAGAAAGCCTGGGGTGGTTACAGCAATTCGAACACTTTTGGGGGCAAGCAGCGACGAAGCAAGAGCTCTGATTCCCGGCGAATGGCATCCTGCTACATACAATACAATGCTGAAAGATGGCCGTTTTTCTACTGCATACCCCTTAGCTACATGTGTAATCTTTATAAAGACTATAGAATAATGATTTTCAGTAAATTACTGATACGTATAACTAAAGCTGAGAATGATCAAAATTGTTTCATTTTGGTTGGTGCTGCAGATGCAGATAAGGCTTTAAAATATAACATTGAGTATATGTCTCTGCAGGTGAAACATATCCACCCCAGTGAAGTTATATAGCAGCAACTATTAAAGTCGATCGCCCAAGATAAAAATATTCTTATATCATATACAAAATGGGAAACGTATGAATTACCAAACCTCAATAATTCGACGAAGATTTGTGGTCCATTAAGACATCTTCAACCACCGAACGACCCAGATTTGTTATTGTGATATTCCAAACAGATCGATACAATAACGTTAGAAAATACATCAACGAGTTTGATCATGTAGGCATTCGAGATATAAGACTCCATTTAAATTCTAAACAAATCCCCACGGAGGGTATGAACCTGAACTTTAACCAAGCAAATTACCTCGCATACAAAAACATAATTGAGTTTTAACGCTCATATGTTGGTAGAGAACCGCAGCCTACATTCGATTACAAGGCTTTCCTAAAACATCCCATGTTTGTGTTTGATTGCTCCAAGTATAGCGAATCTATAAAGCCTTCTACGGTGGATATCAAATTAGAGATGGAAAGTAATATACATTTTCCCAATCACACAAAATGTTATTGTGTAATTATACATGATTGCGTCATCGAGTACGCCCCACTCTCCAACATCGTACGTTATATAATGTAAATGTTTATTGGTATGCATGGTAGTTCGAGATGAAGATTGTAGTTGTAGATATACAGGGCTTCTGCGTACCAGAGTATACACCTAAAGAATTGGCAATCTATAATGGCTATCAAACCGCACATTATATGTTTAAGTCGCCGAAGCCGCAAAGTTCATTAAATGCAGATATAATTAGACATAAAATTTCTACAAGAAACGCATCACTGCATTGGTTATGATTTTGGTAGTGTTGCTTTAGAAGAACTACCCAACATAATAGAAAAACATATTATCAAGCAACGGGTGGATAGAATTTACGGAAAGGTGTTATCAAAAAACGGTTTATTACCAATATACTATTGATATGTGGCTACAACATAGATGTTATTAATTTAGAGAGTGATGCTGGATGTCCCAAACTTGTAGCAGATACTCCGCTATGTATGGAACACGCTGTTAGATTTAGTAATAGAAAATGTGTTTGTAGTATTATTAATTGTGTACTATCATTTTCTTATCTTGTACACTTGTTACCAAAATAAAACAACTTGTAAATTATATGTTTTTTATTGTCTATTTTAACTACATTTATTAATATTTATTTCCAACCACATTAATCGTTCCAGCATCCATTTACTCTCGGCTTCTGCAGACTCTAAAGCTTTCGTGTAAATTTCCTTGGTGAATTCTTGATATATCTTTTCAAACTTAGTTGAAACTCTAACAATACATGTTTCATGGCGTCCTCTATGTTATTACCATCCGTATTAATACGATAAGTAGCAGCTCTATTTTTGAAAGCTTAAGCTAACAACTGCACCTTTTCAACCTCCCACGGCTCATATACTTCTGATTTGTGGGCTTCACTGCGCAGGTGCTCAGAGAACGCGCTGCTTTTCATGTGTAGTGAACATGATTCACAATACCTCATATTATTTTCTTTGTTAGACATCTTGTCTCCATAACGGTTGCTTATATATTAAAATAAAAAAAATCCTTTATATACATTTATTAACACAAGTGTTTGAGATACATGTTTTTAAATGAGCTGCTACATTTAACAGAACAGTATATTAACATAAATACAATTAGACATATAAGAAAACCACATGATATAAATATAAAAATATAGTTTGAGGTGAATAGATGGGCGTCGGTTAACACAAGAGTTCTCCAGTCAGGTGTTTCACCACGAGTACCATCATTAAACAGAAACATAAGTTTATAATGAACAATATCAGATTTTATTTTAGACGTGTTATAAGTTGACACTTCAACTAGTTCATCGTTGTGTAGAGACGTTCTTGGCAGGCCAGACCACATCATGCAATCGTCGGTGTCGAAACAAATTCTCACTTCTGTCACATTTGGTGGCTTGTAAATATAAAACATATTTTGACATAGAGCAGTTAGGATAATGAAACTTCCCTTAAGAGGGGGAGTCATTGTTGAGGTTTGGTATATCAGTCAACACTTGGCTTTGAGCGTAGTGTAAGCACTCGGACATGTAATATTTGAATGTGGGAGATGTGCTGTTGAATAGTGGGGCGGTGGTTCCGACCGCAGTGTTTCCGTCAACACTACTCTATGTTTCTGCATAAATACTCTTGACAGTTAAACGTTACGTTACGTTATGCGACAGCCAGCTGTCAAGAACTACGGCAACTATAAGAGACACCAGGCGATCTCTCTCTCCCCTCGCTACCAACCGCTACAGTGAACACACGTCCTCCACGCTCGGTCAGTTATCTGTTATGTACTCATGTACTGTAGTAATTGTTTTATAGTTAAATGTATCATATAGTTTATTCAGTTAGTGAAATAATAAAGCATATTAAATGTTTACGTATGGATTTAATATCAACAAGTGCAATTAACTTCCATAAGTAGAGTTTTTATTACTCGGATTGTTTGTGCTGAACTAACATCTAAAATACATAGATCTTTCAGTGTTTGAACAATGTCACGGAGAAAACAATCATAGGTCCACGCATATTGCATCTTTTTTATATATTCTAGTATTTCTTTAACAAGTGTTTCCAGCTCTATAAGCTTTTTCGCAATATATAGACTTCGATATAAACGTTTAGCTGGGAAACCATATCAATCAATAATCCCTTATCACTTTGATTCTGTGTAAACGTTATGTGACAGTAGCCTAGATGATGAATTAAAGATTGATTTGGTTGATAGTCACCTTCGAAATACTTTGAAGACAGCATATGTATATTCTCCATAAAATGGTAATATTGCCAATCTTCTAGAGCTAGGTATATTGGTTGTGGTTATCGCGCGACATTGGACAGATAAATTTCACAAGTGTTGTAAATTTTCTTAGATTAACGCCGGTAGTTAATTTCAAGGAATCAGTGATGTTGAATGGTGTTTCCATCAGCATCCTCTCATCCTCTTGGTATTAGTTAAATCGTATTCTTCTAAGTTGACGCTCTGCAAAATCAGGACCATCATTTTCGTCTATATCACATCGTTTTCTCTTAAGCTCTGGTTCTGTAACTTCAGAATCATTACTGTCGTCACACATCATACTGGTACAATCACAATTAACTTTCAGATTTACACCGAACATCTTCAATGGTTAGACTTAGACTGAACTTATTATTGTCTACTTTACTGTTAAGTAGGTTTGTACCCCTCCCCTATTTCTCTTCGTTCACTCTCGTCGGTTTTTTTTTCTGTTCGGTCGTTGTGTAAACTTTAAAAATCTATTGCGATCACTTAGTAATTCATAATAACTTCTATACTGGTATTGGGCTTTTCAGGTAAATATTTAAAGATTGGTTTGCTTAATGGATCTCCTGGACGGTGTTGAATGGAAGACAAAGCAAAGAATTGTGTAGAACAATCGCCTGCCAAGTATACGTCACATAATTCAACTAGCTGTTTACTTTGAAAGTCTTCACCTTCTGATTCGCGTTCGTCTATATATGCATGCTTTTGTATTTTCAACACCAACTGTTTTAAATCACTCGCTTCGTTGGATATTATGTTTTTAACTCCATACCACAAGTCACTGTTGTACGACATGTTTCTAGTTTAACACAACGCTATGAAATGATTTTTCGATTGCTTCGGTTGAAACTCCAAGGCTAAATCTGAAGTAAAACCGCAAACATCCGACATTTGTTTACTCGAGTTCGTGCTGGCAGAAGTAAAACCGCAGCTATCGAAAGTTGTTTACACCAATATTTTTCTCAAGGCTAAATCTAAAGTAAAACCGCAAACATCCTGTAGTTGTTTACTTCATCAAGATGGGTAACATGTTGCCAAATTTGCATTCTACTCATCAAGATGATTAACATGATACCAAATATCATACCCCTACAGCTACTAATAACAAAGTTGGTTTGCACATGAGATAGAAGCCATATTCTAAATCTTAATCTTCCCACACAGCACACGGACATCCATTAGATATCTAATGGATATCCAGGACGTCCAATGGATATACATGGATATTTAATGGATATCCAATGGACATACAGATGTCCTACTAATATCCATCGATCTGGATATCCGCCTGGATATACATTGGATGTTGTATGGATATACATGTGGACATGAAATGGATATCCATTGTACGTCTAATGGATATTGTATGGATATACATGTGGTCATAAAATGGATATCCATTATACATATAATGGATATTGTATGGATATGCATGAAGTCATGAAATGGATATCCATTATACATTTAATAGATATTGCATGGATATACATGTGGCCATAAAATGGATATCACTTTTACTTTTACATGAAATGGATATTCGATGCTAGTCCTAAACCCTCCTCTCTTTCTAACCACACCCCTTCATGAAAACACTAATATAAGCAAATAAATATTTTATTTTATTCTAAAATCATTTACATAACATCTTCTTCATATATGACCTGGCTCAAGTCTGCATTCTTGCTGTAAAGAAAAAAAAGACTGCTAATAATCAAACTCATAAGGCCACCCAATAAATATCCAACAAATGTTAATAAAATGTACTTTATTATAGCTATTATAATTACAACAGTTTAGTGATTAATCCAAAATAAGAGGTAACAGGTTAATGTTGAGTATCACGACGAAACTGACTATACCCAATAGTTTCAATTGTCTTAAGTGATCTATTTCCATAATCTACTGGAAGTGATCTGCTTCCAAGTAGGGACGATAGATTTACACCAGTGAAATGAACAATTTTACATATACATGAACTTCCATTATATAACTATAGACAATTTTTGCTGATTGCAATAAGAGGTAAAAATATTTAATTAATGATATTCACTACTTTAAATAATGAATTCATTAATGAGGTGGCTTAGATCAAAGTATATTCCAAACATTTGCAACAAATTCAGAGATCTCTTAATTAATTAATAGTAAAGTAAGTCATACCTATTATTTCTCTCTCTGGTGCTAGCATGACGCAGCCAGTTTTTAATGTTATCCACTACTTCTTTATCCGATACATTTTCTGCTAATTTATTTGCCCGTACAGAGGCTAGAAATTATTAGATATATAGGTCATTCATTGTATAAACTTCAGAAAGAGACAATAACTTACATATCACAACCTCAGCAAGATGGAGACTTGAAAATTTTCTTTTTTTTTGGCACCCACCCAACTATATTCTTGGGCCACTTTGTTGGCGAAGAGCCTTCTCAAAATTAATTTGGTGATTTCATCACTTCGGTGACCCCAAATTTTAGCACAATAATTTATCTGAAGAAGAAAGAATCGTAACTGTGAAATCTTATTTCATAAAACGATTGCTGTGAAGATATTTACTAGCAGAGGTTTCCTTACCAAATGCAACTTAAATTGAGAATCCTCAAGTTTTTTTTTTCCATATTATTCAACTCCTCAAATGATTTAAGATGAAACATACTGATGTCCAATTGGGGATCATTGCTTTTCATTGGCACATCTGCTGCTTGTCTCTCCGAGCTCAATGAATGCTCGATAAGAGCTAATCTCTGGTTCAATGTGATGACATTTACTTTAATAAATGCCAGATCTCTTAAAACTCTCGACCTGAATTCTGTAATAAATTGAGAATTGATTCGTTATTATGTTATATTATATCATCGCACCATATGTATATGTTTTGATATCTTACCATCATCTGCAGCACGAGTCTCAGAAGAAGGTCCTGGCCTGGCCTTATTTGTCATTCTTTGTGAACATAATATACCTCTAGGAGTGGAGGCATCATCTGAAACAGGAGTCGAAGTCACAGTTGGAACAGGAAACTGCCTATTAAAACTGGATGTTGTATGCGTCAAATGAACAGTCTCTCCTGCCTTCCTGTCTCTGATGAATCTATATCAGTTGCTGCCTTTTTGGACACCTGTAATGAAGGAGCTTTGGGATACGGTGGCAGCAGAGGCCATTCGTCTTCTTCTTCTTCTTCACTGCTTGATTTTTTTCTTTTTTTCTTGGAAAATTCAATGTCTGAATTCAAATCGGATTTTTTTCAGCCTTTTTTAGCTTCTTCCTGGCGATGTCATATGATGCTGAATAAGAAAAGGGTTGTCACATTTCATTGCGCATCACAGTTTTTCTCAGGGTTTTCAGCAAAGTTCGTGGATCATGTGGATGTTTTGACCCACATGGTTGTTTATGTTTACGTAATATGTTCATTAGGTCAGCCAAGGCAGAGTGTTTTATTCTGTGTATTGATGCCCAATTTGCTAATTCATTCTTCAAACTATTATTTAAATTTAGATTGTCAGCATTATTGGTTAGTTTAGAACTATGATTAGTTTCACAATATTGTTGTTGATCACTATGTACATTTCCTACACAAAATAATGTTTAATTGAAATCAAAATCTTGTGTTTCCGTCATACTTTGAGATGGAGTCATGGGAACATTTTCATCACAAAATAGTGTTTCATTGACATTAAAATTTTGTGATTCCGTAATATTTTGAGATGAAGTCATGGCAGAATCCAACAAATCGGAATCACAATGTTCTTTGTGTTTTTTAATATTTCTGTCCTGGCTAGCATCTTTTATGAAACGGCGAATTTGCCTAGGTGATACATCAAGAAAAGATTTATTTTCTAGTTCACGTCCACTAGCCATATTATTAACAACCAACGTGCTTTTTCAGCTATAAATATAAATAATATTGGTATTTACGTAAATATAAACTATGTTCTCATAACTAAAAAACTTAATGTTGAGTACTCACCTGTAAATTATGAAATGTAATGACTGAAAATCACAACAACAGCAAACTTATTAATCAAAACAACGTGGGTACACTTTGTTTTCAGAAGGATCTTGACCCTCTAACTCTAAATAATTGTAGTTTTGTAGTTCATTTAGCAATAATTGATGCAGAATCCCAATGTGCAATTTTTAATTTCTGTTTGATACTTGCATCGTATCTATTAAATGATACACTAGCATTTACACTTATAATACTACTTTATTATTATAATTGTATTTAACGTACAAGAACGTGTTTACATGTTGTTTATCTACCAGATGACTGCAGGCATAACCATGCGGATCTCTTATACTGCCAGTATATGCCGTTAGATAACACCATATACATAATAATAATAATAATAATAATAGATTTATTTTTCAAAATACAGTTCAATAACAATAACATACATAGATCTACTGAACATAATAAATCTTGGAGAGATCCACAAAAGTCAGAGACTTGTGCGTGGATACATCTAGACCAAGCAAAGTATACAAAACTAAGTAATGAACACAAGAACACACACACATACACCCACAGGCGCAAAAACCAAAAACACCCACCAGCACACTCACACAAACACATTCTCTCACACGTTTTCACATGTACAATGTACACTCTCACAAATGTATATAATACTAAAAAAAAAGTGTGCATATTTAAAATGATTACTGTGCGGTACAACATCGCAAAAGATATCATACGACCTGCTCAACACCTATCTGTGTACTAAACCATGAATGATGTGTCTAGATTTCAAAACCCATGCTTTCACCATCCTCACATAAGAACGTAAAGTTGGTGCAGCTCTGATATTGACTGGAAGAGTATTATAAATTCTTGGTGCAATATAAGTATAACTACGCTGGCCCACAGTCTTAATTGCTCTGTTCGTTTGAGCGGCCGCTGCTGCGTTTAGCCTAGTTATGTACGAATGCTCTATTCTAGAGACGCGATCATACTTTCTTACGTACGTCAACACAGCCAATGAAAAAAGTTGCCTAATATCATTAGCTCCTGCTTCAGCGTACAACGATTCAGACGGGTAAGTGTAGCACTTATTATAAATTAGTTTCAGGAACCAACGTTGAATTATATCCAACCTTTTCAGGTGACAACTCAACGCAGCACCCCAAACAACAATCCCGTATGTAAGAAGGGGTTCAACCAATGCCGAATAGACCATTCTAAGACACACCGTTGTCAGAAAGGTTTTTAGGTATTTAAACTTATACAAAATGGTCCTCAACTTTTTAACAACCACACCAACATGCTCATCCCAACGCAGATGTTGATCTATGATGATCCCCAAATACCTAACTTTTTGTGCCGCCTTAATTTGGATACATTGGTCATTACAAACTATTTGCAGTGTATTAAATGACGGCAGGTGTGACTTATAGGAGGCAAATGCAACATACTTCGTCTTCTTTGTGTTAATAGTCAACCCATTGGCATCAAACCACCCCTTAATATTCACAAAATCATCTTCAATTTTGGTCTTTAGCCGCTGCCAAGAACAATCTTCATATAGAATTGCAGTATCATCTGCAAAACCAATGACTTTACCAGCTGTCTGCACATCAAATATATCATTGATATACAAACTAAATAACAACGGACCCAGGACTGTACCCTGAGGAACGCCAAATTCAACCACCTCAAAATCGCTGCAGCTGTCGTCAATCCTTGTGCACTGCCTTCTAGACCGCAAATAATCCCCAATTAAAAGCAGCGGAACACCCCTAAAACCGATACCCTCCAATTTTTTGAGAAGAATCCTGTGATCAACAGCGTCGAAGGCCTTTTCGACGTCTAGAAAGATGCAAATACTTTGTCTTTGCTTATCCAGGGCAGAATAAATTCCTGTAGTTAGGGTATTTAACGCATTCTGTGTTGACAGACCCTCTCTGAAGCCAAACTGCGATTCTGATAAAATGTTATGCTTCTTTAAATAGCTTGTTATTTTCTGACAAATAATTTTTTCGAAAACCTTGGCCACATTCGATAATAAGGATATCGGCCTATAATTTGGCATTTCGTCCCTGTTTCCTCCTTTAAACAATGGTTTTATTACTGTCTTCTTTAGAATGTCTGGGAAGATACCAAGTTCTATGCATCTGTTGATTAGGATAGTCAGCGGGACTGCAATAACATGTACGAGTTCCTTCAAGTTCTCCACAGTGATCGAGTCCAACCCAGGAGCTTTTTTTACCTTCATACCCATTATGCAATCAATAACTTCGGACTCACATGTAGGTGTTATAAAAATGCTGTATGGCTTCATATCTACCTTAAGACTGGCCCCCGAAGACGGTATTTTTTGTGCCAGTGCTCTCCCAACGGATGAAAAATATTTATTGAATGCGTTGGCTATTTCCCCCGGGTTGGAGTTATTTAATGAGTTATCACCCCCTAGTTGAATGCTTCCTGCAGGATCCTTTCTCTCTTCCTTAGTTAGCCGATTTACCGTCTCCCAAAGCTTTTTAGGTGAATTGGGGTGGAGGCATATTTGTTTTTTGACAAAGTTTGCTTTTGCGCACTTGATTATTTCATTTAGCCTATTTCTATATCGCGCAAACTGCAGTCTCTTATCCTCATCACCAGGGCTCTGTATCATTGTTCGGTATAATCGATTTTTTGTGTTTATCGACTTAATTATACCCTCCGTTATCCATGATTTCCTGGGTCTATTCTTGTTCTTTATTTTAACCCTAACTGTACACCTCCCCAGCACTGATTTAAGATACTCCACAAAGTTTTCCGCAGCAATGTTCAAACTTTCAGAGCCACAAATATTATTCCAATCTGTACGCTCTAGTTCCCTGCGTGCCCTATCATAATTTATGTAACATTTTACCCCTAATTTATTGATTTTAATTTCTTTCTCAGAGTTCACTGGGAGATCCAATAGTACATATTTCAGTATATTGGGTTGCCTATGATTATGCCCATATTATACATCCCCTTTTTTAAGATACACTTTTTCTTAGTCTAGTTATTAAATAACAAACTTTACTACAAGTCTAGTTTAACAGGTTTTTTAATGATTCTACCAGAACGAGTGGTACTGGTATTACACTTACTTTGGGTTAGACTGGTTGGTCTGACATTGGTCAATTCACATTGTGGAATGTCACTGGATTCTTGATTGCCTTTATCATATGTTGGGGGTAGAAGAGGCATTGAGTCGCTATTAGAAGGTATGTGCCGCATGACTGAGCTATCCCGATGCTGTTCCATGTCTATCTCATGTGTTATTTCACATGTGTTCTCTGACTCGCTAATGTCATGCCTATTCCTTCTCATAGTTTGACCATACTTATCACTTAATATGTATGACCTCGGGGTTTCATGAATGTCAACTACTTTAGCAGATTTCCATGTCTTGTTCACATGATCAAAAACTGTCACATTACTATCTTTTTCCAATTTTTTAAGGATTTTAGAATTTTTATTATAATATTTTTCATTTAAATCTCGTTTGTTTTGTATTTTTTCACTGACATTCTGGCACAAACTGGGTTGTAATAAATCTGCTGAAATTGGAACCTTACTCTTACAGATCCTACTGTTTAAAAGCTGAGATGGTGAGTATCCCATGTTTTTTAAGGGTGAATTTCTGTAATTTAATAGAGCGGACTCAATATCTATAGTCTTACTTCCATCGAATGTTTTCCTTAGTAAATTTTTCGAAATTGACACAGCTTTTTCAGCTAGGCCATTTGATCGCGGATAATTTGGAGTTCTAAAAATAAGAGTAAAATTCCAGTTCTTACTAAACGTTTTGAATTTCTCGCTATTATATGGAACATTATCTGTTACAAGGACATCAGGCGATCCAAATCTAGCAAATACAGCCTTAATTTGAGAAATTACAGCATTAGCACTTTTGTCTCTAATGGGCAATAATTCAAGCCAGTTTGAATAAGCATCGAACAAAACAACATAACTCTGGCCTCCGTACGTAAAAATATCTGATGCTACCCGTTCCCAAGGTCTGTTAGGCACAGGATATGACAGCAACATTTCTTTTGGATTTTGCCTTGCATATTTTTCGCACGTCTTGCATGATTTTATAAATGATTCAACATCCATCGCCAATCCTGGCCAATAAAATATTTTGCGAGCTCGGGCTTTTGTTTTTTCTATGCCTAAATGTCCTTCGTGCAATAATATTAACATATCTTTCCTAAGTGTTTGAGGAACTACTAGTTTATTTTCTAAAAATATTAGGTCATCACAAATAAACAAATTTTCTTTAAGTTTCTCATAAATCTTAACCGTCTCAGGAATTTTAAACTTTTGTGTTGGCCAACCATTGACAATGAAGTTTGAAACTATTTTCAGCTGTGTATCTCTGTTAGTTTCTTGTCTAAATTGGTTTTTTCTATCTTCTGACATAGGCAAGGAGTTGACAATGGAATGGACAGCAAATTCAATGTCAGCATCAGACTTAGTCTGATCTGTTTTTAAATAAGCTCTGGAAAGAGTATCTGATATATACATATATTTACCGGGTTTATAAGATACTGTCAAGTTGTAATTTAACAATTTTAACCTCATTCTTAAAATTCGAGGTGAAATACTCTGTACTCTTTTTGAAAATGGATTCTAGAGGTTTGTGATCACTATGTACTTTTACAGGGAAACCATAGATAAAGTAATGAAATTTCTTTACTGCAAATAAAATAGCTAAGGTTTCTTTCTCAATTTGAGCGTATTGTTGTTCTGTTTTTGTCAGACTTCGTGATGCGAATGCTATAGGTTTGCTGTCTTGCAGCAAACAAGCTCCCAAGCCGTCCTTAGAAGAGTCTGTCTCTATTTCAATAGTTTTTTCTGGATCAAAAAATGCTAATACTGGCGAATGTGTCAACAAGTGTTTTAAATGATTAAATGATGTTTGGCAGTCTTCAGTCCACTGCCAGTCAACATCCAATTTTGTCCAATTTCTCAGTGGGGCAGATACTTTTGAGAGATTTGAAATGAACTTGCCAACAAATTTAACCATTCCCAAAAATTTTAGGACATCTTGTTTACACTGTGGTGTAGGCATGTTTACAATAGCTTTGACATAATTTGTGTCTGTTTTGACACCATCTTTAGAAAATATCTGACCCATAAATTTAACACTACTTTGTTTAAATTGTGTCTTGCTCTTATTGAATTTTAAATTATACTTTAAAGCTCTATCTAATACTATTTTAAGGTTTTGATCATGTTCAGCCTCAGAGGACCCTGTTACAATTAAATCATCAAAGTAAAGACCTACACCTTCAAGGTCACCAAAAATTTCAAAATTCTTTTTCTGAAACACCTCTGGTGCTGAACATATCCCAAAGGCCAATCTTGTAAACTGGTATCTCCCAAATGGAGTACCAAATGTCATCAAGTCTGAACTTGCATTATCCAATTCTATCTGCCAGTAGCCGTCTTTCATATCTAGCACTGTAAAATACTTTTTATTGCTAAGTTTTGCTGATATTTCATCTGCAGATGGAATCAAAAAATGCTCTCGCTGGATCACATCATTCAATTCTTTTAGGTCTAGGCACAGCCGCAGGTCTCCATTGCTTTTTTCAACAATAACCAACGGGTGAACCCAATCCGTAGGTTTATCTACTTTTATAACTATTCCTTTTTCCTCAAGATCACATAACTTTGTTTTTAATCTTTCATGTAACACTAGTGGTACACGCCTAATGACACTGATGTGTGGCTTTGCATTTTCTTTTAAAGTTATGTGGTGTTGAGTTGGAAACTTCCCTAGTCCTTCAAAAACTTGTGAGTACAATTTCACTACATCATCAAGACTCTTAAAGTTATCTTTTTGTACTGAATCTATTCTTTTAATCAAGTTTAAATGTAAGCATTCTTTCAAGCCTAACAATGGCATTTGATTTTTTTCATCAACTACAACAAACGACATATTTTGTGTAGTATTCTTAACAGAACAATTTAGGTTAACTACACCTAAGCATTTGATTTTAAAACAATCACCATAAGGTATTAACGAAATGTTTGATTTACGGATTTGGGCTTCTGGTGCAATTTTCTTTAAAGTGTTTAGTGGCAAGACACTAACTTCAGCCCCTGTATCTAGTTTGAATATGACATAACTTTTATTTATAAATACCTGTGTTGTCCACATGGCTTCATTTTTACCTGATGAATCTCTCAAGCGCTTTTCTGAATTAACTGAACTTACTATGAACTCATACTCATCACTTTCTTCACACTTGTCACTTTCACTAAGCTCTGTAGTTTCACTCCTCGAGACTTCATGAACTTTTCTCTTGAATTTTTCACCATTCTTTCCAGCTCTCTTCGACTTTTCTTCTGTATTCTTGCTTTTGACCTGACACAGACCAGCGAAGTGGTTTCGCCCTTGGCACCTAGCACACGTCTTGCCCCAAGCAGGACTCCTGCCACTTGCATGCTTGTAACCACAGTATTTGCACAGGTTATGATCACTCACTGACTGCCTAGAAGAACGTACCTCAAGTATGGTAGTTTCATTTTGTAGAACTTTGGACTGATCTTTGCTGATTTCTATCGATCTACATGTCAATTGCTTTTTTCAATGTTAAATCAGATTCGCGAAGCAATTTCTCCTGTGTAGCTTTGTTATGCACTCCCATAACGATTCGGTCGCGAATCATCTCATCTTGTTGTTGATATTCAGTGTTTTTAACGCCTTTCCTTAATTCTGTCACGAAATTGTCAAAAGGTTGCCCCTCCTGCTGGGCAATACTGTTAAATTTAAACCTTTCAAATATTACGTTTTTCTTAGGTGAGCAATATTCTTTAAACTTTTGCTTCACTGATTCAATAGTTTTCTCTTCCCCATCGAGAAAGGTAAAGGTGTTATACAACTCAAGAGCATCGTCACCGACTAAGTTGAGTAAAACAGCTAACTTCCTGTCGTCTGTTTGTGCAGACATACCGGATGCAGTCATGAAAACATCACATTTTTGGCTGAACCTTCGCCAATTTTCAGAGATGTTGCCATCCAGTTGCAAAGATTCTGGAGGTTTGAATATAGCTTCCATTTTAGACTAGACACACACTATATTCTTCAGCACTTCAAACTCGGACTCCGCTGCTTCCAACCAGTGGAATTAATTTTCTTAGAAGTTTCACAAGATGCACGTGTGCAGTGTAACCTCTAAACTAAATCACAAGTTTTTCATTGAGTTACTAACAATTTTTAACCTGACACCATGTTTGATACTTGCATCGTATCTATTAAATGATACACTAGCATTTACACTTATAATACTACTTTATTATTATAATTGTATTTAACGTACAAGAACGTGTTTACATGTTGTTTATCTACCAGATGACTGCAGGCATAACCATGCGCATTTCTTATACTGCCAGTATATGTCGTTAGATAACACCATATACATATTTCAGTATATTGGGTTGCCTATGATTATGCCCATATTATACAATTTCTTAACCTCAACTTTAGTCCAAATTCAAATCAAACAAAGCGAACGGATTTTGTCATTGTAGCCAACAATTCAAGCATCCAATGCCCCAATGTGAGTTAAGAGCAGGATTCAAAGTGGTAGTTGTAACAATATCCGTGTGTGGGGCTACTGTATCAATACTTGAATATTTTTAAATTATTAGCATTGCTCAGAACCATGAGAAATAACGTGGTTATTCAATAGGCATTAACTCCAATCGCCTAGTAACAAAGATTTATGAATGAAAGAGCAATTTACATTGTGTGTATCCTAGGTTGCTAGGTGACGCATAAATTACTTAGCAACGTGATCCGTAACTTAGTAACCTACATTCCTTTGTTAATTTACAAAGATCCATATTATAATATTATCACTGCATAAACTCATTTTAATTCTACACCGCGAACAAGAAATTTGACATCCCTTCCTTCAAATCTGACAGTAAGCGGAACCAATCAAATACGACGAAACATGTGGCGCGAGTTTCAACCTTCTCATAATAAAGTTCGAAGAGAGAAAGCAGAGATTTACTGTTTATAACTCTGAGCGATTCCATAATGTTTAGTATCCTGTAACTAATAAGTAGGTATTCTGTTATTATTAAGGCGTCAAATTAATAAATTAGAAAAAACTAAAACAACGTTATAAACATTACATTTCCCTATTCTAGTTCATAATCAGATGGATTAAATGTAAGCAATACCCTTATACCCTTATGTAGTATGTAGACATCAGTTTTAAACGATGTTGTACTCTAGTTTTTGATATAATATGCGTTTATTTTTAGTGAATTTTCGTAGAAAAAATTCACTAATGGGGAGATCCTAACTTTTGAATTTTGAAAAAATTTTTGCAAAAGAACGCGAACCCCTAGAACCCATATCCGGGGTCAGTTTCAATTTTTATGTGTTTATATATATATATATATATATATATATATATATATATATATATATATATATATATATATATATATATATATATATATACCTATATATCACACCGATAACTCAAAAAATAATGGGCCGATTTTGATAAAATTTGGCATGTGCCTTTCTTTTGTAAATGGCTTGGATAAGTTCGTTAGTCAGGAAAATCGGAGGAGGTTTTCCGGGAAAATTTTGAGTTTTCAGTCGAAAAAAATTCTTATCTCAAAAAATAATGGGCCGATTTTAATAAAATTTAGCATGTACCTTCCTTTTATAAATGGCTTTGACAAGTTTGTTAGTCAGGAAAATCGGACGAGGTTTTCCGGGAAAATTTTGAGTTTTTATTCGAAAAAAACTTTTATCACAAAGAACAATGGGTTGATTTTGATAGAATTTGGCATGTACCTTCTTTTTGTAAATGGCTTTGATAAGTTCGTTAATCGAAAAAATCGGACGAGGTTTTTCGGAAAAATTTTTAGTTTTCATTTGAAAAACATTTTTATCCTAAAAAATAAAAAATCTATGATAACCAAATTTGGTAGGTAGGTTTACGATATATAAAGTAAACTATACACAAAAATTTAGATTTCTATGTTGCAAGAAAAAAAAGTTGTAATAAAATATTTGGTGCCAGATCATTTCTATGAAAATTCACTACCATAACGCACTTGCTGCGTCTTTGAGTTTTTAAGTAGTCGCTTTTGCTTTTTCACAATAGTTTTTTATTTTTTAACAAAATTTGTTTGTGTAGCTTATATAGATTCAGGATAGAGCCCATTGATACTGTCTCGAGGAATAGCTAGCGGTATCAAAAATATTTTAAATCATTAGAATTTTTTTTTAAATGCATGTTTTTCTGCTTTTCGGTTTTCTTCTACGTTTTTTTGTCAGTCCAGGGTTAGGTATGGGTTAAGTAAGGATCCGGGTCAGGTCAGGATCCGGATCAGGTCAGGTCAGGTTAGGTCAGGAAAAATGGTGTCCCTTCAATCCCCAAAAAGCTGCGGGAGACTTGGAACAAATATACGTGGTGCAGGGGAAAAACATGTTTAGGAGAAAGTGTTGATACAAAAAGTGAAAAGGCTGCTTATAGAGGTCGAACTAAGTTGTTTTTACTGAAATTTCCTTTATAGTTCCTTCTCCGCCGAGCATCCCTATTCACTCCGGGTCCCGTAACTTTTGGAGGGGTTGATTCCACAACATATCTCATGTTGCTTATGCACACATTGAGTCTTCTAAGCATGTTCACTGAAAGATTTTTCAAAAATCACGTATGCCGATCATCTGCATAATTACCGTTAAATATATTTTACTTGCACAAAAGAAAGAAATTAGTTTTTGTGAATTATATTCATTACTGCATCCATACGCACCAGCAAGATTAACCATTTTTAAATCTAAAAAAAGCAGAGGTCAAACCGCTTAAGTCGCGGAAGCAAAAAAAGTCTGGACGCAGCGAGTGCGTTATGGTAATCAATTTTCATTAAATGCTTCAAATTTGAATAACTCAATTTTCTATAAACCTAGAAGGTTGAATTTTGGCACGTGGTAAGGCCTTTACCAAGACAACGTATTCACATAAATTTCATCAAAATAGCTTTGTAATTTTCGGAGATAAACTTTTTTTTTTTTTGAAAGAAAACTTAAAATTTTTATTTATATTTATATAAACGTATAAAAATTGAAACTGACCCAGGATATTTGTCTTATAGGTCCTATTTCGCGGTCATTTGAAAAAATGTTTGTCAAATCTCACCATAGATACCTCTCCATTTGAATTTAGTTAATTTTTCCTAATAAAAATTCATTAAAAGGAAAAACGGACCGGGCCGGACTCGAACCAGCATCGTCCGCTTAACAGGCAAAGTAGTCTTCCATTGAGCTACCGACGCTTCGTAATAAACGAATTCTTTACATTGTATTTACAGATACCGCACCTTACCGTCAGGAACTTGGTATCGGAAATTAGATGTAAGTGGCTAGCTAAATAGCAAATTGCAGAATTGATTGATTTATTTCGCCGATTGCTGAAACATATTCGAGTGTAGACTGTTTCGGTCTTAGATAACATTCAAATGTTACTAATGGCATGTAACTTTCAAGATGATTTGACATATTAATGAATGAAAATGAAATGCGTTCGTGGAATCACATTTTTAGTGCGCCATCTTTTAGAAAATAGCTGGTCTACGGATGGTACCGAAACGCGCTAGTTTGACAAGACATATTGACTAAATAATTAAGGTATGTCATATTTTACATTTTACTTTGCATTACGTTTTTATTTGGAATCTAAAAGACCTGAAATTTAAGAAACTTATTCTTGGATACCTAATCTAGGCAAAGAGTGATTTTGAGCTAATTCTGTGACAAAAAATTGTCAAATCATGGTTTGGCAAAAACGTTGTATTTTCGTTATAAACGGGATATTTGCTTACAAAAATCTTTATTGCCTTCCTCAAACCTCAATCTAGCTATTATATACTATATTTTCAGTCTAAGGCTTTAATTGGGACAGTTCAACAAGCTACAAATATAGTGTATTTTAAGCATTTTATTGAACCCCCCTCTTAATAAAATGATCCCGCGTTTTTATTCACTAGAGCATAATAATGAATTACAATAGGATAAATAGGTTATTCTCACGAAATGACAGACATAAACAATGCTCTCTGTGTGGAAATGAAAGTAATTTTACTATATGTTATAACCGCAATGAGAATTTGGATGGAAATTTATATTGTTGCCGCTAGTTTTATACGTTTTGTGATTTTTTATTTGTTTACATGGACGTGGACTGCAGTTTCAAACCGTACTGGTTCCGAGGTCGTCGATTAGCGCGACAGTGGTTCTGGGCGACACTCTTTAGCGCGACACAACAATAGATTGCCTCCATACAGGCAGAAAGATCATTTTTTCAGTACTTGTCTGGCTGACTGTGTGAAGTGTCATAGACAGACCAATGGGAGTGTTCTTATTTCTTATGCTCCTCCCATATAGAGAAAATAAATATGTAATTAATGTAGGCATTCAAATTTATGTTTTATAGGAGACTTATTTAATTGCATTTTGAATTGTTTGAGTTATTTAGATACAAATAAATATACATAAGGGTAAATAATCGTTTTTGTAGAAGGTATTAATAGTTTAAATTGCAATGACATTTTCCTATAAAAATATTTGTAATGAAAAAATTCATTGACAAGATTAGTTTCATTTTTTAATTAACAGCAAAACCGCATTATAATTAACTTTAATGTTTTTTTATTATTGCCAAATATTTTTAAAAAAGCTGTCTGATGGCATTTATTTTTAATGCTTATTTGCTGCAAAATTGTATTTCAAAATTTATGCTTAATGAGAAAATGTTTAATAAATTCAAAAAAAGCTGGCTGCCATGATAGTCTTTTTAACATTGGTTTTTAATGCTCATTTCCTGCAACATTGTCTTTCAATGTTTATAGTTAAGAAATTGTTTATATATATTTCTTAAAAGCTTTACTCTTTGGCACCTACTTTTCTATATTTTTTAATGCTCATTTGCTGCAAACTTGTTTTTCCAAGTTTATGGTTGAGGGGAAAACGTATAAATATTTTCAAACAACCTCTCCTTGATGACACCTACCTTTTAACATTATTTTTAACGCTAATTTGCTGCAAAACTGTGTTTTTTTAATGTATGATTGGGGAGAAATAATGTTAAAAATAGTTTATTTTGAAATAATATACATACTTAATTACATAATGAAGGAAATAAAAAAAAATCATTGGAAATTAACAACAATATATATATATATATATATATATATATATATATATATATATATATATATATATATATATATATATATATATATGAAGTACAGAGAAATGGGTTTTTGGTAAAAAAAATACATTATCACGTAAGATATATTTCAGTTTTTATAAAAGAAAATAAAACTCAACATTTAAACGAATAAAGTTTCAAACACATATATTTAATATACAATTTTTTCTTATTTATTATCATATATATTGTTTTTAGAGGTGTGCAAAGTTTCGAAATTTCGAACCGAACCCTAACTTGAACCAAACCTTTGGTTCAAAAAATTGTTTGCGCTAGGCGATGTTAAACTAGTTCGAAATACGTAATCCTTCAAAATAGCTTGGAGTTCGTTGCTAAAGAATACTTTGAAGTTGAACTTTACAGGCATCCAATGCTGGCAAAGGTAGCGAAGTTGTAAAGTCCGTATCAGTCCCATTGAGTCGATAGTGTAATTTCAGGAAATATCATTCATATCTTTGACAGTTTGTAAGACACTGAGACAGCTAATTAACATCACTGAATTATTATATTTTTATATATCCAAGCATCCCAATGCCTCTTTTTGGTTACAACATTATAATGGCAGTGTTCGCAACTTGTTGGTAAAGTAAATTTTCACAATTTATGACTATAATTGCAGATTGCCTTCCGAAAACATTAGATTAAACATACTTTATTTTACAATGATCCAAAACAGTTAAAACAATCAAGAAACAGTTACAATTGTTAGTATATATATATATATATATATATATATATATATATATATATATATATATATATATATATATATATATATATATATATATATATATATATATATATATATATATATATATATATATATATATATATATATATATATATATATATATATATATATATGCTCACTTTTAACCCACTCATTCAAATTTGCTAAAACTGCCCAGCTAATACCAAACAACAAAATATTTATAATTGAGCTTAGCTATTATAGATGTAGAAGTATAAAAAAGTGTTCAATGTGCCTTTTTGTATTTTTGATTCAACACCGACTCATCTTAAAAACAAACATCAGCATCAGAGGGCATTTTCATCCAATCGACCTGCAAATTTTGTCAAACCTTTCTTTTTTTTCTATGTACCAAATATTGTATGCTACAATGTACCTAATTTTTGTATTTAAGGAAAATATATGTGAACATTGAAGAACTGTAGTTAGTTCGGTGTTCAATGTTAAATGTTTAAGACGTTCGATGTTCGACTGTGAACCTTAGACATACTATCTGAGAGGTTCGAAGTGCGATGCAACATTTTTGCTTGGGTTCGTTTATAGTTCGGTTTGCACACCTCTAATTGTTATGATTTATAATAGAACATATTTATATCTTTATGTAAATATAAAGGTAACAACATATAGCATAGTGGTGAAGATTACTGACTGGCAACATATTGTTAATTATTAATTATTTCCAAGTCAAATCATATTTGATAAATATAATAAATCCAAATTAAAAGTCCATTACAATTAACAAAGTGCGTAAACTTGGTTAGTTATAAAAAATACATGGTTGCCTAAGATTTATTAAATTTTTAACATAATATATTATGTACACTAAAAACATAATCATATTTGAATTAAATAAACTAAGACACAACGTAAAAACAGAAAATTATATAAAAATGAAACAAACTATTTTCTTATTTCTATATGTTATATTTTAGAACAAACGATATTTATAATTTAATGTGGGTATAAGGTCATTGCCTGTGGTGTAGTGGTGAAAATCTCTGATACTCTGAAGGTAGCAGGTTTGACTCCAGCACTGAAATGAACCCTAGAACCTCTGAAAACATGGCAAATTTTGTTCGGAAGTCAACGGTAAACCACAAGTTGTAATTGCTAGTCAAATTTATCCTCTCATGAATCTGGCTCACTATAAAGTGAAGTTTTCCTGCATCTGCATAGCACCCGTGAGACATGAACAAGGTCCACACAAGACTCAGAATTAAGGTACATATTATAATATAAATATAAAATACAACTATCATTGAATGTTTGTAATACTATTTTTAAGGTTTACCTACATTAAAAGCAATAAACATGCATTACATGTGAATAAGCTCATTTATTGGCACAAATCGAGAGCGTAATCATGTGCTGCAATATACTGTAAATTATCCGATATGTCAGAGAGTTTTATAAATATCCTGATTTATTAATAATGAATATTGCTAAAGATACATTATTAGGCTAATATAAAATTATATAAATCTGACTGTTTTAGTGATGTAAAATTATGTCAAAATATGCCAACACAGACACCACACACAACATAGTATAAAAACAAATGTGTCTGTAACTTACGCAAAAAATACACACAAAAATTTATAAAACTAAAAAGTTTATAGATGATCATGATTATCAGTATATGTATTACTAACAATTATTTTCAACAGTCGCAAATACCACTGCTTTCATTTGATACCACTGATGCTGCACCTGTTTCTGGTAACACTTTACTTCTGGTTGCAAGACAACATAAACACGTACAGGACCCTTCTGTAAGAGCATACAAAAAGTAAACTTTTTTATTGCCTTTTATTATAAACAGTAAATTATATACATCTATATAAAACATTTATGATATAACTTCAAACTCATCTTCTTCAGCATCAGGCTAGGCAAGTGCGTGTATATTGCAAACAAAACATTACAAAATTACAACAAATTCAAAATTATATTCAACATAATAATATAAATCTTTGAAAGTTAACACTAACCATACAGAGGGACCAGGTGTTCCCTCAAGCCATCAACTGCTTGGCTCACCTTGGATAAGATCTGAACAACCTTGTCACTTTGCTCGGTTTCTGTTTGTGCTTGCTCTGAAATTGAAAAAAATGTTGCATGAGAATATTGAATTTACCACATATTTCTAAATTTTGTAATAAATTGTGCAATATCAGCGAATTTTCATAAAGAAAATTTCGCTATTCAAGAGGTAACAACGTATAATATTTCTTTTATATGTAGATCATGGTTTGTGAAGCTTCTAGGCCAACTAGAGACTTCCGGTATTTTTTCACCACACTGGTCAGTTCTGCGAGTCAAGTTTTTCCATCGAAAATTACAAATTTCCTTCTCAAAAATGCTGTATCAAACTTTCTAGAATTGTCACTATCAATTTTGCTAAAATGTCAGCTTCTTCAGGATGCTCCTACTTTACAAATATATCTACCTACTGGCTCTTGTTCCTACAACTTCAATTTTTGCATACTTCTCTTCACTTATAGTACACTATAACAAAACTGATGAAAATTCGCTACTATAGTGCACTTGCTTCGTTCAGAGTTTTTTTTATACAAGCAGAAGTGAAATTGAATAGATAAACCTAACATTTTGAAGAACATCCATGTTAAGAAAATTAAGTCATTTCTTGTAACACATTATTTTTTGATAAAGAAATCACAACTGCAAGAGTAAAACTCGATACGCTACCTAATATATATATATATATATATATATATATATATATATATATATATATATATATATATATATATATATATATATATATATATATATATATATATATATATATATATATATATATATATATATATTTTGATTCTAATTAACAATTTTTACAACTGACTTACCCATTTCAAAATCTGAAGTAAAGAGCCAGTTCACAGTTCAAATAATACAACTTGTCTTTCTGTTGCTTCGCTGTTCCCTTGTTTGTTGAAAAACGAAGTGTACCTACTTGGTATAGCAGCATTGTTTTCTCGTATTATAGTAGGTATCTTCGCAATTTGACTTTCAGTCGTTCTAGACATCTGAAGCAATTAGGAATTTTCTATTTCTGTTGAAAATACAAACACAAAATATATTTCAGAGACAATAAAGTCCTACACGTGGTTGATTTTGAATTGAGGGTGTCACACGGCTCATCTTAAACTGCGCAGCCAAGATATGAAACAGAAACGTTAATACCGTATACAGTGTTGTCGGGTTGTAGTTCTTTCATTTAATAAGATCTAATAAATATTTTATACTTTTTAATATATTTTTGCCTGTATCAAATAAATCTAAAAATAGGTCCAACAGCATCTACAAAAAATGTAAAAAAACACAATATTGTTACATTTAAGTGTTTACTGGTTAAATTTGCAGAGAACCAGCCGAACGCTTTTTAGTGAATTTTCTTCGAAAAAATCCACTATTGGGGCGATCCCGACTTTTGAGTTTTATAAAAAATATTAAATGAGCGCGAACTAGGACCCCTAGAACCCACATCCGGGGTCAGTTTCAATTTTTATAAGTTTATATATATATATATATATATATATATATATATATATATATATATATATATATATATATATATATATATATATATATATATATATATATATATATATATATATATATATATTACAGCGATAAGACAAAAAATAAAACAGCTGTGGCAACCAAATTTGGTAGGTAGGTTTGTGAGATTAGTAGTAGACTATAAACTAACATTTTTATTTCTATGTTACAAGCTAAAAGTTCAAAAAAAATATTTTGTGCCAGATTATTTCTATCAAAATTCACGAACCTTGGTGGTTTAGGGGTAAGAACGTGTGCCTCTGAACCGAAAGGTACTGGGTTCGATCCCAGGGTACTCCTTTCACTTTTTCAGTACAAACTGTAAAACTAACATCAACCGAGGTTCTGGCATTGTATTTGAGCAAGTTGAATGTCTGCACGTTCCGCCCTTCGGAGGGGGCGTAAAGCCGTCGGTCCCCTATCCACTATTCTTACCGTTTGTTCTCTGGTCTTTGCCGAGTTATTTACATTTAAAGTTTTCACACATTACATACCTTTTTAAACAATTTCTCAGTACGGTCCTGTTCCGTGGCACCTCCTTCCTCCCCTAAACATTACATTCGACATAAGGTTCACATTGACTTTGGGAAACCAGAGAATATCCTAGACACATGAAATATTGGCTTCTACTGCCAATTTATCACTTCGCTTTCAGTTTACTACACCGCTAGTAAGTGTACTCGTTTAGACGGTTTCCTGTATATTCAAGTGTTCACAGACATTATTTCTGAAATTAAGCATTGTTTACCTTGTTCTGTTAATGACCATTTGTGTTGTAGTGGTTTAGGCATGCATGTGTCGCTAGTTTCTTCTGGACGTTTTTTTGTAACATCTTTTCGGAAACATGCTTAGACCTCCTTCCCTGGATGCACAAACGACAAGAAAATTTTCTTCTTCATACCCCACAAGGAAGAGACGGGACCAGGAGTAAATAGGGTTGCCGGGCGGGGTAGGTAGTAAAAACGTAATATGAGCAGAAAATGCTAAGAAAACGTCTTAAAGCGGCCTTTTTCACATATAAAATCCATATCCCCTTTAACCCTGCCTCCCCGCACAGCACGCCTATTCGCCCCAGCACCTGTTACTTTTTTTAGGGCTGCTCTCAGGGAATTTGACTTGTGGTTTACGCAACGAGGGTAGGTTGTATGCATGCGAGAGGGAAAGAAGAATCCCCCAGCGAAGCAGACCCTTCATTGCAAAAACAATGTAGAAAACAAATAACATTGGCACGGACCAGGAACCAGCGACACATGTACGCTTAAACCACTACAAAACTGATGTTCATTAAGAGAACAAGGTAAGCTAGGCACAATTTAAGAAATAACGTGGGTGAACACAGATATATATATATATATATATATATATATATATATATATATATATATATATATATATATATATATATATATATATATAAAGTTATCCAAATCTGTCGGACGATATTGAACACTATATAGAAGCTTTATTATCCCAGTAGTTATCCGAGTGGTGTGGTAATAATAACGTTTACTATTTATTTCTAAAATCTTCAAAACAATGACCTGACCTGATATTAGTTTTAAAACGTATAACGATTTTGAGAGAAAATAATTGAGAAAGTTACATATTTCGGAAACGGTCCATATATAACATATACGATATTATTGGTCAATAAATAGAGGAAACTTTACAGAGAATAGTAGCAATGGATTAAAAAATGCCGTGTCCTATTTAAAAACTTATGTTAAGCTCGCGACGGACCGCTATATATATACTATTAGTATAGGGCGCAACGCCGTACTTTATCATTTCGTTGACTTACCGAATATATATATATATATATATATATATATATATATATATATATATATATATATATATATATATATATATATATATATATATATATATATATATATATATATATATATATATTATTATTATTATTTGTACAAATTGCTTGAATAAGTTCATTCGCCAGGTAAATGGGACCTCGTTTTTTCGAAAAAATATAAAGCTATTTGAATGAAATTTGGTACATAGGTTTCTAGTATAAAGATTATAATACTATCACCGCAAATTTGATGTTTTTGAGTAAAAGAACAATTAGCTTATTCAAACTTAATTTTTTTACTATAAATTAGCTGCCAGAAGAATACCAAATTTAGTATTTTAAAAACAGCAAAAACTGAAAGACGCTAGGTCATAGACTAGTCACAAAAATCGTTGATAACTTTTACATTTGGCAACATGGCACAAAGTCAGGCTCATAGACCTATCTATTATGTCATTGGTCAGACTAGTGTTTTGGAAGGCGATTTGGCCAATATTAGAAAGTCAAGTAGAATAAGTACAAAGACGCACGAAATTTAAAATTATATTATTCAAGGGCAATGATTTCTTTTTGTTTTGAAAATAGAAAATAAATCAAATAAATGCACGAGCAAGTCTAAAACAAGAACAAGGTTTCGCCTGGAGTTGTCCTGACATCACGCTGAAGTTTTTTATTATACTTAACTGAATCATTAAGTAGTTACTTAATGTTACATTTCATTCTCATTAAAAGGTTATTTTCGATTTTGAGCGCTAACTCGTGAAAATAGATAGTGTTCACAAATAATTCTAGTAAGCCATCATAGTCTGGAAACAAATTGCGAACTTTTTATAGGCCTACTCTAACGATCTAAATGTAGTTTGGAATTTGGTAAAGATAATAATTTGATACCTAGTTTTTCATTACAGATGTCTGACATTAAACATAATTTACCTACACTTTCACAACAAACTTTGACATTGGTTAATAGTTGTTTCCATGATATAAGTACCTATCTACCTACTCTTTTCTCCACAGTCATCATATTCTTATGCTGCTTTACTTGGCAAATATAGTAAATAATAACGCATTATACGCTGATATGTGTTTCTGTTACACTAACTAACAAACAAATAAACTTTAAAAAAATCTACAAATTAAAGGCACAGACATAAAACAGTTGTTTAATGAATTTGCCTCGTCAATTACAAAACGTATGAGATAGTGGGACTTATACTTCATTTTGAAATTGGCGCGAAGCGATCCGGACGGTTTTATTGGCTGATATATTCTCCACAACAGACACCCGGCTGTTTGAATCCTCGCGTTATATTTCGGTTAAGCCATGCTCAGTGCCTTTTTTTATTACAACATTTATTGTAAGATGTTCGTGGTGCAGTATACACTAAGATATGCCTTTTTTTACTTTTAATAATTATTAACAAAAAAAATCTGCTTAATAATGGGACAGATAAAGGTATGAATTGGAATGCTCTTAAAAACTCTACAAACATTATAATTTTTTGTACTTACTTTTGCTAACCCTGCTACTTATTCAAAAGGCAGTCAAACTTAAATATTTACGTTTTATTTTTATAAAATATTGTAGGTACCCAATGTTGCTCAATTATAGACACTTAATTGTACTGTTAAATATTAAAAGTTAAGATTTTAGCTTAATAATGGGAAATTGACTTATAACATTTCAAATATATTTATGAACATTCGCTGCAAAAACGCGTTGCCTGCTTACTTTTCTTCAATACTTACTATTTTAACTTGCAGATTTATGAAAACAAGTTTTTTATGAAAATTCGCTACTATTGCGCATTTACTAAAGATAATAATTGAAATTCAGCGCGTTCGGACAACTCTCATAGGAGCCTTGTTTTTTCTTCACATACCGCAAAAAACTTTGTTTGGCTTTTAGATCTCCCTAAAAATGGACTTAGAAATCCTAAAAAATATATTGTATTTTTTTAAAGTTTAATTTACTTCTCTTTTTACTTGGAATAGGTAGCGGTAATTTGAGCTTTCTCATTTATATACGTAATTAGTGAATCTAAATGACCCCACGAGACTAAACAATATAATATATTCATGCATTGGTATATACTATATCAAAACACAATGCCGCAAAACTGTTTGCCTATTTCAGTTCTGACTAGAGCTACTCGAGCTAGCTAAACCACGCCTATCAAGGGAATACATTACACATTACAGTCGACCAATCTACTATTGAAGATTCTTATAAAGTAAGTACGTGTATGGAGGGTTGCAAACATAGAGGCAGTGTCGCTCAAAACTGCTGGACTCACTGGTTCATCATCAACACGCAGTTTATTTTCATGCACATACCTATAACATATCAGTAATTCTTGTGCTAGAAAGTGTTATTTTCCTTCCCTTATTTTTTACCTACGTAAATAAGGGTTTCTATAATTTTAATTTATCAAGAATTGTATTTTCTGCTGGTGTAAACATACTAACGGAACATCAACTATGGATGTCGAGTGGACATCTAATGGATGTCTTTTGTATATCCATTGGATATCTAATGGACGTCTGATGGATATATACATACTTGAATAAAATATATACACGCAGAAATTCGAATGCATTCTTGATTTGATTTTAATGAATAATAAATGATCATATGTTCAGATTCTTTAAGTTTTATTAACATTTTTCTCCTCTAACAATATCCACTGGATGTCCACCTGATGTCCATTATGGTTATGGATGTAAAATGGATATTATGTATATCCAATGGATATCCATTGGATATCCTGTGCTGTGTGGGTTATTCTGTGACGAGGTTTTGGCTTGCAGACCGTATTTCGGTGACACGGATTGACGGTTACTATCTGAGGATCTCGGGCGCCAGATTTTAAAGGGTTTACTCCCCGTTGAGGATGTCTGCGACCTCTTCACTAAACTCTGACCGAGATAACGATCAAAGTACCTGGGTAATTCTGTGGAAAAGGGTTCGGTAGCCTTTAAATGATGCAGGCTAAATTTAGTGATCCCCGAGTGAGCGGGCTTTAATCGCTAACTCGGCGTGCTCCGACCACTTCTGGCTTATCAAAAGGTGTAGCAGATTTTGCAAGTATAAGGGGTTAGATAGAAATTAATTGAGATCTTTTATTTACCCAACCCTATATTTTAAATTGGAAAATATTTACAGAAGATATATACAAAACAATATTTACAAACTATGTACAAATAAAATATGCGGGTAATAACATTAATCAGAACTCGGCTTTCTCTAAAGCGACCAGGGCTAGTGTTGGATGAAGCGTACTGACTCAGCGAAATATGCGCTAGGAACGGCGTTCTACTAAATCACGTATACGGCAGACGGGCGGCACATAACGATAGACCAGTTCAAACTAACATCTGTAGCCTCTCCGTCAAAGTGGGGAATACCGGAGGCGCATAAGGGCGGAAGGAGAGACGGGACCACAGTTCCCGGGAGGCCAATGCGGACTGTGAATCCTCAGCATCTCCGCTGGGGCTAGGCCGGGACACAAACATCTTGATTACTTTAGCTAGCTGTGAATCCTCAGCATCCTAACTAAAATAACACAAGAGCTTATACTGTATGGGGCGGAAAGCCTGGAGCCAGATGAAGTGTACAGGGCTAATTGGAAAGAAACGTATCACTTGGAGTGACCTAAAAAGGCTGTGAATCCTCAGCGTCCCTATCGGGATCAAACCAAAATGAATATATCTCAATTATTTACGTGAGCGGTGAATCCTCAGCATCCTCACAAAAATAATGCAAGACAATCTAATATACGGGAATTGTCTATAGGGACGGCGGCAGGTCACGAAAAGCAGAAATAATTGCGGAGATTTGGACTGAGAAGCGTGATAATTTAAGAATATGAAAATTCGCTACAAAATATGAATTACTTAGAACGGATAATTTCTCACCTATAACAATATTCTCGTATACTGAAATCGGCCAACCAGGTGCGCTCGGACGACAAATGGAAACGGAATCGGTGCGGACTGGTGGCGACTCACTCTTCTCGGCTTATTAGCTGAACTACTAATACTGCCTCTGCCCCGTGTTGCTTCTCCTTTTATATGAATTTCACAGCCGGACAAAAACTCCGCGATGCTTGGAATTTAATCATCTTATTACAACCAGATAAGATAGCTATCCAGAAGGACGTTCCTAGGGTGGTATATAGAAGTGTTTTTGTAAATATTACGAGACTTTTTTCATTTGTTATAAAACTTGTTAAATCGTTACTATGTCTGTCTAGTCCAAGTTACAACAGTTGTCCCGATAACTCCCTCAACTTATCCTCCGCTCCTTAGACACCCCGCGTTTTTCACTTCCGGTCGGCCATATTGGACGCCATATTCGATGGCGTCACCCCAGGTCAGCGCCCTATTGGCTCTCCATCCAGTAACGTCGCTATGACGTCACTTCGGCGCTGCGCGCCGGCGCAGTGCCGGGTGGTGTTGGGTGGTGGAACCAGAACCGGCTATACCTTCTAGCAGGGACTTCCGTAAAGCCGGCGAAGACGGTGATGGTCCTGTTCACCAGGAAGAGGAATCTGGATTGGTTCAGGGCGCCCGTCATGTTCGGGAAACCCTTAGCTTTAGTGGGGGAGGTCAAATATTTGGGGGTGGTCCTAGACTCCAAACTATCATGGGGGTCAAGTAGTGAGGAAGGGAGTAGCGACCCTCTGGCAGCTGACCTGTGCAATCAATCCTCGGATCCTTCACTGCATTTACACTGCGATCGTCAGGCCGAGAGTCATGTATGGGGCGCAGTGGTCTGGTGGTGCGGTGTGAACTAAACTGCTACCCGGAAGCTGGCCAAACTTCAAAGGCTAGCAAGTCTGGGCATCACCGGCGCTATTAGGACGACACCCTCAACCGTGCTAGAGGTCTTGCTGATGCTGTCACCGCTTCCCATCTGCATAAGAAGGGGGCTATGGCGTCGCATCTCAGAATGCGGTACTCTGGAAACTGGTGCGGAGAGGGGGCAATAACAGGACATGCAAGACTTGCCAAGGAGGTGAAAAAGAAAATCCCAATTTCCACCATCAAGGTACGGAATGCAGAGGACAATATTAGGCTGACTAGGACATACACCCTCAGAATCCCCAGTAGGGATCAGTGGAGGGAAAATGAGGTGGCATTTCCGCCCGCAGGCCTCGTCTGTTTTACCGACGGATCACGGCTGGAGGAGAAGCAATCCTCCGGGGCGGGAATATACATGCGCGAGAGTTATGTATGCTCTGGGCGCATACACCACGGCTTTCGAAACGGAGGTGTACGCTATCCTGTCTGTAGCTAATCGACAGGATGTGAGGATGAGCCCTGAGAAATCTGTATACATTTGCTCAGATAGTCGAGCGGTCCTCCGGGCAGTCTGCGCGACCAGAATTAGGTTAACGCTGGTTCAGGAGTGCGCTGACGCCCTTACGGGACTGTCCAGGGCAAAGGAGGTGCAACTTCTGTGGGTTCCGGGACACTGTGGCGTGGCGGAGAATGAAGTGGTGAATGATCTCGCAAGGCTTGGTTCCCGGCGGCCTTTCTGTGGCCCGGAACCTACTATAGGCATAAGTGGGAGGGTGGTCTCCAAGGCCTTAGATAGGTGGACTGAGAAAGCCATGGAGAGGCACTGGAGGTCAGTCGGTGGCTGTAGGCAGGCGAGGGATTTTGTGGAGGGGCCGTACAGAGACAATACTGTCTGACTTCTCGGTAGGAGTCGTTCTGCGCTTCTTTGCATCGTTGGGGCGCTGACAGGTCACTGTGCTCTTAGAAGACACCTTACATAGGTAGGTGTCGAGAAGGATCCCATTTGCCAGAAATGCAGCGAAACTGAAGAAACGTCTTACCACTACCTGTGTGAATGCGAGGCTTTTGGGAATCTTCGAACAGAATTGTTCGGTTCGAGGACTCTGCAGAGGAACCAGATAAGTTCCGTCCAATGGAAGACCATCGTGGCCTTTATTTCGTGGTCAGGGAGGTTTGGTGACGGAACGGGGGAAAAGTAGGGAATGGTTGCTGGGTTGCCGGGGTTGGCAAAAAGGGCCCGTTGTGGTCTACTTGCCTGGCGTTAGCCTCCACACCACTGCTACTACTACTACCCCCGTTGGAGAGGTGTAACCACCAAAACAAATGGCAGAAAGTATAATGAGTGTCGTTAACCAATATTCTTTCTGCATTTTAAATTATGGTACACCTACTAGACTCACTCCTAACCAAAATAATAGTGCTGTTGATTTGACAGTAGCGTCGAATGAAATAGCGTTGAATGCTAACTGGAAGGTACATGCTGACTGTGGCAACAGTGACCATTATCTACTGAGCTAACAATAAACATACTTAATAAACAGCAATATATAAAAACACCAAACACACCCATATAAGGACTACGAAAAAAGCAAATTAGTGTGTATATTTAATCATATAAGGGATAAAATTGCTCAAAACAGTAATAATTCATTTCCTCAACTTATCGATATATAATAGATGAACCTGCAGATAAAGCAATACCTTATAAAACATTCGGAACACAAATTAAACCAAAAAATTTTTGGCGGGACAGTGAATGCGACTTAATAATCAGTACAAGAAAGAATGCAGTCAAAAACTTTAGTTCCCTTGAAAATTATATATATATATATATATATATATATATATATATATATATATATATATATATATATATATATATATTGTAACGTTCTTCGGAGTTCTGGATTCGTTGACTAACGAAACACAGCTTTTCAAAGTACTAATTTATTATAAGCAACTATTTTCCAACACTGGTATCAACTAAAATATTTCTCTCTATTATTGAATGTCCATAGAACTATATTCCACTATTCGCCTTTTATGATCGCTTCTTAAACACCAACACTTACTTCTGACTCGCTTAATACTCTATGATCACTTATTTTACACCACACCGACTTAATACTGAACTGACTTACTCTGCGCACCGCTCGTCTATTATACTGTCCATAGAGATTCTAAACCTTCTACACTATTCTATACCTGTCACTTCTGGTCCATTCTAGAAATATAATTCCAGAGTGTTCGCTCTTACCAACACACTTTATAACCGACATTTGACCACAGAATAACAAAGTCCTTAAACGTGATTCTCATAGACACATGTGACACTGTCCCCCTCTTATATTCGACCGTCCCGGTCGTATTCTGACATTTCTTGAAATGGCGTAAGTCTGTGCATATGGACCACCTTCATCTTGCTCTTCGGACTCCTCTAAATTCTATAGACAACGTCATTGATCCTTTTGACCACCTTATAAGGGCCTTCCCATAATTTATGTAGTTTCGGTGACCGTCCCTTGCGTCGTACTGGATTGACAAATATTATTAAGTGGGACTCCAAAGTAGCATTGAATCTTTCCACCATTCCGTCAGATTGATGGTGCATGGGTGTAGTTCTCGTTATCCTGATTCCCATAAGCTCACAAACCTTCTGAAATACAGCCGACTCGAAGTTGCGTCCTTGGCCCGAATGAAGCTCTAGTGGTGCGCCAAATCTGCAGAAAAACTAATTCACTAATACTTCTGCAACGGTGGTGGCCTCTTCATTCGGGACCGCAAGCACTTCTGGCCACTTGCTAAAATAATCCATGGCTACAAGCATATAGCGATTTCCTGCGTCTGTTCTAGGGAAAGGACCAGCTATGTCGATTGCAATTCTTTCGAAAGGGGCTCCCACGTTGTACTGCTTCATTCGCACCCTGGTTTTTTATTTAGGCCCCTTACCGGATGTACACTCTTGGCAGGTTTTGCACCATTCTTCCACATCAGCTCTACATCGTAACCAATAAAACCGTCCTCTGACCTTTTACAAAGTTTTCTTTGCCCCTAAATGACCTCCACCTGCCCCGCCATGGATCTCCTCGATTACCTCCCTAACTCTTGGCCGCGGAAGGATTAGTTGCTTCAATATGCGGGGTCCGTCTTCTGATTCCTGACCAGAAAATCACTTTCGATTTCAATCGAATCCCACTGCGCCCAGTAACTGTTGGTGGCAACGCTTTTATCACTAACTTCGGACCAAGTGGGTCTTTCGTGGCAAGTCTCCTTCCATCTGTAGATTGGTTGGATATCACGGTATTCTTTTTGGTCCTCCATTAACCTCTGCGGGTCCCATCGGTTAACGGGTTGCAACGTTGTCCTCCTACACACTTCGAGATTCAATCCTTTGTTTTCGGCAGAGATGCAATGCTTGCATTTTGGTGGGCAAGGTCTCCTAGATAGGGCGACGACATTACCGTGCTATCGTCCAGGGCGGTGTTCGATGGTAAAATTGTACTCTTGAAGGCGTTCAAGCCACCTTGCCATCTGCCCCTCTAGATTTTTAAATTGAAGAAGCCAGCGTAGGGAAGCGTGGTCGGTTCTCAGGAGAAATTCTTGACCATATAGATATTTGTGAAAATGCTCCAACGTCTTGATAATCGCTAGAAGTTCTTTCTTCGTTACGCAATAGTTCTTTTCTGCTTAAGACAGGGCTTTGCTGAAATACCCTACAACCTTCTCTTGGCCTCCCTGTTCCTGCAAAAGAACACCTCCAATACCAACATTGCTCGCGTCCGTTTCCACAATAAACCTGCGACCAGGCTGGGGGTATGTCAGAATCGGAGATGAACAGAGAGCCCGTTTTAGTGTCTCGAATGCTTTTTCACATTGATTGGTCCAAATGAAGGGTGTCTTTTCTTCCGTCAGTTTATGCAAAGGTTTCGCGATGTCAGCAAACCGGTTTACAAAACGGCGGTAATACGTGCAGAGGCCCAGAAAGCTTCGCAGCTGATGTACATTGGTTGGAATGTCTCAGTTCATAATACAGTCTGTCTTCTCTGGGTCGGTTTTGACTCCATCTGGGGTGATAATATGGCCTACGTACTTGACTGCTTTTTGCTTTTTGAAAGAGACAGCATTTCTTCGGATTTAATTTCAGATTGGCTTCCTTTAGTTTATGAAACACTTGTTCGACATTCTTCATGTGATCTTCGAACGACTTTCCTAAGATAATGACGTCATCTAGGTACACGAGGCATGTTTTCCAGTGTAGACCTCTCAAAACTGTCTCCATTAGACGCTCAAAAGTGGCTGGAGCATTACACAACCCATATGGCATGACGTTGAACCGCCACAGTCCACTAGCAGTGGTAAACTGTCTTTTCTTTGTCTTTGGGCTCAATCTCGAGTTGCCAGTAGCCACTTTTCAAGTCCAATGTCGAAAAACATCTTGCACCTGCCAGTGTATCAAGTGTATCGTCAATTATGGGAAGTGGATAGCTGTCTTCTTTAGTGACATCATTTAAGAGGGGGGTTCAATAAAATGTTTAAAATACACTATATTTGTAGCTTGTTGAACTGTCCCAATTAAAGCCTTAGACTGAAAATATAGTACATAATAGATAGATTGAGGTTTGAGGAAGGCAATAAAGATTGTTGTAAGCAAATATCCCGTTTATAACGAAAATACAACGTTTTTGCCAAACCATGATTTGACAATTTTTTGTCACGGAATTTGCTCAAAATCACTCTTTGCCTAGATTAGGTAACCAAGAATAAGTTTCTTAAATTTCAGGTCTTTTGGATTCCAAATAAAAACGTAATGCAAAGTGAAATGTAAAATATGACAAACCTTAATTATTTAGTCAATATGGCTTGTCAAACTAGCGCGTTTCGGCACCATCCGTAGACGAGCTATTTTCTAAAAGATGGCGCACTAAAAATGTGATTCCACGAACGCGTTTCATTTTCATTCATAAATGTGTCAAATCATCTTTAAGGTTACGCAAATTAAATAAATATTGCAAACAAAATCGGCTCACGCGTTTCTATGGAAATGATTTCAAACCAGTTTGTTTTAGTGAATTTTCTTTAAAAAATTCACTAATGTGGAGATCCCGACTTTTGAATTTTGAAAAAATTTCTTCAAATGAGCGCTAATTAGGCCCCCCAGAACACATATCCGGGGTCAGTTTCAATTTTTATATGTTTATATATATATATATATATATATATATATATATATATATATATATATATATATATATATATATATATATATATATATATATATATATATATATATATTTATTTATTTATTTATATATATATATGTATCACACCGATAACTCAAAAAATAATGGTCCGATTTTGATTAAATTTGGTGAATAAATTCCTTTTGCAAATGGCTTGGATAAGTTCGTTAGCCAGGAAAATCTGCCCAGGTTTTCCCGGAAAATTTTGTGTTTCCTTTCCAAAAAAAATTATATCTCCGAAATTAACAAAGTAAGGGCAACCAAATTTGGTGCGCGGGTTTACATCCTTATAGGTAAGTTATCTACCAAAATTTAGCTATGTAGGTCAAAAGACAAAAAAGTTATAGGCATTTAAAGAAAAATAAATTGGGGTTTTCTTCAAAACGTCAAAGTTGCGATATAAAACGTCAAAATCGGCAACATTTAGGCAAATAACGTGAATCTAATACAGGCTATGGGGATCAAATGTCTCAAGAAGGATGTTTTACAAACCCTGAAGTCTTAGTTTCAACCGTCATTGTCCTTCAATTTACTAAAATGTTTCCAGAAAATTCATTTCAAATAGACCCTTTCTCTGATGCTGGGCAGTAGTTTTAGCTATAGAGTTTATCGTTTAATGGTATATAATTTTTGTCGAATTTTCGTAAAAAATCAATAAAGCTCAATATATCCGTTATTATACAAGATATGAAAAATATCTTTATACATTAATTATAGGGTGTCTTGAGCTACATCTTCAAAAAATATTTCTACAATCACAGGCTGGCCCAAAAGTCGTCGGTGATACAAATTTTCTTTTTTTTTTTAATCAAACACGCCTTATGTTATTGCATTTTTGCAGTTTCCATCGAAATATAATGCATGTTTGTAAAAAAGAAATTCCGGATGCAGCAAGTGCGTTATGGTAGCGAATTTTGATCAAATGCTTCATATTTGTATAGCCCAATTTGCTATTAACCTATAAGGTTGACCAAGAAACGAGTTTTTCCGGGAACACTTTAAGTTTACTTTAGGAAATGTTTGTACATTTTCACACAATAAAGTTATTTTTATGAAACATGGCACATTGTTTTTACCATATAGGTTATACTGGTAACCGAAATTGATGCCTCTTTTCTTAAATTAAAAGAAAAACACATATTTGCAATAAAAACATTTTTATGAAAATTCACTATCATAACGCACTTGCTGCGTCCCCGAGTTTTTTTGTATGTTTAAACTTAAAAATTAGAAGCACTTATGTACATTATCGCAACTATGTCATTAAAATTATTACTTTGTTTTAATATAAAACATAATGAACAGAGACTACATGCCATTTACAATAACATTTGAATGTTACCTAAGACCGAAAGAGTCTACACTCGAATATGTTTCAGCGATCGGCGAAATAAATCAATCAATTCTGCAATTTGCTATTTAGCTAGCCACTTACATTTAATTTCCGATACCAATTTCCTGACAGTAAGGTGCCCTATGTGTAAATACAACGTAAATAATTCGTTTAATACGAAGCGTCGGTAGTTTATTGGAAGAGTACTTTGCCTGTCAAGCGGACGATGCTGGTTCGATTCCGGCCCGATCCGTTTCTCCTTTTAGTGAATTTTTATTAGGAAAAAATTAACTAAATTCAAATGGAGAGGTATATATGGTGAGACTTCACAGACATTTTTTCAAATGACCGCGAAATAGGACCCATAGGACAGATATCCGGGGTCAGTTTCAATTTTTATATGTTTATTATATATATATATATATATATATATATATATATATATATATATATATATATATATATATATATATATATATATATATATATATATATATATATATATATTTGTGTGTGTGGGTGTGTGTCCAGACGATAACTCAAAAATCGATTTTGATGAAACTCGGCAAGAATCTATTTTTTATCAATAGTTAAGATGATTTCGTTAGCCAGGAAAATCGGACCAGCTTTTCTGGGAAAATTTTAAGTTTTCTTTCAAAAAAAATGTTTATCTCCGAAAATTACAAAGCTATTTTGATGAAATTTATGTGAATATGTTGTCTTGGTAAAGGCCTTACCACGTGCCAAAATTCAACCTTCTAGGTTTATAGAAAATTGAGTTATTTAAATTTGAAGCATTTAATGAAAATTGATTACCATAACGCACTTGCTGCCTCTAGACTTTTTTTGCTTCCGCGACTTGAGCGGTCGGACCTCTGCTTTTTTTAGATTTAAAAATGATTAATATTGCTGGTGCGTATGGATGCAGTAATGTTTTTATTGCAAATATGTGTTTTTCTTTTAATTTAAGAAAAGAGGCATCAATTTCGGTTACCAGTATAACCTATATGGTAAAAACAATGTGCCATGTTTCATAAAAATAACTTTATTGTGTGAAAATGTACAAACATTTCCTAAAGTAAACTTAAAGTGTTCCCGGAAAAACTCGTTTCTTGGTCAACCTTATAGGTTAATAGCAAATTGGGCTATACAAATATGAAGCATTTGATCAAAATTCGCTACCATAACGCACTTGCTGCATCCGGAATTTCTTTTTTACAAACATGCATTATATTTCGATGGAAACTGCAAAAATGCAATAACATAAAGCGTGTTTGATTAAAAAAAAAAAAAGAAAATTTGTATCACCGACGACTTTTGGGCCAGCCTGTGATTGTAGAAATATTTTTTGAAGATGTAGCTCAAGACACCCTATAATTAATGTATAAAGATATTTTTCATATCTTGTATACTAACGGATATATTGAGCTTTATTGATTTTTTACGAAAATTCGACAAAAATTATATACCATTAAACGATAAACTCTATAGCTAAAACTACTGCCCAGCATCAGAGAAAGGGTCTATTTGAAATGAATTTTCTGGAAACATTTTAGTAAATTGAAGGACAATGACGGTTGAAACTAAGACTTCAGGGTTTGTAAAACATCCTTCTTGAGACATTTGATTCCCATAGCCTGTATTAGATTCACGTTATTTGCCTAAATGTTTCCGATTTTGACGTTTTATATCGCAACTTTGACGTTTTGAAGAAAACCCCAATTTATTTTTCTTTAAATGCCTATAACTTTTTTGTCTTTTGACCTACATAGCTAAATTTTGGTAGATAACTTACCTATAAGGATGTAAACCCGCGCACCAAATTTGGTTGCCCTTACTTTGTTAATTTCGGAGATATAATTTTTTTTGGAAAGGAAACACAAAATTTTCCGGGAAAACCTGGGCAGATTTTCCTGGCTAACGAACTTATCCAAGCCATTTGCAAAAGGAATTTATTCACCAAATTTAATCAAAATCGGACCATTATTTTTTGAGTTATCGGTGTGATACATATATATATATATATATATATATATATATATATATATATATATATATATATATATATATATATATATATATATATATATATATATATATATGTATATATATATATATATATATATATATATATATATATATATATATATATATATATATATATATATATATATATATATATATATATATAAACATATAAAAATTGAAACTGACCCCGGATATGTGTTCTGGGGGGCCTAATTAGCGCTCATTTGAAGAAATTTTTTCAAAATTCAAAAGTTGGGATCTCCTCATTAGTGAATTTTTTTAAGAAAATTCACTAAAAACTAATTTCTTTCTTTTGTGCAAGTAAAAGAAATTTAACGGTAATTATACAGATGATCGGCATACGTGCTATCTGAAAAATCTTTCAAGAAACATGCTTAAAAGACTCAATGTGTGCATAAGCAACAAGAGAGCTGTTGTGGAATCAACCCCTCCAAAAGTTACGGGACCCTGAGTGAATAGGGATGCTAGGCGGAGAAGGAAATATAAAGGAAAAATCAATAAAAACAACTTACTTCGATCTCTATAAGCAGCCTTTTTCACTTTTTGTATCAACATTTCCTCCTAAACATGTTTCCCCTGCACCACGTAAATATGCTCCTAGTCCCCCGCAGCTTTTTGGGGGTTGAAGGGACACCATTTTTCATGTTGTTTATGCACTAAACACTCTACGAAGCAGACCTGAACGATCTAACCTGACCTAACCCGACCTGACCTGATCCGGATCCTGACCTGACCCGGATCCTTACCTAACCTATACCTGACCCTGGACTGACAAAAAAACGTAGAAGAAAACCGAAAAGCAGAAAACCATGCATTTAAAAAAAATTCTTATGATTTAAAATATTTTTGATACCGCTAACTATTCCTCGAGACAGTATCAATGGGCTCTATCCTGAGCTACACAAACAAATTTTGTTAAAAAATAAAAAACTATTGTGAAAAAGCAAAAGCGACTACTTAAAAATAAATCCCCATAATTTAAAGATGTGTTATACTGCTAAGAACTACAAATTTTTTGAGACATTTAGAATCATTACAAATTTTTCTAAAAAGATGTATAATGAAGTACTTTTTTATCCATGTTTTTCCCTTCGTCGACGACTTAAATTTGTTTTTGTTAAATTTGTTATGCTCAGTAATAAGATAATAACACATGTTCAACAATATATATATATATATATATATATATATATATATATATATATATATATATATATATATATATATATATATATATATATATATATATATATATATATATATATATAAAGAGATATTTCGTAGCTGAATTTTATATTAGGAAATAAATTGTGTTATTCACTGGCGAGTATCAGATATTAAAAAAATATTTTTGAAAGCCTTCGCAATGAGTTTATTGCTTCCCCAATCACTGAAAAGAATAGGTACATGTAACGATACAATAATTAATATAGGAATATACAAGACAACTTACTTACAAGAAATTGAGAAAGTATTTTGTACCTTTCTATAATAATTATTGAATTTTTACTTGTATTCTTTCCTTTTCGTTACTGACGAAGCAGTAATGTATAATAATTATCACTCCGGAAGCTTTCAAAAGAAAAAAGAGTTTTTTAAACAGCTGATACATATATATATATATATATATATATATATATATATATATATATATATATATATATATATATATATATATATATATATATATATATATTCCCGTTTTGAATGTGTGAAATAGTGTAAGTTCTGTGGCGGACCCGCTTAAAGCTTATTGAAATTATTGATATCTCGACGTTCCGACAACTGGGCTATATTGCTTATGAAGATCGGAATGAGTGAAATGCAGAAATCAAGTCATTTATAGCCTCATCAAATAGCTTTTTAAACAAGTTATATCCTAACTATAATAAGCCAAGAAAAATTTCTTTGATTTTAGATGACCGCCAATTTAAAAATAAATGCGTCTAAAAAATAAATGAAACAAGAGTGTATATACAGAATTGTCTACAAATATTTGCAAAAAACTAATAACGAATGTATTTTCGTGTCAAAAATGAAAAACAAACAGCTAAAAATAATGTTAGAGTAGTTATGCCAATCAGGTTGGTTTTATAATCATCTGACTCTAAAGTATTGACTGCATACGCGCCAAAACGTTAACACGTTTTGGAACAAATATTATTGGAAAACTTTTAAAATTCTAGATGCAATAAAAAAAAGAGGCCTGTTACAATATATATCAATTGTGCCTTCGTCAAATATAAAATGAAACGCATATTCTATCAAACACTAGAGTACAACCTCGTTTAAAACTGATGTCTACATACTACATAAGGGTATTACTTACATTTAATCCATCTGATTATGAACTAGAATAGGGAAATGTAATGTTTATAACGTTGTTTTAGGTTTTTTCTAATTTATTAATTTGACGCCTTAATAATAACAACTAAAATTTACAAGCATTAGAATACCTATTTATTAGTTACAGGATACTAAACATTATGGAATCGCTCAGAGTTATAAACAGTAAATCTCTGCTTTCTCTCTTAGAACTTTATTATGAGAAGGTTGAAACTCGCGCCACATGTTTCGTCGTATTTGATTGGTTCCGTTTACTGTCAGATTTGAAGGAAGGGATGTCAAATTTCTTTTCGCGGTGTAGAATTAACATGAATTTTTGCAGTGATAATATTATAATATGGATCTTTGTAAATTAACAAAGGAATGTAGGTTACTAAGTTACGGCTCACGTTGCTAAGTAACTTATGCGTCACCTAGGATACACACAATGTAAATTACTCTTTCATTCATCAATCTTTGTTACTAGGCGATTGGAGTTAATACCTATTGAATAAACACGTTATCTCTCATGGTTCGGAGCCATGCTAACAATTTAAAAATATTCAAGTATTGATACAGTAGCCCCCCACACGGAGATTTCTACAACTACCACTTTGAATCCTGCTCTTAACTGGCGGTAATCTACACAAAACCTTGTGGAGCCATCTTTCTTTTTAACTAACACTACTGGAGAGGCCCAAGGGCTTTGCGATGGTTCTATAACTCGTGCCTGCTCCATCTCCCTTAGCATGGTGTCAACTTCGTGCTGTTTTGCCAATGGTACCCTTTGCGGTGGTTGCTTGATTGGTACAGATGTCCCAGTCTCAATGCGATGGCGTACTAGGTCTGTTCTTCCAAAATCGTTCTTATCGGTTACGAAAACGTTGCGATATTTGGACAGCAGTTTAGCCACTGCTTGCTTTTGTTTTGAAGAAACATTTTCATTAGCTTCTGCTAAGACATCGCGTAGATACTCTGGAAGTGGTTCATCTGGGATGGGCGAGGCTGGGTCTTCTTGGTCGTGGCAACGCCGTATGATGGTTACTGGCGAGAATGTTCCGATTTCGGAACTTTTGGAAATCTTCTGCTGAAAGCTCTTAAGGTTGGCTATTCTGACAGCTGCCAGCTCTTTTGCTTGAATAAGAGTTTTACCGACTAGTAGAACTTTCTTAAACAGGTCGTTGTCTTCCGGTTCTATAATACCCACCACTTGTCCCGAAATGTCTCCAACTATCTTCACTGGGACAATACTTTCACTCTGGACTCTCACAACGACATCTTCTTTGGCTGTGACTTTCCGAATCGCAAGGTTAGTGACAGTCGACATGACTACTTCCTCATCACCGTTATATAAAACATTTTTCTAGATATCTAACTTGACACCGTGACCTTGTAGAACATCTAGTCCAAGTATAATGGGGTCTGATATGGCGGCAACAATAACTCGTTGTTTGGTTTTCCAAGCTCCAATTTGTAGCTTGACCCCAGTCTCACCAAATACACGAATCTGTTCGCCACCAGCTGCGGTCACTTTGTAGATTCTTTCTGGCTCTCTTACCCGCGATCCTGGTACTATATCACGAGGGATAATCGTTCTGGATGCGCCAGTGTCTACAACCATTTGAGCCTTCTTGTCGCCGATGTATCCGTCTACGCTGAGCGTGTTGCCAGAATCGTGGACCAGTGAAATAATTGTCAACTTCGGCGCATTGTGGTGGGCAGCCAGCTCTCGTCCCCTAAAGCTAGCTGCATTTAGTTTTCCTGTGCGTTGGTTGAAGATGATCTTGGGGTCGTAAATTCACTCCTTATGTGTCCCACCTTGCCACAGTTTCAACAGCGTATGACACTTGCACGATGAGCTTGCGTTGGCTCCTTATGAGGTGTGGGCTTCGTCTGTTCTACTATCTTCTTTAGTAGCTGCATGACCTCGGATGCGAACCCTCACATTGCCTTTAGAAGCTAGCTTGGCAGCTTCAAATTCTAGCGAATGTGCCAAAGCATCGTTTAAATTTTTATGTCTCGCCATCCTTAGCGCCTGTTGAGTGTCGGTATCCCTGATGTGGTCAATTAATGTTTGCAGCGACAGCTGGTTCAAAAATTCCACCGGAGCTGTGGGGTAAGCTGATCGTGTTAGTCTGATAACGTGCTTCAAATTGTTGCAGAGTTTCGCCCGATTTCTGACAGCGACTTTTCAATTGAGTTTGGTACAGCTGTTGTAAATGCTGGTCGCCAAATCTCATTTCTAGGTAATATCAAAACTGTCCTGTTCTTTCCTGGGGATACCTTGGAACACATCTAGGGCATCTCCTCTGAGAGCCACAATTAGCGAAGTCGCCTTCTCTTTCTCGCTCCAACCATTTGCTGTAGCAGCTGCTTTAAATTGGTGTAGATAAATACCCCACGGGACTAAGCCATCAAATGTGGGGACCTTAATTCTTGCGACCGGGCGATCTTCGAGCCTGATGTTTCCTTTGGCTAGGGTTTCGCACTTATTTTCTAGTAATTCTATTTTCTGATGCACTTCCATTTGTATATTCGTCAGTTTGTCATGTACATCGTCGCTGATACCCCCTACTCTGCTTTCTACTTGCTGGAAGATGTCGTTTTTCACCTGCTTCATACGTTCGTCGACACATAAAGTAATATTCTCAATTCTGCTGGCCTGTTCTTGTAGAATTTTCTTTGTTTCTTCACATCTTCTTCTCATTTCTTCCTTTGCTTCTTCGTCCCTTTTTCTCAGTTCCTCCCTTATCTCTCAGTCTCTTTTTCTCATTTCTTCTTTGGCTTATTCCTCTCCTTTTCTAGCTTTTTCATCTCCGTTTCTCATTTCTTCTTTGGTTTCTTCGTCTCTTTTTCTGGCTTCTTCTTGTGCTAATTTAGTTTCTTCGTCCATTTTTTAAAAATCATTTCTAATAGCTGGGCGTTCATATTGGCTGTTGCGCTACGTGTCTTAGACATAGACGTACTTAAAGCTGGTACACAGTTTATTCTGTTTCAAGAACACATCCAGTTATGAATCACTGCTGATACTGATCTTCCAGAGATTCTAGAAGTTTTCACGTTGTTCAACGAATATTCTGGACAATATTTCCGCTAGCATCTTGAAAATCCCACTTCTGACACCAGTTGTTACGTTCTACGGGGTTCTGGATTCGTTGACTAACAAAACACAGCTTTTCAAACTACTAATTTATTATAAGCAACTATTTTCCAACACCAGTATCAACTAAATTATTTCTCCTCTTACTAAATGTCCATAGAATTATATTCCATTATTCGCCTTCTATGATCGCTTCCTATACACCAACACTTGCTGACTGGATTAATACTCTATGATCACTTATTTACACCGCACTAATCAATACTAACTTACTCTGCGCGTTAAAAAAATAACAGCAGAAACTAGGCGCAACTTAAAATTGAAGGAGAAACAAAAGTTCAACCATCTGCTGTAGTTCGAACAGAAACAGTAATGCATCCACCGTATGAAAAATAATAAGAGCATTTAAAAATAATGATAGCGCTCCCACAAATCACTAGCCGTGTTCGAAAACAGCAACTACACTTTTACGCAGACTAACAGCATTCGCTATGTTACCAGGGTTTGAACTTCAAAACCCTGACTCTCTACCTGAACTAATTACAATACATGAATTTGAAAACGTATTGACTGGGAAAAAAACACATCTCTAGGAATGGACAATATAACATACTCCATGATTATACATCTACGGAAAACAACAATTAGAAACTTAGTAAACACATATAATGAGATCTGGATGGGAAGCGAAATACCTATCATTTTATTGGTTCAAATTCCTCTAGGTTTTTTAAAAGTAAATAGGAACCCAGGAAACATATTAACAACTCAAGTGACGCCTTGATGCTGACACCATGTATAACAAAAACATTAGAATCCATAATAAAAAAAACAGGCTTGAGTGGTTTTGCGAATATAATAACGTTTTTAACATCAATAAAATAGGTTTTAGAAGAGGCATGGGTGTAGTTAATAGCATGGTTTATTTAGCAACATATGTCATAAAAGCTTTTACTTCAAATGAAACTGTTTTAGCCTATGATAATGTAAATATACGATTTCTCTATAAAAAGCTGTTAGAATTAAAGGTAAATTTTCACCTAGCCAACCTATTTTATAGATTAAATACAAACAGAAGTAGGTATATATACCTACAAAAGATAATGAAGGAACATTGTATGGTCCCAAAATAGCATACAAGGGTTTGGTACAAGGAGATCTATATATATATATATATATATATATATATATATATATATATATATATATATATATATATATATATATATATATATATATATATATATATATATATATATATATATATATATATATATATATATATATATATATATATATATATATATATATATATATATATATATATATATATATATATATATATATATATATATATATATATATATATATATATATATATATATATGTGTGTGTGTGTGTGTGTGTGTGTGTGTGTCGGTGGTTCCGACCGCAGTGTTTCCGTCAACACTACTCTATAATTCTGCATAAATACTCTTGACAGTTAAACGTTGCGTTACGTTATGCGACAGCCAGCTGTCAAGAACTACAACATATAAGAGTCACCAGGCGATCTCTCTCCCTCCTCGCTACCAACCGCTACAGTAAACACACGTCCTCTACGCTCGGTCAGTTATCTGTTATGTACTCATGTACTGTTGTAATTGTTATAGTTAAATGTATCATATAGTTTATTCAGTTAGTGAAATAATAAAGTATATTAAATGTTTACGTATGGATTTAATATCAACAAGTGCAATTAAAATACATATTGGTGACCCCGTGCCGCAAGCCGAAGATGCCGAGCCTGATGTTCCAGCCGACGTCGCCTAACTTCCACACACGTGCCCATGTCTACAGAAAACGAATATCTAAACAGGCCAGTCCTTTCTAATTTAAAAATTATCTGATTTTTTTCATAATGGACGAAGATTCTTCAAGCAGCAATATCATGGCAAGGGTTGCAATAAAATTACCTCCTATATGGAGACGTAACGTGAAAATCTGGCAAATGCAGGTTGACGCCCAGTTCGATATATCGCAGATCAGTTCTGAAAAGACAAAATTCAGTCATGTACTCGCTATACTCGTTCCTGATGTCGCAGAGTCAATTTCAGATTTTTTAACCCAACCATTATCATCAACCCCCTATTCAGATCTAATGAAACGTCTTTTATTAGAATTTGAAGAGTCCGAAAGTCGCAAAATAAATAAACTTTTAACAGTAGAATTAGGCGACAGAAAACCATCGCAACTTTTACGCGAAATGAAGTTTTTAGCCGGTAGTCAGATTAAAGAGGATTTCCTTAAAACTTCATTTCTACAACGTTTACCAGTCAACGTTCGTTCAATTTTGGCTTTGAGCAACGATTCTCTAGAATTGTCGGTTACAGCAGACAAAATCGTGGAATTTTCCGGAGATAAATACAACGTGGCTGAAATTCAGTCACGCGAACCCGACAAGCTAGCCAAGTTAGAAGCGCAATTAGAGAATCTAACAGCATCAGTCAACGAATTGCGAACGCGTTCCCGATCTACCTCCCGAGAAAGACCCAAGCTTTCTCGAAATTCCATAACCGCAAATTCCTCAACCTCTACGTGTTGGTATCATGAACGATTTGACAACAAGGCCAAACGTTGCATCCAACCTTACAATTTTAAAGCAAAACATGTGTCGGAAAACTAATAAGGCACTCCCTCCACGCGGCAGGAGACGAGAGCCACCTAACACGCCGCCTTTTATTTTTGATAGACGCTCCAATATGAAATTTCTAATCGACTCTGGAGCGGATATTTAAGTTATTCCACCCACTCACGACCAACGGAAATTTCAATCGAAACGTACCTTGTATGCTGCAAACGGGACCCCTATTCATACCTATGGCGAACAACTATTAGATTTGGATCTAGGTTTACGCCGTAGGGTCTGCTGGCCCTTCACACTTGCCGATATCAAGCAACCAATTATAGGCGCTGATTTTCTAGCAGAGTTTGCTTTACTTGTGGATATGAAACATAGACGTTTAATCGATACAAAGACAAACCTCTCTAAGACCGGTGTTAACCCACCACCAGGAATTAATTCTAAAATTCATCTCGTAGACCCGACACACTAGTACTTCAAATTGCTACAACAATTTCCTGACATTTTTAAGGAAACTTCTTCTAGCAACCTTCCAGATGTTGAGTTCTTCCATACTATAAGTACGGAAGGACCACCTGTCACTGCAAAAGCTAGAAGATTGCCCCCGGAAAAGCTACCTCAAGCAAAGCTAGAATTCCAGCACATGATAAACTTGGAAATTTTTAGACCCTCCAAAAGTCCATGGTCAAGCCCCCTCCACATGGTGCAAAAAAAGATGGCTCATGGAGACCATGTGGGGATTACCGAGCACTAAACGCTAAAACAATCCCAGATAAATATCCCATTCCAAATTTGCAGGATTTTAATGCCCAGTTAGAAGGCAAACGTATTTTTTCAAAATTAGATATCATTCGCGCTTTCCATCACATCCCAGTAGCACCTCAAGATATTCCCAAAACAGCAGTCATAACTCCATTTGGGTTATTCGAATTTGTTAAAACCCCATTTGGCCTTCGTAATTCAGCACAAACATTTCAAAGATATTTACATTCAATTTTAAGACATCTTGACTTTGCCTACTCCTATCTTGACGATATTCTCGTTGCATCAGCCTCTGAAAAAGAACATCAAGAGCATCTAGCAAAACTTTTTCAGACACTTCAAGACAACGGCATCCGTATCAATTCATCTAAATGTGAATTCGGAGTGGCCGAAATTTCATTTTTAGGTTTTCGTGTAAATAAATCTGGATTATTTCCACTTCCTGAACGCATTAAAGCTATTACCGACCTACCTCTTCCCGATACCATTGAAAAACTCAGAAGATTTCTAGGTCTCATAAATTTCTACCGTCGTTCTCTTCCACGTGCTGCGGAAATTCAGCAACCACTATTCGACCTCTGCCAGAATCCCAAAAAACGCGACAAACGTAAAATCGAGTGGACTCCTCAGACTCGAGAAGCATTCGAACGTTTGAAAGAGGCACTAAAAAACGCTACACTAATAGCTCATCCGTCTTCTTCGCTACCACTGATTCTCCATGTCGATGCTTCTGATTATGCCGTAGGCGCTTCCCTCCAACAACTACGTGATCAAACACTAGAACCCCTAGGTTTCTACTCTAAAAAGCTTACTTCAGCCCAAAAATCTTACAGCACCTACGATCTCGAACTTCTAGCTGCTTATCAGGCAGTTAAATACTTTAGATATACCCTAGAAGGTCGCCATTTCACCATTTATACGGACCACAAACCTTTGACATACGCTTTTGAACAACGCGTCGATAAAGCATCTCCAAGGCAACTACGACATTTAGACTTCCTAGGTCAATTTACCACAGACATTCGCTACATACCAGATCCTACAAACATTCTCGCAGACTATTGTTCTCGCATTGAAACAATTTCACTTTCTTCCACTGTGTCACTCCAAGAAATTGCGCAAGCTCAGTCATCTTGTGAGGAACTCAAACACCTTCTGCAGTCTAAATCTTCCTCATACAAATTTCAAAACATGCCTCTTGACAACGGATTGAATCTTATTTGCGATTCTTCTTCAAAGAAACTTCGCCCATTCATTCCGCTCAAATTTCGCCGAAAGATTTTCGATTCTATCCACAATTTATCTCACCCAGGCATATCAGCTTCAGTCGATCTGGTCCAGGATAGATTTTGTTGGCCCAAATTGAAACGCGATGTATCTCTTTGGTCTAAAACTTACATTCCCTGCCAGAAAGTCAAGATATGGCGACACACTTCCAGTGCCATTGGACAATACACCCCAGCCATGAGAAGATTCTCGCATATAAATGTTGACATTGTGGGACCATTACCACCATCACAAAGTCAACGCTATCTGTTAACAATAATAGACAGATTTTCTCGATGGCCCGAAGCAATTCCATTGTCAGATATTACAGCAGAAACAGTAGCGAACACTATTTTATCATGCTGGATCTCTCGTTTCGGTGTTCCGCAATACATCACCACAGACAGAGGTAAACAATTCGATTGCAGCCTTTTCACACACCTCACTAAAACACTAGGTGCAGACCACATCAAGACCACAGCTTACCACCCAGCAGCAAATGGTGTAATCGAGAGATGGCATAGAGTTCTGAAACAGGCATTCAAAGCTCATATGGACGAAAACTGGGTCGCTAAATTGCCAATTGTGTTACTAGGACTCAGATCGTACATAATTCCAGAATATCGCTCAACACCCGCTGAAATAGTCTTTTTCAACAGCACACAAGCTCATGAGGTTCCACCACTTATATCTCAGCTGAAAGAAGACATAAGGAAACTTCGACCAGTACCTTTTAAACATCATACTGCAAAAAAGGTATTTGTCCATCCTAAGCTTATGGAAGGTCCTTTTGTTTTTGTTCGCATTGATATTCCGTGAAAAACCCTCGAACCAGTTTATGACGGCCCCCTTGAAGTGTTATCCCGAACTGACAAAGTCTTCAAAGTCAATAAATCACACGGAGAAGAGACAATTTCTGTTGACCGTCTTAAACCCGCATTCATTCTTTGTGAAAACGAACAGACAACTTTCCAGCCTCAGAGACATCCTAGTGAAACTGAAAGTGACAGTAAAAGTCCAACACCTAGTGAAACTGAAAGTGACAGTGAAGTTCCCGTTCCCGTTCAAACTACACGCCATGGACGTAGAGTTCGATTTCCACGAAGATACTTGAACTAATAGCGTTGCAACTGAGAGGGGAGTATGTGGCGGTGGTTCCGACCGCAGTGTTTCCGTCAACACTACTCTATGATTCTGCATAAATACTCTTGACAGTTAAACGTTGCGTTACGTTATGCGACAGTCAGCTGACAAGAACTACAACATATAGGAGACACCAGGCGATCTCTCTCCCTCCTCGCTACCAACCGCTACAGTAAACACACGTCCTCTACGCTCGGTCAGTTATCTGTTATGTACTCATGTACTGTTGTAATTGTTATAGTTAAATGTATCATATAGTTTATTCAGTTAGTGAAATAATAAAGTATATTAAATGTTTACGTATGGATTTAATATCAACAAGTGCAATTAACATCCATAATATATATATATATATATATATATATATATATATATATATATATATATATATATATATATATATATATATATATATATATATATATATATATATATATATGGCATCAATATATAATGTAATACCACATGAAATCACATTATTAGCATATGCAGATGATTTACTTCTCCTGATTAGGGGAAAAGATATAAACAACATGACAATATTAATTAATAAAACACCACTAGATACAAATGAAGGGCTGCATAAACACGAATTAACACTCTCAACAAATAAATGCCATGTGGCTTACCATAGGTAAAAGAAACCAACAACCATCTCATATCAACATAAGTAACGAACACATACCATTTAAAAAACAAGTTACTTACCTGGGAGTGATATTTACTGAAAACGTAAAATGGACAGCGCACATCAACTCAATTAAAAATAAAGCACTAAAAAATATAAATATGATTAGAGCATTTTGCAGAACATGGTGGGATGCAGACCCAGCCACAATTTAAATGGCGAACAATATACTAGTAAAGTCAGATCTAGACTATGGTTCGCACATATTAAAACCATGCCTAAAAGAGATACTAAAAAAGTGTAATTCATGGTCCTCAGGATAATAACAGGGTGCATGAAAACAACGCCAACTCAGGCTCTTCTAGCTAAAACAGGAGAGACTGGCTTGGAATATACAAGAGAATGGTTAGTATTTAAATTTCTCACGAAAATTATCAGAATTGAAAACCACTCTCTAATAGATATGAATGTAAATATTCAAAGCGCAAGGAAAATTCGGCAGGGATATTGGAGAAATAGGGAAGCAGCATATATTATAGAGGCATACAACAGATTTGAAAAAGACGAAAAGAAAATACAACAACATGGCAAACTTCCTTTTGTTACAGTATACAGAATACACAGTTCGAAAGGCACAAATAAAACATCTAAATTTAAATCTAAACTTTGTGTTATTTGGAGCTGGCGTGACAACATACTACTTGGTTCCGCAACTAGGTGGCGACAAGTTCACCACTCACTTAGTGTTGGAAGGCTGGCTACTATAACCGTATTATTTTATAGGTGTATTTTCGCAGCAATTAGTATGCCGTACTGACGAGCTCTAATTAGAGCGAAACGGGTCTACGGTTTTAATTGTTGTGAGAATGCATCAAGCCTTACATAATATACATTTTTTTGAGCCAATAGATACATACAAAAACACACATACACTCGTATACACTGACGCATCTAAAGACGTACAGAAAACAGGCTTCGGAGTATATATATATATATATATATATATATATATATATATATATATATATATATATATATATATATACATATATGTATGTATATGTATATACCTACCTAGTTTATAAATAAACTTTGCAGCTAGATTACCCAATTACATCAATATATGTACAGCAGAGGTTATGGCAATCAAAAAACCTGCAATTTTTGCTTAGGAAAACAAATTAATAATGTCATCATCCTGTCAGACTCAAGTAGCGCAATAGATGAAGTGAGTGTGCGTGGACTGAACGCGGATAATGATTTTATCTGTCTTAAAACAAAAAGTACTATTTTAGAAGTAGAAGTTAAAAATATATACATCAAAATTGCTTGGATACCTAGTCACAGAGGAATAAAAGAAAACGAGCAGGCAGACATTCTGGTCAAAACAGCGTGTCAACTCAATGTAGCAATATCGATAGAAATTAGTGCTCTAGACCGGTTACCTGAATACAGCAAGCGATACAAAAAGAATTTAACGATCATTGGGAAAAACATACAAAATGGTATAGAGACATTCAAGTAAAGTATTCTAAAAAAACCCTGGTATAGTTCATTTTCTTACACAAACATAAGACACATTACTACAATAATAAGAATGCGAACAGGATATTGCACGATGAAGTCACATCTATATAAAATAAATATAGCCGAAACACCTTTATGTGAATGTGGTCAAGTGGAAGATCTTAATCATATATTCTTAGAATGCCCAATAAACAACATTCCAGACATAGATCTATGTAAAGAAATACGGAATTTCGGCATTACAGCACCATTTAGAATTAAAATAATACTTTGTCACTTCAATTTGGAAACTATTAAAATACCAATTGCCTTTTTGAATTAAGTATAACAATATAAATATATAACTTACCTCCGTTTTATGATCCCTATTATCTACATCTGCTTGAAACCTAAGCATCCGATCCTGGGTGTTGCCAATTAAATATGAATGAATATAAACCACAAGAGAGAAGAATAGAGGTCATAACCTGGTCAAGAGCCTATGTCTCGGTGTTGCCGGCCGGACACATTATGATCTCACCCCTAATGAGCTGGCGAATTGTTAGTAGAAACAGAGACCTATAGCAAAGAAAACGAAGAAGAAGAAGATAACCTAAAATTGAATTAACATAAATAACAAATATATAATTCAATAATTCACTTTCAGTAATTTCAAGCTAATAAAAGTAATATGTAGTAGGGACCTTTAACGATTTCCGGATAATGTATTAGTTGTATTTAATACGTAAACGCTATTCAATATATTTTCAGTCTTTTACAGGGTATCATGTCCCAATTAACAGAGCACCTAATAATAGGCTCTGTTCTTTCAACATTGTTTATAATTTTTCAATATTCTCTTCATCGCATAGAAGAAGGACATGTTGGAGTATATTACAGGGTTAATCAATAATTTTTGACGTGTTGTATTCCATTTGTACTGGCTTAATTTGTTAATAAAACTTATTCCTAATTCACTGATGTTCCTCTGTTGAAGTGGAGACTCCAGATAGTGTCTGAGTTTTTTTTTTTACATTTTCCAATAAAACATGGAAGTGAATAATAATCTAGACCCTTAAGCCATTCCAAATTGAATCAATATTATTGTAACTTTCAACAAAAAGCTTATTTTGCAGCTTTGATCTAATTTCATTTACAGGTTCATTTACTTTGATATATTTATTACAGGGTGGTGCTTTGTTACCGACCACAAGTCAACCAGGGTATCACATGATGGTACCTTTTTTAACAATACATAGATCTGTTCAGGTGTGTAATTGAAACTATTGACAGTCCAGCAATTTAAATGTCTAGATATGTCATCGACCTCATTTTTGTTTAAAGAACTTCACCACATATTTAGCACAGAATTGTATAAAATATACCTTTTTGCTGGCCTCGGAACACTAATCTACTCCACTGTTTTCATCTAACTTTTTTTATATAAATTTGATTTACAGTTGATGGTGACTAATAAAAAGACAGAAACTCACATTGAAGGTGCATTTAGGATATATGCCAACACTAAGTGAGTGTCGCCACCTAGTTGCAGAATCAAGTAGTATGTTGTCACGCCAGCTCCAGATAACACAAAGTGTTAAGAAATAGAGACTATACAACCAACTAACAATTTTATAAATTGTCAGCACTGGCCCATTTCTACCCTAATATAGGGACAAAGTATGTAAGGCTAGATGCATTCTCACAACTGTTCTAATTGTTGTGAAAATACATCTAGCCTTATATATGCCAACATTAAAAAATGTTAAGCAACTTCAGACATGGTTAGTTTCTGGTAGACAGGTTTGGTGAAATTGCTACTACTGTGTAGCCCAACACCTCAAAAAGCCTACATTGTTTAGAATAATTTGAAATATCAAACATTGTGTGCTGGTATATGTGGCATATCTAGACATAGCTAAGTAGGTACTATTATTTATGTTTAATAAAATACCTCTTTCTTTAGGTTACTTTACAAACAGATGAAATAAAGAATGTTCCATGTGGGACAAGTGGTGGTGTTATGATCTATTTTGACAGAATCGAAGTTGTAAATTATTTGAATGCTAATAGTGGTAAGTATAGTATATATATAGGTATAACAATATTTTTTATGCAATGGTTCAAATTGTGAACCAAATAATATTTCAAGTTCTGCCAATATTTCATCAAGGTTAACTGTCACTTCATTTTATTTGGTTCCATATATACAGGTGGCACAAACTGAAATATACCTAAATAACACTGATCTAAGAAATTATATAACTTAAAATGTATTTTTGAATAAAATGTTGTGCAATTATTTTTATCTTTTGCATCATATATTGCTAACTCTTTGTATACAGTGCCCAAAAATCTTAGTATGTACTAATATCTCCAATGTTGGTAGCTTTAAAAAATATATATGTTGGTGTGGTTTTATTAATAAAGATATCTGATTTAATACTCACCTATACTTGGGTTCCAGAATAAATGATGTGACTCATCTCTAAAATCTGCTAAGAATTCTGAAATAGCATTGTGTATAATTGCAGTAAGTTTCCCACTATATATCGGCACAAAACGTTTGTGCATAAACACTTTTATCTTGTTTAGATTTAAATAGTACGTCATCATTATTTATACGGACTATTGTGTTTATGCTGGTCTGCAACAGTAACTTATAACTTATGGAGTGGTGGCGAAGAGATCTGGCCTTAACATGTACATAACTTCCCTGACAGATGAGTGGGTATAGAATACATTTTAATTCTCATCCCATGGGCGTAAATATCAAGCCCGATAAGATAACAATGGGCGAGTTCACCAGGCGCCAACGCTGCTAGCAGCTGCATATTATTACATTCGTCAACATTTTTTGACATAACAATGCAACTGCTGACAGCTGCAGATGCCTGGTGAACTCGCCCAGTATAAAAACACGTTTTAACTAAATATTGTTTGCTTAAAAAAAAAGCTTCTCCACCCATGGAATTCTTATAATAGTTTGGTTCGATAGGGATTAATCACTTCATATATATTGGAATAAGGGTTTAGGTGTTTGCAAACTTTCAAGGGGCGGTTGCTAGGGGACAGAAGGTAAATATTTTTTAAATGCACTCCATATCATGTAGCACCTAATTTTAAAGATCTTAAAGAAAGCAACATCTAGTAGAAAATCCGAACTGTGTATGGTCTTGGTTAGTCGAGTGCAGCAGTTCAAAGAAGAAATATCTTGCAATATTATTTAAATTATTTGTTGCGTTATTAGTTATTATGTAATAAACCTTAACTGCAACTTATTACCTTATTATGTGCTCAAAATGACCATCTACAATTTCTTGGCAATAGTAAAGCCTGGATTCAAATACTCGTTTCACCTTGTCTAATGTTATGTACTTGCACAAACGTTCCTTATTCTTTGACTCAGATCGTTTAAATCGGGTTTGATAATGTAGTCCCAAAGAAATAATCTAATGGAGTAAGTTCTAGAGAACACAGTGGCCATTCAGTCTGTCCACGACGTCCAATCTTGCAACCAGTAAATTGATCATCAAGAAAGTGCCTCACTGGAAAATAATAATGCGGAAGCGCGCCATCATGCTAGAAAATAGATTCATTATCTGCATTTATGGCAGCAACTGCAAGGATTATTTGTTGCAAGTCTCAGACATGACGGTCTATCAAGATTACCTGCGATAAAGAAAGGACCAAATATGTGATTATTGATAATACCAGCTCATAGATTAGTTTTGCATGATGCTCTGTATATGACCATCATGAAACCAGTGAGGATTCTCATCTGTCCAGTACTGATTTTATTGTCTTTTGACACAAATAACTTGGTATCGTGTTGATGCAATTTCATATTTCTTCACAGAAATGTAACCTGCGATCTGGGTCATTTTCATGGAGTTTTTGTAAAAGCTGGACTTTACAGGGATGATTTTGTTTACTTTTATGGACCGTTGATTTAGTGATACTAAGCTTTGCAGCAGCTGTTCGAACAGATTGGTTTGACTACACATTCATCATAGCTAGAATTTGTACTTGAAGCACCTAACTTTTAAATAACGGACGTCCAGTATACGGTGAATTTTTTACATTAAATGTGAATTTGGAAACAACATACTTTAATAACCTGCAGATACTGGTCTATTTAGGAAAGACTGATTAAACACGTGGACTGTGCAATTCTTTGGCACTGACCGTACCAAAATATTGACTTTGTTTTCATTTGAATAAACCATATTAAGGATTAGTTGCTAGGGAACTAGTATGAATACAATTTTCTTGTAGATAATAATTGACAATATTGACCTAAAGTTGCACACTAGTGATTTAAATAATTCACTTTTATTGATATAGCCTCAATTTGATTAAATTTGATTGACATCGCAAAATCACTGTTAATTTGATATATATATATATATATATATATATATATATATATATATATATATATATATATATATATATATATATATATATATATATATATATATATATAATATGTGTGTATATATATATATATATATATATATATATATATATATATATATATATATATATATATATATATATATAGATAGATAGATAGATAGATATTATATGTTTACTGTTAATAAAATAAAATCAAAGTGAACCTGAAATTATTTGACAGCAACATAAAATTGGTGGAGATAAAGCACGAGTTGAAAAATTCATAAAAAACTTGTCATTTGCTATCAGTAACAAGTAAACGATATAAACTTCCTAGTGCCATAAGTTAGGTGCAGTCATATCGCTTCTTATTTGCCACAATTTGATAAATTGTTGATGAATGATTAATTTAAGTTATTATTAACTTAAACATCATTAAACATATGAGCTTCGTATTTTTGGTACAGTGTTGCTTTCTTGAAGACCTTTAAAATGAGGTGCCAAAGGATATAGGAGTGTATTTAATATATTTGTGTTCAGTCCACTAGTAACCACCTCTTGAGGACTGGCAAAACCTATGTAAATATAAAATATTCTTTGTTACTGAAACTATACCAACAAATTAATTTTTTGAAAGGTACTATTTGTTGGAGATATTGTAGATTGTTTAATGAGTCATATAAGCCCTTAGCCTCTCAGTGCTGCGAGGCATGTCTTTGGTGCATGACTCTTTTTTCTAATAGTTGCCCAAAAAATGCAGACTTGTTATGTAGTCTACCAACCTTTTGGGGGCTATTTCACCTATTTCCTGTGGTGTTAAAGTCACCCTCCAAGGTACTTGACCCTTTTCCAGAACTGAGCCATGCATTCGCAGAGCAAATGTTCTGTTGTTTTTGCTGCATCAGTGCAGTATCTGCAGTTTTCACTGTGCACCTTACCCATCTTCATAAGGTGATACCTTACTGAGGAGTGCCCTGTGAAAAGTCTTGTGATTATTTTCAAATCTTTCTTGTTCAATTCAGGAAACAGTTCAAACTTCTCTGTTGATATGGTGATGGACCATTTTGCCTGGCTTAAGCTTGGCGTTCTTCTCCAGTTAGACAGCATTTGGTTCCTATCCCAAGCATCAAGTTCATTTCTTACATTGCTTTTTGTTAATCCACAATAGGGCTCTGGACCATGGAATCGCATTGTGTGCTGTGCTTTTTGCAAGGCTACCTGCTTCCTCCTTTCCTTCAATGCCTTGCTTCCCTGGTACCCACATCAAAGTTGCTTTGACGCTCGTAGCCAGTTGCTTCAATGATTTTTTGCAATCCCAGGGTTTCGGTTTTGAAAGATTTCAGAGTCTTTTGTACTTCCTGAGTGTCTGAGAGGATGTAGATCTCTCTATTTTTGACTCTTTGTATGCACTCCTGTACACAGATTTATAGCAAGCATTTCTGTTTGGAAGATAGTGGAAGTTTTTCCTAGGGACTTAGCGAGTCTGAAGTTAGGGCTTCTCATTCGCAGTCCTCCATTTCTTTAGACTCATGTGTATACCATATGGAGGAGTTGTTTGTCAGCCTTTTGCTGTCTCTGTCTCATGCCTGGCGGTCAGTTATGACCATGTCACTTGGGACTATGAAGTCCAGTTTAGCTGTCATTCAATTTGTTGGTTTGGCGAGTGACTCTAATGGAATGATTTCCAGGATCTTCAAGTGGCCAACCAAGTCTCCTGGTTTAAATTTGTCTGCTTGAAATAGTATCGAGGCACTTAGTGCTGCTTCCCTCTTCACGCATATCTGCAGGGGAGTAAGATTCAGAATTGCCCCTATATCAGATGTAGGGCATGATGCTATAGCTCCCGTTATTCTAAGACAGATCAGCCTCTGCATTTTTAGGGAATTTTAATTTAAAAAATATCGCTAATAGAGAGGTATTGATGGTGAGACTATGCAAATTTTTTTCAAATGAGCGCGAATTTGGGCCCCTAGAACCCGAAACCAAGGTTCGTTTTAATTTTTATATGTATATATATATATATATATATATATATATATATATATATATATATATATATATATATATATATATATATATATATATATACATCCATAGCATAGAAACATGCCTATCTTGCACATTTAGTTTTCTTTTATGCTTGTCGTTCTGAAATAAGTTTTGTTTCCATTGTTCAATACACCAGATGGCTACAGTATCAAATTCAGTGGACGCAATTTATTGCTAAATATGAAATATATTATTCAGTTTTAGTTCGCGATAAATCCGTTGAGGGCGCAAGTAGATATACATAATGAATATATCTCTCTTTCAGTTAGCACATTATTATGATTCCTGTGTTGAAGGCGGTTTAACAGCACTGTAAATATCGAAGATAACCTGACAAAGATATGTATGGTTACGTTTTTCATTTTCTCGGCATATATTATGGCGTAAGATTCTAGTTACTCAGGTTTCAAACATATTTCAATAGGTAAAACTTCCAGATACAATTATTTTAGTATGAAAAGAGTGGTTTTTTTTTACAACTTTGACCTTTAGTTTCACGACTTAACAAAATGAAAATTTATTTGCTTTATTCATAAGAGTAGACAATAGTCGAGTAAAGTCGTCAACAAAAAGATCGGTAAAAGCAATTTATGCACCATTTTCAGGTAGCTGTTCCTTTTTTAAAAGTTGTTTTTTTTGACTTGGTTAACACTGCACACTACACTAGATTATGCAGAACCCAATTTTTTGGAAAAGTAAAAAATTTCATATCATACTGGGTGTAAATTAAAGCCGTGTAAAAGTTGCAAAAGGTTGGTTGCCCGCCATTTTGTTAAAAAAAATTATGGTCTCCTATTACGATAAGTAATCTTAGACATTTTTTCCAGTTTTTTGATTAAAACCTTTTAGCATTTTATACAGTTCGAAACAAATAAATTGTGAAAATTTATTTTAAAACACTGTAATTTGGAAACACGTTGACGGATTTTGATGACCCTAACGTGGTTTGAAAGCTATTTACTTAGGTTTTTTATAATCACACGATGTTTTGTCTAAACGAGGTTTTTACGTTATACAGCCTTGCTAAAAATCAATACAATTCAATATAACAATTGTTTATGCTGTTAGCCATCAAAATTAGTAATTTCTGCTAAAGTAGGCTGTGTAGATGCAAAAAATGTTTGAATAACATTGTCGTGGATATTTGTCAAGAGAAGTTGACTAATATTTCTTTACGAAAAAATCAAGTATCGGCTAGCCAATTGTAATATGGCTACCATGATTTTTACAATTTCTTTGTTTCACGCTGTATAAAATGCTAAGAGGTCTTTATTAAAAAAAAACTGGCGAAACCGTCTAGATATATTGATATTGGCTCAGTTATTATCCATAATGGGAGACGATACATTTTGGCGGACAACTGAACTTTGGGAACTTTTACACGGCTTTATCTTACACCCAGTATAATACGACATTTTTAACTTTGCCAAAAGAATGTGTCATTTTGCATAATCTAGATCAAGTGTGCTTTTGCAAAGTGTAAACCACATTAAAAAAGTCAACTTTTAAAAGAGTAACAGCTAAATGGTGCTAAAAATTGCTTTTGCCTTCCTTTTTGTTGACCACTTTAGTTACTTCCCCGTACAATTTGTCCCCTAGTGCGCTTAATCTTTTTGTCAGCTTAGCGTCTGCCACGAGTACAATTGCTGGTAAATAAATATAGGTATAATACCTAATACCTACTTCTTGTGTAACGTTTGTGTGTCGTCTCTGTTAATGAATGTTGGCATTATTTGTAATGTTACTGGTTAAGCGCGTTATTTAATACAGTTTGCATTTAAATGAAAATAAATATGTCGAATTATTATGCAGTCTGCAAGTGCATCATGCATCTGTATTGTCCCCTAACGTCGCGGACGGTGGGTGGCAGTCTTTCAGGGAGTCTCTGCAGCAGAGATACTGGCCGATATGGAATAACGCGGGCGAACCTGGAAGTGACCTGTAGTTATAATTATTGTTTGCAGCATGGCTGCTAAAATTACCCAACATCCATCAATGGACAGCGAGAGCCGGTAGTGTGGATGTGCAAGTGACTCGTCCCGCTTCTACATTATTTAAGCCTCGTACAGTCAAAGCCATGATCGGCGTTAGAAGCTATAGACTAGGCAAATCATGTGACGACGACCCGGCAACTACTTGGAAAATTGCGACCTGGGATGTACATTGTGTGAGAGATAAAAAAAAAAGATTTTGCAAGAGATGAATGCACAAAAGGGTATATATTGTGCATGATTGACAAAAATTGAAAGGAACGCGGTGAAGCAGTATTGGTTGAGTACATATGCACACGGTTGGGTGCTGAAGAAAAGTCTTGTAGCAGTCAGATATGTGAAAAATTATGAATGTGTTTTTCCAAGAATAATATGTGTGTGGGTGAAAACGAGGATGCTTTTAGTTGCCTCCTATGGCACCACAAACGGCGAGAGAGTGAAAACTTCTGGAAATGCATGAATGAAATACTAGACATTTGTGAACCAGATGAAATAATACTTGATGCCGGAAATATGAATGGGTGGGTAAGAGTAAAGAGAAAAGAAACAGATAAAGTAGTGGGGCCGTCAGGAAATGCAAGAATTTATGACAATAGATACTGTTTGATGAATATATGTCTGGAAAGGGCCTGTCCATGTCGAATACGTTGTTTAAACACAAAAATATCCACAAGTAAACATGGAAAAGGAGTGATGTAAAAAGTATAATAGACTACATTGTCTATGAGAGACTTCACACATTCGTAAAAGGTACTAGAGTTATGCAAGGTGCTGAATGTGGGTCCGACCATTTTCTTGTGGTGTCTTAGGTAAAACTGGGATATAGATGGGTAAAACAAGCGAGAAAACAAAGCAAGTAAGAATCAAAGTTGAGGTACTTTTAACGCCTGAGAAAAGGAAACAGTATGCCTATGTATTGGAAAAAAGAACGGCTGAGTTGCATGCATTATGGAACGAATACATCAAAGGATGCAATGTGGAAAGTGCATGGACGACCCTGAAAGATATGATAATTATGGATGTGCAGGAGAAGAATGTGGTGTGAATGGTTTAAGAGGAATGTGTGGTGAAATCAAAAAGTAAAGAAAGTTGTGTATGACAACAAAAGCATATAAAAGAATGGTGAATGCCAAAGATATGCGAGAGAAAGAGAAGCGGCTGGTTTAGCACAGAAAATTGGGAAGTGAGTGCCAACGAATGCTTAATGAAAATAAGCGAGAACTGGAAATTAAAGAGGCTGAGAATGTGCAGAACGACTTTGAAGATAACAAGAAGATGTTTTGAAGTAGATAAAAAGGGCAAGACAAAACGAATGAAGCAATATGATATTGGGGTGGAAACACACAATGGGGACATGGTATGGGACAAGGAAGATGTGAGAGAATACTGAAAAGAGTATTTTAAGAAACTATATGAAAGCAATAAGCACCATATTTATATTTCAACAACCCACCACGAGGGCTTACAGCCTAAATACTATCGTACCGTGGGTGCGACAAGAAGGAAAGAGGCAACTTGTTAATTCTGGACTTGAAGGTTTGAAGGTTCGGAGGAGAAGGAAAAACATGTGCCGGCAAGGAATTCCACAACTTGGAAGTCCTCGGGACAAAAGAGCGGGCATAACAAGATGTTTTATGTCTGGTGACCTGAACAGTATAAGGGTGCATTCGCTCTGTTCCCCTAGTAGATCTGTAGGGGGCAGCAGGTAGAAGAACTATGGAAGAAAGCTCCTCTGAACAGGGCCTATGCAGATATCTATAAAAGAGAGAGAGGTCACCAACGGCACGTCGGTAGGCAAGGGATGGCAGCCTTTGGGTGAGGGTAGGGTCATCGATGAAACGTATAGCTCTCTTCTGAATGGATTACAGGATAGCGAGTATGGAAGTGGCAGCGGCACACCAGATGTGGGAGCTGTATTCGAGGTTTGGCCTTATTTGTGAAGTATATAAGGTATAGAGATTAGCTGGTGAAAAGTATTTGCGAGCCTGGAAGAGGAAACCTAATTTCTTAGCAGCCGCTTCTGCAATTGATGTGACATGTTGGTGCCCTGAAACAAGAGGTGGGAACGTGCTCTTGCAGAAATTATGCCCAATAGATTTAGCAAGAGTCTAGAAGGGTTTGCTGCTGCTGGAGCTTGAGAGGACTTTGTTTTTGATGTGGTTATTAAACGAGTTTTTTTGTCTCAGAAAGAATGCGGACATAGCGGTTTTTTGCATCGTTAAATGCTTGACGGTTTTCTTGACTGGGATTGTGTAGAAGCGTTTTATTTTGACCTTTTCAAGTCTGTCACAGGATTTAGAGAACCAGGGCTTTAGAGTGGCTGAAGAGATTTTCTGTGTACGTGGAATAAATAATTCCATGCCAGCTTGGATAATTTAGGTGAGTTTTGTGAGATATCAGACGGGTCAGGATAAGATAAGCAGACAGACGCCCATGGAAGTGAGAAAAAGTAATCCCGCATTTCGTCGCATTTCGCGGAGTTGTAGTGCCAAACGATACGTGGGTGTGATGACTGTGTGACCTCGGGTTGCATTGCGCAAGAAGCAGTGACCATGCTGTGGTCTGAGCGACCAAGGGGGGGCGGTGACTGATGTCTTATAGCATTCAGGTTTTGTAGTAAGAAGGAGATCCAAGGGATTTGAGCTGTCTGTTGGGATGTGAGGAAGGTAAGTGGGTTTCTGAACCATATTGGCTAAAGAATTGCTGACTGCAAAGGCCTCCGCTGCTCTCCTTTGTGGATCGGTTTTTCAAGATCCTAGCCATTCCTTATTATGGACATTGAAGTCATCAAGAATAGTGACCTCGGAGGAAGGATATTCAGAAATCAGATGGTCGGTTTTTTCAGAAAGGTAGTCGAAGAGCTGGACAAAGTTGTTGGCACAAGGTGACTGGTAAATGCAACAGATGAATTTAGTTGCAGACCTGAGAGAGAATTTCATGAAAAGTATGTCTTTTTTTCCAGCTTCTAAGTTGGGGGATCTTGTGCAAGGTAGATTGCTACGGACGTATGCGCACGAGCCTCCATGTAATCTACAGGAAGTAAGGAGCTCATACCCCGGGAAATTAAGGTGATTAGTGGCTATTTTGGTACTTATTTGGGTTTTGCTGAGGAAGAGGAGTTGGGGGCTATTAGCCTGGAGAAAATGGTGGACGGAGTTCAGGTTAGAATTTAGGCCACATATATTCAAAAAGGATATGTTAAATCTTGATGCCGGCGCCCCTTGCACACCTCTCTCCCGGAGATCCGAATGGAGGGGTATTTTATCTCCGGGATATTTTGTACAAGGAGGAGCCATCATCATTTTTGTTTATAATAGAAACCGACTCTTACACCAGAACCGGAAACGTCCGCTGGGACTTCACCGGCCCTTGATGTATGGGGTGGTACCTCCTGAAAAAAATCCTTTGCTATCACGTAAAGGAAAAGTCAACTACCACCTGCCACCATGAGAACCCCCTGCCGATTGCAAGTCAGACAGAATATTATACTGTAGAAGCGCATAAGGCTAAAATAGCGAGAAAGAAACGACAGAACGGAAAAGCAGTAGGTGTTGATAAAATCCATGGAGAAATGTTAAAGCATGGATGCTCGATTTTAATGGTGTGGCTATGTAAGCTGTTTAACGTGTGTACAAAGCTGGGTCATGTGACAAGGGGGTGGATGGACACTATCATGGTGGCTTTGTATAAACGTGGAGGAAGCAAGAGTTAATGCAAAATTATCAAGCATAAGTTTGATAAATGTTGTGGAAAAGCTATTTGGAAGAATATTAATAGAACAAGTGAGACAGCTAATTTGGTTGTGCAGTGTGGGTTCATGAAGCTGACCAACTAATCTCACTTCAGCAGGTAGTTGATAAATGCTTGAATGTGATAAAGAAAGTCTTTTCTACGTTTGTAGACTTGAAGAAAGCGTATGATACTGCAGATATACAGAAAATCTTTGGTATTTTGAAAGAATATGGTGTAGCTGATTGGCCAGTTTGAAGTACTAAATCACTATATGATAGCAGTAGAGAATGTGTGAGAACTAGCTCAGTGACTTTTATAATTGAACAGGGTGTCAAACAAGGATGTGTACTGTCTCCTTGGTTATTCAGCATATTCATGGGCAAATGCTAAGAGAAGTTTGCTCTGAGACGAAAGGCATAAAAATAAATGCTTCATCTGAGGTAAAAGTGTTATGTACGCTGATGATGCAGTACTACTTAGTGAATCCGAAGGAAAAATGCAGTGGGTGTTACAAGACTGATGACAATAACAAATAAAACGAATCAACGTGTGAACGCAAATATTAAATTTATGGTGTTTGATAAAGAGGGTGGAACGAGTATTTGCAGTCTCTTGTTAAATGGTAATCTAGTAGAGAAAATAAAAGAATTTAGATACTCAGGAAAATGTTACAAAAAGTAGGGTAAATGCAGACGGAGGGTGCTGGGAGCTATAACCACTGTAGCGAACAGTGAATGATTATCTAGGGGCCAAAGTGGGTGTATATAATACCGTACTGGTACCGACTCTATATATGCCTGAAAGTTGAGTGTGTCAGGCAAAGCATGTAATAAAATTGAATGCTTTGCCATGGACTCACTGAGATAGGTGACGGGTAAGTAAAGGGAAGACAAGAGTTAGAAATGAATGGGGTCCTAGCAAATGTTATGTGGAAAAGTCTATTGAAAGTAAGTATGAAAGCAGCGTGCTTATATGGGTTGGACACATGATATAATAAGAACAAGTAGAAATTATAGAGAGCATGTAAATGGCGAGAGAGCCACTGGAAGACCCATTAAAGCTTAGATGTGGGCGATATATTAAAGACGAAAGAGGTCAGAAGTTTACGTAAAAGAGGAGTGGGTATTCGGAAATGTATGAATGTAGAAGAAGCAGAAATGGATTATCAGGACAGGAGTGCATGGAGAAACCATGTTGATAAATAGCATAGGCTTTCTGATGTGCCCACCCCTTTATAGAAAATCCGTGATTGATAGTAGTAGTAGTAGAATGATTATACTAAAGTAAGTAGCAACGACGGAGAATTGACTTTATATTGTTTGGTTAAATATTCTGAGCTAACTTTATTTCTTGTCTTAATGATTTATTTTGTTTTTATTTATGCAACATTTATGTTTTTGGGTGGGAAAACTGTATTTTTATCATTTAACATGGTCTAATATTTTGTTAGCAATCAACTCATTTTTGAGTAACTCAAAAGGAAAATAATTGGGTCTGCAGTAAAACTACTATCTCTTGCGCCTATTAGTGTATAAAGTGACAGACGTTTTACTCGTTAACTGACATTTTTGTAGTGGTATGCAATTCTTAGTAACTGTAGAACATGTCCCCAAAGTATCTATACATCTTGCTCAGTATGACTGGAATCATAGTAATAATGACTATACACAGCAACTATATTTCGTTGAGAAACCATTTAATTTAAGTTTTTCAATAATTCAATATTGTTTTAATGTATCTCAAAAATCAATTACACATTCTGTTAGGATACAAAACTGAAGTTGAAACATGGAAAATGTCCTACTCTTAAATTAAAATAGAACCAAAAACGCATTTGTAATAAAAGGTTAAATTAATTGCATTATTTAGAGAGTAATAAATTGTACTATTGCATTAATTTCGTTTGACAACAGAAACACAAATTTAAAGTGTATACAGGTAAACTTACCCTCAATTAGCATTAAATTTGTTTTGTTTTATGTGTCATTAGCTCTGTTTATAGAAATGAACAATGTAGGTAATATTTGTCCATGAGATTTTTATTCGAATTTTGTGACATCTTGACAACAGTGTTGGACGTAAGATAGATATAAAGGTGAAAGAAATATACACATGTGGACGTAAAATAGTGATAAATATGTAAAAGAATATATACACATGGATTCAATATAATTGGTGATTTAAAAAGAAGTAAAATAACCTAAATATGTATGAACTGTATATATTTTTTTGTAAATATAGTCACAAAAAGTATATGAAGCTTCATAAAATTTACAGGAGATTCAATATACGCAGCCAGATATTCAAGAAAGCTGTTGTTTCTGGAGGATGTAAAATTACTGCATTTTGAAAGGACGCAATATAACTGCTGGATGTAAATATATATATATATATATATATATATATATATATATATATATATATATATATATATATATATAAATCTTCCTATCCTTGTTGCAACCATACATTTGCCGATTACAGTAACTACGGCGTCCATTGCATTATTACGTCCGAATATCAGATTCGAAATTGCTGCTCTTTCTTCATTAATTTCAGAAGCAGGATGAGTAACCACTTCTATTCTACCAACCAAGCGTGGCTGCTTTACCCTAAAATATAAAATGGAACCACGAATTGATGAAATTGAAAGTGCCGCATTGTTAGTCACATGAAGGGAATAAAAATATTATATATATATATATATATATATATATATATATATATATATATATATATATATATATATATATATATATATATATATATATATATATATATATATATATAGTTCATGGTACTTGTCACTGGGGGCGCTTAAAATATACGGAATATACGCTAACGGGCAATATTTATCGGTCCTTGATTTGGCAACTATGCCTTTTGGCGTTCTGATTCATACAGTGATATGATAAATGTGAGAATAGTATTCAGCATGACACAATTACATGCGGCTGCATATTACTTCCACATCGTCAATACGTGTATACGAAGTATGGCATCGGCGACAAAAATTTCAAAACATTTTTTTTTCTTAAAGATTATAAAACGTGTCAAAACGTATAGAAAATATGATTCGGGAACGAATTTTTTTCTGTCTGTCTGTATGTCTGTAGTCACGATCTTTATTACGAATTGAGATATCGTCTTCAAATTTGGTATACAGTTAGCACCCGACAAACGAACGGTTCGGATTGTTTTTGGTTAAAATCGCTCTAGGGGGTAGGGTAGATGAATGGGGTGGGATTTGGTGAAAATTTACATTTTTTCGTTAAAATTCGTGTAATATAACGTTTTAGGGTCTGTTTATTAGAACATTTTCAATTTCATAAAACATCTGGTATTCTGTGCCGAAATTAAATTAGGGGTTGCATGTATGGAGGTGGAATATCGGTGACAGAAATTTCGAGATTTTGTTGCTGCTAAAACGACGCAAAAAGTCTCAAAACATCGAAAACTTGACTCTGGAATGAAATGTTTTTTTCTGTCGGTCTGCCGGCTGTCTGTCTGTTAGTAGACGCGATAACTTTCGAATGACTTGAGATATCATGTTTAAATTTGTTATCCAGTTAGTACCCGACAAAGGAACGCTTCGAATTGCTTTTGGATAAGATTGCTTCTGGGAGTAGGGGATAAATGAGGGGTGATTTGGTGAAAATTGACATTTTTTTCGTTAAAACTTAGTAACATAACGTTTCAGAAGTTTATGGGTACAGAAATACACGAATCTATATTTTTATTTGTGGTCAAGTAATGGACCCTATAAATTAATTTCATGAAAATGTCTTTCTGAGGCTATGTGGAAGTTATGATTCAATTTGCAGCAGTATTTTTGCACTGTCATACACATTACGTCATGTGGTGAGTACAGTCGCAGCATATTATTATGCTGCGGTACAGTGAGTTTCACGTTTTATCACATCTTAACCTCTTAGCAAATTACGAAACTGTTGTTTTTTTCTTTAGATTTTATCAATATATTTTACAAATTTTTGTGTGCATACAGCTGGAGGTAATTTTTATGATCAGAGAACTACTCTGACATGATGATGAAATCATCTTTATGCCTGTTAACCCTCCCTAAATATAACTTCTCTACTTTTCAAGTTTGTGTTGCCCCAATGCTAATTAAGGGCTTCCCTTAACTATACTTATCTTGTGCTTATATATATATATATATATATATATATATATATATATATATATATATATATATATATATATATATATATATATATATATATATATATATATATGAAATATAAAAATAAACAAGTGAACTCATTGCATTTAGTGCTGTTTTCTATATTATCTGAAAAAGACACTATAGGCAATATGGAATGTAATTTCTGTAAATTTGCAGTTTACTGCGCGAAGGGTTTTTAGGAATATATTTTAGAAACATGCTTACAACCCTTGGATGCAGAAGCCACAAGAAAAATTTGTTGCAAACCGTCTCCCAAAGAAACTTAAGGGACCAGGAATGAATATGGGTGCTGGGCGGGGAAGAAATATGAGCGGAACATGTTAAAAAACCACTTAGTCAGACTTTGAAAAGCTGCCTTTTCACATTTTGCAGCCATAACTCCTTTAAACCCTGCGTCTATCCCGCACAGCACCCATAATCGCCGCAGCTCCCGTAACTTTCTGGGGGTTGTTCCCAATACATTTTTTCTGGTGGTTTATGCATTGAGGGTGGTTGTAGACATGCAGGAAAGGAAGAAAGGCCCACACGACGAAGCAGCAGACCCGTCGCACCTACCGTCCCGACCCCGGGGGCCATGCCACCACCTCAGTCAAAAGACGTCGGAGTGCAATCTGAGAAATAGAGAGTGATGGGTAAGTACCTGAGGGTAAGGTGTGTACCGGAAAAGGAGCATGTAATATGGCAAGCAAAAAAATAAAGAAATTATGAAATTTTTTTTTAACTTACCGCAGCAGGCCAGCGAAGAAGCGAGCAATGTAAATAACTCAGCAAAGACAATGAATCAAAAGGTAAAAATTGTATCAGCTTGCATGTAAGATGCCAAACTGTATCTATTAGGAGTCGATTTATCTAAAACTGCCTTAGTCCTCAGGATAAGACATGGATGTCCTTCAGGTCAACCTCCAACACAGTAGGGCAGCCACGGCCGGACTAGGCTCTGAGGATCACAGATGTGGCCCTCATCCAGGAACCATACTCCTATAAGGGAGAGATCAAGGGACTCGGCAGAGCTGCTGGAAAGCTCATCTACAGCAGATCCAGCGAGAACCCGAAGTCCTGCATTTTTGTCAGGGAAGAGTTTCTGCCTTTACTGAGTTGCTGTTCCAGGAACCTGGCAACAATCAAGATCCGATGTGGAGGAGCGAAGTGGCCAAGAGACATTACTGTTAAGAGTACCATAGACAATTCAATAGACCTTGAGATTGCGGCAGCCCAATTGCGAGTCGCAATCACCTCAGCCTATAACGCCAACACCCTCCTGAAAATGAGGGCGTCCACCAGGAACGTCCCGTGGTGGAACGAGGACCTCAGGCAAAGGAGGACGCAGGTTCGTAAGCTGTTTAACGCGGCCAAAAGGTCGGGAGCATGGGATGAATATAGACAGGCCCTAACGACCTATAACAAAAGACTGAGGGACGCCAAGAAGAAGTCGTGGAGGAGGCACTGTGAGGAAGTGGAAAACACGTCCGAGAGTGCACGACTACACAAGATCCTGTCCAAGGGCACTCAGACCAACATAGGCTCCCTTAGAACATCCACGGGAGGCTTTACAAGCTCGGGGGAGGAAACTATGGAAATATAACTCCAGACGCACTTCCCCGGCTGTAACATAATAAACCAATCACCTCCGGACTGGGAACACTCAGAAATAGAGGCGCCTTATAGGCGGGCATCTAGAGTAGACTGGACAGTCTCTAAAGTGGTGGTTACTTGGAGCAAAATCAGATGGGCCAGTAACAGCTTTAAGCCATACAAATCGCCGGGATTTGATGGGATAATGCCCATCATGCTCCAACAGAGGATATATATACTGGCGCCGGCGCTTACCCTCATTATGAGGGCCAGCCTGGCTTTGGGATACATTCTGAGGGCATGGAGACTGGCCAGGGTTGTATTCATTCCTAAACCTAGGCGTCCAACAGACCAGGCAAAATCCCTGAGGCCAATAAGTCTCATGTCCTTCTTGCTAAAAACAATGGAAAAACTGCTCGATTGGCACATTAGGGGCGGTGTACTGGAAGCATATCCCCTACACTGCGGACAATACCATACAGAGCAGGATTCTCAACAGAAACAGCACTGCACCAACTGGTGCTGAAACTGGAGAATACGCTGGAGAACAGGGAGGTGGCGCTGGGGGCCTTCCTAGACATAGAGGGGGTCTTCAGCAACACCTCATTCGGATCGGTTCTGGCAACTGTCAGGGAGCGTGGAATAAAGGAGACCTGCTGCAGGTGGATCGGTTCCATGCTCAGGGACAGGGCGGTGTTCACCTCACTCACGGGAGGGACTCTGCTGGCGGGGGTCGCGGCGGGGTGTCCTCAGGGGAGCGTTCTGTCTCCCTTGCTCTGGTGCCTAGTCGTGGACGGCCTGCTGGGAAGGCTTTCAGGAGGGGTGTATGAGGTACAGGGCTATGCGGACGACATTGTCATCATAGTTCGAGGAAAGGTTACACAGTCAGTGTGGGAGCGCATGCAGACAGCACTGAAAGTGGTGGAAGGGTGGAGGGTTGCTCAAGGGCTCGGGGTGAGCCCCGACAAAGCAACCGTCGTGCCGTTTATGAGGAGGAGGAAGTGTGAGAGCCACAGAACTCTCACTCTATATGGTAGGAGCATTACAATGGCCAGGTAGGTAAAATATCTTGGGGTTGTATTGGACTCTAAGCTAACCTGGAATGGTCACATTGGAAAAATACTGCGTTAGGCAGTCATGACCTTAGCCGTCACTAGGCAGCTATATGGAAAAACGTGGGAACTAAGACCTAGTATGGCCCACTAGCTGTACACAAGGGTGGTCAGACCACCGTTAACATACGAGGCACTGGTCTGGTGGCCTAAGGTGACACAATCCAGTCCCAAACAAAAACTAGGCAAGATCCAAAGGATGGCTTGCCTAGACATCACAGGGGTCATGACTTCAACCCCAACAGCCGCCATGGAGGTGTTGCTGGACTTCGCGAGCCCGCGAATCTGCAGGGAAAACAACTTTACAGTGGAAATCCCCGACCGCGAGGCATGGCGGGAGGAGACGCCGGGCATACCACGGGATGCGCTCGTCTGGTTCACGGACGGATCCGGCGGGGAGCGTGGGACGGGGGCAGGTGTTTATTCGAAAGGTCCGAGGGTAAGTCATAGTATTTCCCTCTGAGCCCATGCAACAGTCTTTCAGGCCGAAATGTACGCCATCCTGCACTGTGTGCGGGAGTACAAGAAGAGGGGCTACACCAACAAGCGGATCCTCATAGCCCCAGACAGCCAGGCAGCCCTCAAGGCCCTAAGTAGCCCACGGGTAAATTCCTGGCTGGTGAGTGAGTGCCGAGACGAGACGAGACGAGCGACCTGGCTGGGCAGAATGAGGTCACCCTCATCTGGGTGCCGGGTCACTTGGGGGTCAAAGGCAATGAAGAAGCTGACAGTCTCGCGAAGAGAGGGTCAGCAGAACCATTTATGGGACCAGAACAGGCTCTGGGCGTGACAAAGAGCACTGCCAGGGGAGCCATTAAGTCCTGGGTCAGAAACCAAGACAAGGTGTACTGGACAGACTGTCCAGGGCTCAGACATTGGAAGTCAATAATTGACGAACCCAGTTCAAAGAGAGCTGTGGAGCTGCTAAATCTTAGCAGAGGACAGCTCAGAAACATAACAGGTCTCTTGACGGGACACATGGCCGTCAAGAAACACCTGCATAAAATGGGGCGGTTCGAGGGGGACCTCGCATGCAGACTCTGCGGCGAGGGGGAGGAATCAGCCCAGCACATCTTGAGCGAGTGTAAAGCTCTGGACCGCAAAAGACAACTGATCTACAGTCAGTCTAGACCGGAGACAGAGCAATATAAAACTTCACCCTACCAATCGCTGTGCAGACTATCAAGGCACAGTGATTTTGGAATGGGTGGAGTAAGACTAAGGCCATGCACAATCAACCAAAGGTTGCAGTGCTATCGGGGCGGCAAAGCCGCGGACGTGCCCTGAGGAAAAAAAGACTTGGATGATATTGACATAAAAATGGACGAGGATTTACTAGGTCAGCAACACAGTAGTGACGACAGTAATGCGGAGGACACAAGTAACGCAGAGGACATGATCCTACATGTTAGCGGAACCTCTTCTAAAATTACCACAACTAATACTGAAGAAACAATAATTAAAAAATGAAAGAAGCGACAATTCACTCTGTGGACAGATCTTCAAAAAATAATTGTGAAAGGCTACTTTAAAGAGCACATAAAACATAGAAAGCCACTGAAAAAATAAGAATGTGAAGTTATTAGGGAAAAGTATCCTGACATTTTCAAGAATAAAGATTGGCAGAAAGTATTTGTACAAAATAGCTTTAAAAATAATTAAGCAGCATTATTTTAGGTATACATCCAGATTTATTCTGTTTGTTGTTTAAGATTGAACATCTGTTCTGTTTGAAATGTATGTGATATGAATTGTTTTTCAATTTCATTTGTTTGTATTTTTCAAACTAATGAAACTTCAATTTCAACGACGAGTATCATCGTGGATTGTAATGCTCTTACATATTTTGACGATTTGAACTTAATATCCAGTCAATAATCATATCATAATCACTAAATTGAATTAAATCAATCACTTAACATGACTATCGAAATGTACAATGTTCTGCCAGCTCTCAGAATCCTAAAATGCACTGCTAAGTTTTGTGGACTTATGCTACTCGAAAAAGTAGTGCCACAAGTTCCTATAGCATTTTTTTTAAACTCAAAAATAACGGAGTTTTCAAATTTTGTTGATAACTTTTTTGTCTTAAATCAATTTTCTTTAAATTTGGTGCACTCGTATAAAATACCATTTTGTATTTTTGTTGCAAATTTAATGTGGATCCCTTGGAATCTAGAGACCGAAACTGCCCTTGACCAACAGATAATGACTCATAACTTTTTTGCTTGAATCTTTATCTCAAATCTAATTATACACAATTGAGAATTGAACCGTAAAATCTTCAAAAAAACGTATTCTTGTTGTATCACGATAAACTAATGGTTTTGGAGAAAACCGTTCTTAAAGATTTGCTGGTATTGATTGAAAACGAAATCACCTAAGCACATTTTCAATATTAGTGGAGTGTGCTTTGAAAACATTCTCGGTAAACAAGATCATGTGGAGTCAGCTTTGACAGATAATAGTTTTGTTGTGATTTTGCTTGCGAAATAGTCCAGGGTAATTATAAAATAAGACGAATGTTAATAATAAGAATTTTTGACATCCTGCAACTCCGTTATTTTTGAGTTAAAAAAAAACGAGTAGCATAACTCCCTGAATTTTTTGCTCATCATTTCCTGGCGGCCTGTATAACAATGTAAAAACAATGTATGTGCAACAAAAGCAAATAATCTTTCAAGATAAGTATCAAACTTTCAGGTGAATGTGGATTGAATAATTTGTATGCCTCAGTCTTCATTCCCGTATTACCGAAAATGGAATTGGAATAAGTGCTTAGAGAAAGAGAAAATACTGTATGTAAAACATACTAAAATCATTATCCATAGATTTCACAAATATTCACAGTAGTTAAGAATGTCTCACTGATGAAAAGAACAGAACTGAACAATCAACACCTGATGAATATGATACTAATATTCATTTTGACAAATAATACAAATATGCAAGGTTTCACGCTCTAAAATATGCATAAATATTTTTTGAAGCCCTGTAACTTCGGTAATTTTGAGTTTTTGAAAAAGGACTCTAAAAATAGTGCTGCAAATTGATTCATAACTTCCACATAGCTGTGATAATCTGCTCTCCTCAGAAAGACATGCTCATGAAATGAACTTAGCATCCATGACTTGACCACAAAGAAAATATTCGTATTCATGTACCCATAAACTTTTGAAACGTTATATTACTTGAGGTTTAACGAAAAAATGTCGATTCATCCCCTACCCCCTGCAGCGATCTTACCCAAAAACAATTCGAAGCGTTCCTTTGTCGGGTGCTAACAGTATACTCAATTTGAAGATGATATCTCAATTCGTTCGAAAGTTATTGCCTATCAACAGATGGACAGACTGACAGGCAAAAAATTTTTGTTCCCAAATTATGTTTTCTATATTATGTTTGACACTTTTTACGACGTTTAAGCGAAAAAAAAAGTGAACTTTTTGTCGCCGATGCCACACTTCCACACGTATTGACGATGTGGAAGTAACTTGTGACATTAATTTTACGAACGGAATAACCAATTAAGCTCAGCATTTCCGGACCCCCTGTCTAGTGTCAACAATCTTGATTGAATCGTAGGGAATCACCAATCCCCCAGAAAGAAAAAGCAATGTAGGTATACGTAGTGTGTGGGTGTGTGTTTTTTTTAACGTCGGTCTATTTCCGCTACTATTGCTAATCACCGACGCCAGGGAGCAGTTTCACCTCACTATCTTGGAAATGTTGTCGAACCCCTGCCCTTTTTGTGGAGACATAGACCCGGGACCGACGGCTTTACGCCCCCTCCGAAGGGCGGAACGTGGAGACGTTCAACTTGCTCAAATACAATGCCACAACCTCGGTTGATGTAATTGTACAGTATGTACTGAAAAAGTGAAAGAAGAACCCTGTGATCGGACCCAGTACCCTTCGGTTCAGAGGCACACGTTCTTACCACTAAACCACGAGGCTCCTATACGTAGTGTATTTGTTTCATTTCATCAAGTTTTATGAACCAGCGCTGCAAAGGTGACGTCACGCCTTTGTTCCGCATGCTATTTTAAAATATTTTGGCAACATGGCGGACACAGCAATGCTTTCAAGTCACGTGGAAAATGTACATACTGTATACTCATGGCTGCAGTATTGATAGAAAATCGCAAAGATGTGGTAACGGTAGTCATATAAAAACTCTCTATTTATCAAACTTTTATATACATTATTTTATGGCATATATAATTTGTAAGTGTGATGCAGATCTATATATTTTACCGATCTTAACCACACCATCATTGCTTCCAGTGGACGCGAGAAGACTGCACAATGAAAGGACGCAACAATGATAGCGGGATTTATATATATATATATATATATATATATATATATATATATATATATATATATATATATATACACACATAGGTGTCCCATAGGTGTGAGGATGGAAGATTTTTTAAAATGGAACACCCTATACATTATGGCATTTTTGGAAAGCCACGTTGATGATGATTAAACTGATACCATATTGTTTTGGGTTATTTTTAACCATTCTCCAATTACAGGGAGTTAAATGTAAAAAAAGTGGTCTAGTTCAGATGTTTATGTCCATCAACATGTTTGAGATATATCGGATTTTGTCATAATAATTGTTTTTTTAGTGTAGATTGCGTGTACGCACGTTAATAATGATAATTTATTTTTAAACAGGGTATTTATTGCGAAATTTTAAAATACTTTTTTTTTAATGTAACTGCCTGTATATTTTGACTTTGGTGAATGCAGAATTTCATAAGCTTTCTTATGATATCATATTTGGATAAGTTAAATTAAATATGAAAGGAGATACAGCTGATAACTTTTTTTTTTGAAATGTGTTATATCATTACACATTATTACCGAAATCGCGGTAGCCCTGGAGATAAGTTGAAACCTAGACAACAGAATAAAATAGATATTTGACACATCATGCTAGCTAATTTTTGTATTATTTTGGTTTTTATCGTTAATAGTTTATCGTTGTTTGTTTTATTTATTTTTTATTGTTCGTTATTTATTATTCTGTTTATTTACTTAACGTTACGTTCTAAAATTAATTTTACTGTTAAAGAGTTAGTAAACATAGTGTATGCTTTGGGAGAGGCTGATAGAAACCGTCTACTCACGTCCAAAATGTACAGGAAAAAATATTCTTTAGCCCGACATCCAAAACCAGAGGCGTTTGCGAACGTAAAAACCTATTTTGAAGAAAATTGTAGACCAAAATACAAAGCAAAATCTTATGAAAAGCAGCCAGCAAGATCGTCCGATCTAACCCCATTAGACTTTTTACTCTGGGGATAGTATATGAAGAGTACCCCACAACTTACATTCAAATAAAATAAGAATTGTAGTTTGCACACATAAAAATTTTGAACAGCTGTACCTCCTTTCGTATTCAATTTAACTTATACAAATCTGGTATAATAAAATAGCTTCTAGGGTGTTGCATTTAAAAAAAAGTATATTTAAATTTCGTAAAAACTAAATACCCTGTATATTAAAAAATAAATTTTCATTATTAACGTGCATAAACGCATAAACGCAATCAGAGTGCGAAAGTCGTACAGTAAGGTCGTGTGAGTTGATGTGCAGTGTATTTTGTTTAATTCAGTGATAAATAAATAAATATTTAATATTCCCTAAATTAATAGCAAGATATATTTATCTATTGATAATAATAAGTTTAAGGTTTTAGTTGTGGTGGCAGGTAACTTAAATAATTGATTATTAATAAAATAAAAATGAGCAGTCAGTCGGGCAGCAGCCCGCTACTGTCATGCTTGTGGAGGCTCAGGTAAGTGATAACTTATCAGTTAATATTAGCAGTCAGGAGTTGGAAAATAAATGCGTTAATTTTAATAACAAATATTTGGATGCTGATTTAGGTCCATATGTTGGTTTTGTGGAGCAGAGAAGTAAAAATGTAGGCAGGTTATTTCCTATGCATGTAGGCCACTATTTATGTTCTAATAGTAAATTTAAAAAAATATATAATAGATATAAAACAGGTAGGGTTAAATAGGGTCAAGGTAATAGTAAATACACAGGAAACAGCTAATGAGTTGGTTAACAATGCATTGCTAGTTTAAAATGATTTAATAGCTTATATTCCACAATTGTTGACCCAACGAAAGGGGGTTGTAAGACAAGTGGATACCTACTTTGATGAATAGTATTAGAAGCAATAGTCACATAATAAAGTTGCATCAGTTAAGAGAATGTATAATTATGACAAAAATGTTGTTATGAAGGAAATTAAGAGGTAAATGATAACAGTTTCCTTTATTGGAGATAAACTACCTAGCAGGATTAACATAAACAGTCGAATTTTAAAATCGAGCCCTACGTTTACCCCGTTGTTTAATATTACAACTGTCCTAGATACAGTCATTCTAGTAAGCAGCAGTGGCGGTTCGTCATATGACGCAGGTGAAGCGCTGCTTTACCTATATTTTTCGGTTAAGCTCAACTTTTTTATTTAAAATCCATCATAATTTAAATTTTTTTCATTCTCTCAAATTCAGTTGGTACAACCACATCAAAATGTCTTGTTACGTCGCGCCGCAGTTGATAATGTATTTTTGTAGTAATTTATGGTACAATATAATTTGCAAGCCCGTCCCTGATCACCGAATTGAATGTATACATGCCGCAACGCGCAGCGCTTACATATTGAGGACCACAGACTTCTGTAGAGCGTCAAGCTGCTGCGGACTGACTGAGCCAGATTTTTTCGTATACAAACGCTGCGTCTGCTTCGGGACGCATGCATGAGACAGTTGCCATGGCAACGGCACGCGCAGTGCTAGGTTGGGCCACAAACGTGATGCAGCCTTCTGAGCCTGTTTCAAATCTTAGTTTCCATTGTTTGTTTAGATTGAGTCGGATTGTCAGAGGCGTATTTTTATTTTTACTATGGTGCCGTTAAATAATCTGGTATGTGTCACATTTACAGACTTTGAGAAGCTGGATTTTTCATGTTTCTTTTTGGCAAGTTGAATTGATTTGTGTATTATCACCTCTAAAAGAATAATTTCAAAATAATAAAATATTAGATATAAAAATTCAAGTTATAAAAAGAAGAAGGGCCATGAATTTGAAAAAAAGCTCTATAAACAAATTTTCATAGGTAATACGCTGTATTATATTACCGTATGCGGGCGTGTACAGTATGTGTACAGTGTCCTCTCATCGAATATTCCTGGTTATTATTCCGAAAATTATTCCTTGTGAAAGTCTATATTTTTGTACAAAGGAATTTTTCATTTAAGGGAAGGTCTTCGTCTCCCTAGACCCCCCCCCCCCCCTTGGGGTCGCGCGGATTCTGCTTCACCCACTCCCAATGTCACGAGCCGCCACTGGTAAGCAAGAACAAAGCACCAATATGAAAAAAATGTAGCCAATAACATGAAACAGCGGCTGTACTGCATATACAGTAAAGACAATACTTATATGTCAGTATGTAGAACCTGCCCTATTTATGCAACAACCCAACATATGCAACCATCTCTACTAGTAATCGTTTCCAACTTTTAACAAACCCCACAGGTTTTCCACCTTCAACATCCACTTTAAATACACATACATGAACAGCGATAAACGCCTTTACTTATAAAAAACCAGTCAGTTATCAACAAATAACCAATTCATCCAATCTATAAAAAAACGGAAAACAACCCAGTCCACCAACAATCAAATTTCGTGGCGTATCGTTCAGCCGACACATCTTAAAGTCGACACTACAATAGAGCGCCGATTCGACCGAGAATACCGCTTTTTTCAGTATTTGTCTGGCAGACTGGCTGAAGCCTAATATTGATCTCTGCTTCATATTTAGTTGCAAAACATGACATAAAAGCGAAATTGAAATAAAAATGCCAATTTATATGCGCGCGGGGCAATACGCACTCTTTATATGTTTAAAATGGCTTACATAATAAAGTTATTTGTGTAAAAAGATGTTGAGTTATTAGATACAAATAAACATACTTATGGGTAATTGATTGTTATATATGTAAATATGTATGAAACTCAAATAAGATTTATTCCATATTTTAATTACAAAAAGGTGATTTAAAGTGAAGCCACATATTATTAAGCATTTATTTTCAAGAAAGTTATCTTTGATGGCATCTACTTTTTCACATTTTATAATGCATAGTTGCACAGTTGTTTGAAAATTTATGGTTGAGGGCAGAAGGTTAAGCACTTCTTTTTTATAAATGTATATTGACAATGAAGAAAAAATCATTGGAGATTGAATATGTTGTCATGCCTTTAAAGTTATTTGTGTAAAAAAATGGTTGAGTTAGATATAAATAAATATACTTATGGATAAATTCTTGTTTTTGAAGAAGATATAAATAGTTGTAAGCCTGATTTACAATGTCCACACTCAAAGAAACTATGTAGAAGTTCTGTTATTGTCGTAAAAAAATCGAATGATATGATTTATTCAATTTTTTAATTAAAACAATTTGATTTAAAGAAAAAAAAAACAGATTTTAATAAACTTTCTATTTTCTGCTTTTATTGCCAAATATTTTCAAAAAGCTGTCTTACATTAATTTTTAATGCCTTTATTGGCGCAAATTTATTTTTCAAAATTTATTATCGAGGATGAAAGGTTTTAAAAATATTTCACTGCCATAAAATAATTATATATATATATATATATATATATATATATATATATATATATATATATATATATATATATATATATATATAACAAACATTTTAGATCATTTATATGAACACTCACTTCCATAGCGCACTTTGTCGCCTCCAGACTTTTTATTATGAGTAGCAGAATGTTCGCCACGTGATTGTACACTTATTTTCTTATGCTGGTTGCATTTCACGCATTCACTGTTTTTGCAATACCTAGTAATACTTTAATTCTTTATAAACTCAGTGGGCAGTTCTCCCGGCATAACATTTCTCAATCTGCACACTTTTATAATATTCATTGATAAATTAAATTGTCCGGTTATGAATAATAAACTGACAGATAAATAAGGTTGGAATTGAAATGGTCTCAAAAACTTTTAAAAATTACAATTTGGACATATTTACCATTTTAGTTTAAGTATGTTTTATGAAAATTCGCTGCCATAACGCACTTGCTGCGGCCACATTTTTTGTTGTTATAGACACCTAAGACGCCTTTTATTAATTTTTTTTCAAATATATCAGAATAAATGTGTGGTTTTGTAAAGGTGTGACTATACAGGGTTTTTCACGACAGCCGTGCATTAGAAGTTAATGAAGTTTCCTGATATCCTAAATTTTGAAATTTTGGCAGCGGTCACAATTCGTAATTGTCTTTCATTCTAAAAATATTTTCAAGGTCACGTCACTTCCGGTTAGACCGGAAGTACTCATCAACTTTGCCAATTTAAATAGAATGCCCTATTTTTTTATTGCATATTCGAATTCTCCATAAAATTTGGTGAAGATTTATTCCTATATTTCCTATCCCTATATTCAACTGTTCCAAATATATTGTGATTTCTCTGTATTTCGGTGATTTTGCAACCTTATTTATAATAGTTTGTATTTCACATGTTTTTAAAGATAAAAGGCTCGAATTTAGAATTTCGTAACTTGTGGGAGGGAGCTTTCATATTATGTGTCTTAAGTTTACCTGTGTCATACAGAGTGTTCTAAATTTAGTTACTAACTTAGACATTTTCAACGTGGCAAAAGTATTTTTTTTTCAAATAGAACACCTGTATATTATTAAAAATTCGAGTTTAAAATTTAATTCTACACTGGTTTGATATAAGTTATTTTATCCCCATCTTCAATATGTTGCTTGTTATTAGCATTTTTAGGTAACAAAACCTCCTCTTCTAAAGAGTACACGTTAGACTACACAACAAATGCAGCTGTGATTGTCAGTCAGATAACAGAAGTGATATGATTTCATAAAAATATTTAATGTAATTATTTTGAAAAAAATAAAAAGTAAGCAATAAACAAAAACTGAACAGAGACAAATAAAAAAGTTAATTCAAATTTAAATGCTACGATCACTAGAAATGTTCTGTGACCACCATCTTGGTCAAGGCACTGGAAAATTCTACGGTTCATCTCATTCGTAGTAGCTCTTTTGATTTCATTTGGATCCAAATCTCTAAAAGCTCTAATTACACGATTTAAAAGATCCTATCTACTTTGCACTGTTGTGTCATACACTTGACTTTTTATACGCCCCCAGAGATAAAAATCGGCTGGCGTTAAAACAGGAGAGCGGGGAGGCCATCTCCAAGGACCGTTTGGCCCAATCCATATGTAGTCTTCAAATAATTGCGTTAAGTGCCAGGAAACTTCACCAGTGGAGTGAGCAGGCGCGCCGTCTAACTGGTACCAGCAGCTTTGCCTTATATCTAGTGGTAGCCTTGCCAGAAAATTACGGACAGATACCCTTAATAGTTTCAAATACTTTTACCCATTTAAATTTTCTTCGTAAATTTCATAAGAGACCTTATTGTCCATAATAATGCAAAGCACCTTAAAACTAAAATTTGAAAACGTCCTTATCTAAATATATTAGGGTTTTCACTTGCCCAAAAATGACTATTTCCCCTATTCACAATTCCCTCGCTTCTAAATTTCGATTCGTCGGTCCAGATAATTTTAGAGAGAAAATTCTCATTTTGTTGAATATTCAGAAACATGTGTTCGCAGAATTCCACTCTTTTTAAATGGTCACCAGGTCGAAGTCCTTGTAGTACTATTTCTGAATATGGGTGCAATTTATGAGATTTCAATATTCTATGCACAGATGAACTTGATATTTTCAAAGCTCTAGTAGCTGCAGGAATAGAGCTACGCGGGTAAACTTGAAAATAAGCCAAAACGTTTATCTCATTATTTTCATTTTCAGTTACTGGCTTTGGATCATGTCGTGTAGTTTTGACACTTTCAGTCAATTTAAATCGTTCCTCTATCCTTGAGAATTTTCCTATAGTCATTACCGATAGAGTCGGATACCTCTCGTTAAACATCCTGCATGTTCTGGCTTACAATCCGATTGCATTCCCCATGAATATAAAATAAATTTAAAATATCCATATTAGGGTACTCTTCACCATTCTGCATTTTTATTTGCTTATTATTTCTATAACGTGAGTAATACAAACACACTCAGATTAACTTTAAAATATAAATGACGCTTTAGAATTCATGTGTTGTCAAAATTCTGTTTTCTGGCAGTCACAGCTGCCTTTATTGTGCAGCGTAATGTATATTCTCTAGAAAAGGAGTTTGTTACCTAAAAACTCTAGTAGCAAGTTACTCGTAAGAGATAGGTATAGGAAAACTTATATGAAACCAGTGTAGAATTAAATTTAGAACTCGAATTTTTAATAATATACAGGGTGTACAATTTGAAAAAAAATGACTTTTGCAACATTGAATATGTGTAAGTTGGTCTTTAAATTTAAAACACTCTGTATGATACAGGTAAACTTTAGGTAGATAATATGAAGGCTTCATCCTAGAAGTTATAGTATTCTAAATTCCAGCCTTTTATCTTTAAAAACATGTGAAATGTTATAAATGAGGATAGAAGTTCCGAAAAATGTAAAAAAATTACAATATCTATGAAATAGTTGAAGATAGGGATAGGAAATCCTAATATAAATCTTCACAAAATATTATGGAGAATTCGAATATGCAATAAAAAATAGGGCATTCTATTTAAATTAGCAAAGTTGATGACTACTTTCGGTCTAACCGGAAGTGATGTGACCTTGAAAATATTTTTAGAATAAAAGACAATTACGAATTGTACTAATTTCAAAATTTATGATATCAGGGAACTTCATAAACTTCTAATGCACGGCTATCGTGAAAAACCCTGTATATGCATCAAGATTAGTCAAGATTATCGCTTATTAACATTTGAAATATTTTTATAACTCTTTGCAACAAAGCAGTTGTTGTATGTAGATTTTTTTATACTTTTATTTAGTATTTACTTTTTTTAAAATAAAACTCGCTACCACAAGTAACTTGCTGCATACAAGTTTTTTAACAAATATTTACTGTTTAACAACAGGAATTTTTTATGCAAATTTGTTACCATTACACATTTACTGCGCCCACATTTTTTTCTTATCGCAAATCAACAAATCTTATCAAGTGCCTTTTATTAATTTTTCTCAAGTATCGGAATAAATGTGTGCTTTTCTGAAGGCTTCACTATATATGTTTCAAGATTTTTGAAGATTCTAGCTGAATGGGAAGGATTTAAGATTTGAAATAAATGTAAAACTTTTTTTAATACTTTTATTTACTATTTGACTACATTTTTTTTTAAACTCGCTACCACAACAAATTCGCTACCAAAACGCACTTGCTGCGTCAGCACTATTTTGTTAGTGCAAATGGATAACTCTTATTAGGTGCCTTTTTTTCAAATATCTGAAAAGATCTGTTAGTTTGGCTATTTAGGTTTGCTTTAAAATGGTCTTATATATCCAAAACAAGGGTTCTTTTAACTTAATCATAGGTATATTATATCAACACGTAAATGTGTTAAGCAAATTGCCTATTGCATAAACTTAAACACTACCGCGATGACATACACTCGACGATAAATTATTGAACGTCCGCCTAAATGAATTGGTGTATGCAGGGGTTGCATACATGTAGGCGCTGTCGGTCGAACGATACGCACTCATCAAATTGCCACCCATACATACGTCCTCTACATCTGTTTTACCCCATCCTCATACGCCAGAGTTTATAGACCACAGGGAAAAATAACTAGTCGGATAACACTTCTTTTTACTAAATTACTTAGCCATATATCCTCAGAAAATTCAAAAGAAATTGCTGGTAAACTAAATATTAGAGGCTCTATATCCTCAATACTAACAAACCTTAGCGACACAAGTAGTGACAGTGACTCAATATATTAACAGACTGAAAATTATTCAATGACACTCCATATCATTATTGCAAAACAAATCTAACTCAATTCATTATTTGACACAAAATCAAGTTGACATTGTTATTGATCGGAAACATGGCTGAAACCACAGCATACATCATTTTCTATAAATGATTATGATATGGTTAGAAAAGATAGACAGCAGAACAGAGGAACAAATAAAAAGGAGGGGTAACAATATTGCTTGCTCACGACATAAATTATAGAATTATTGAAATAATGTACCCAAATAATACGGCAATAGATGTGTGTGCGGTACACTTAGTTGATATTAACTTAAATTTAATGTCTGTTTATAAACCTCCAGATGTAAGAGTAGGAAACTCATATTGACAAAATTTTCAACAAATGTATTAATAATAGTTGTAGTACGATTATAGGAGTGCCCACTTTATCCTTTGAGGTTCATCCTCAGATAACTCACATGGGATCAATCTGGGAGATGCAATAGATGATTGCGATTTAATTAAAGTAAATAACGGCTCTCCAACTAGAATTACAAAACCATTGAAAGCTCCTTCTATGATTGATTTAACCTTAGTAACACCTGATATTGTTAACAAAGTCACATGGAATGTATTACAAGATAGCTTAGGATCTGACCACTTTGCCATAAAAGTGGAATACAATGTAAAGTATATGGGTACTGAACAAAAACACCTTACTTAAGGTGGAGAGACATGACAGCAGACTGGGAAGCATTTAGAATGACTCTAGATAACATATTAGAGCATCAAAACAACTTATATGTACAATTATTGACCATAGCCGAAGCAATTAGTGAGGCTGCTGGCGGTAGTATGCAAAAAACAAGACCTGCAGTTAAAAAAATATATAAAAAAAACAATCTGGTGGGATCTATATTGTGAAAACATTGCAAATGCAGGGAAACAAGCGTTATGCCCATACAAGTCTATATCAACCTGGGACAATGATTTACAACATAAGAAAATAGAGGCACAAGCAAAACGATTATACAAAAGAAAAAATAGGCTTGCCTGGCAAGATTTCGCCAACAAACTGAACAAAAACGCTCCGATAACAGAAGTTCGGAATTTTATAAGACGAATGACATACAGCAGCAAAGACACAAGCAGTCCACCTCCCAATGACAACATAATATCAGATTTTAAAAAAATTGCGACGCCGAGCGCGATGGAAAACATTGGTTTACGTGACACAGTGCAATCCAACAGCATTATGGAAAAGCCTTTGACTACAGGAGCTAGATAGTGCAATGAAAGCAACTTCGAATACATCACCAGGAGAAGACAGGATTACATATAGCATGATCGGCAACTTGTCAAATAGAGCGAAAAACCTATTAGTGTCCGTTTACAATAATTGGTGGGTGAAAGGGAAATATATAGATGAATTTAACATAATAGATATAAAGAACTATAATGGTATTGCGAAAATGCAGTAGTTTTGCGTAAGTCTCAGTACGGTCTTAGAAGGGGAAAAGGAACAATTGATGCACTGAGTCAACTAGTCATTGATATTAACAGCACGTTTACAAAAAACAATACTTATTGTGCTTATTCTTAGATATTTAAAGTGCATACAATGTCTTCAACTTAAAATTGCTAAAAGAAGACCCTAAGAGCATATGACTTACTAATAACACTGCAATAAATATAGTCCAGTTATCTCACAATCGGCAAGTCTATATAAGAAACCAAAACAACCAGTTAATTGGACCCCGATATCTGTACCAAGGTCTACACCAAGGGTCAATCTTAAGTCCGTATCTTTTTAACATTTACACAAGATCATTACATAATAAGTGGGACGATCAAATTAAAGTTATACAGTATGCTGATGATATGTGTATCTACACCAGTCAGCCATCGATGTCAGAGTATGTTGCGCCTTTGCGAGCAATAATGATCGAGCTAAACTCATGGATGGATAGCAGAGGCTTTTGTCTGAGCATAGTAAAGACCGTTGTAATGTGTTTTACCATACACAGGTCGTGAATGCCTGATTTTCTACGACTAGGTACAGACATGATTAAAGTAGTACCAAGATACGCATCTGGGTATGGTATTTGATTTAAAATTACTTTGGACGAAACACATAATAAAACACATAAAGGCTAGATGTGAACAGGGCATTAATCAGTGTGTCCCAAACTGGATGGGAATGTATTGCTATCTCCGTTATTATTAGGGATAGGGAGATGGTTAAATTAGCAATGTTTTGTATAATTTCATGCTCATTCCAAATATGACTTGTATTTTGCACTGCCTCTTTTCGTGTTCGAGTTATATTGAGAAAAAAAACACAATTTGTCGATTTCTTTTTTCTTCAATATCCAAGTAGGCGTTGATCTGACATGTCTAAGACTTGCACATTATCAGGACACTTTTTACAGAGTAATCTATCTGTGCTATTCTCAACTTTGGATTGTCATTTGTTTTTGAGCTGCAGGTATCAACGCTTGTTTTTATTATGGCAGCCATATTGGATTTTTTGCTCATATGATAGCCTGTGAAAAGAGCTTTCCAATGATGTACAATATGCTTGAGAAATCTTGTAATTGCACTGACAATTTTGAGAAAAACCGTTTTGAGGATAGTAGGCTATGAAATCCAATACCAGAAAACAAATGACAAAAAAAATATTTAAAGAGCACTAGGCTACGGAGTCCAACAATAGACTTCTACTTTTAACACAATTTTCCGTAATGATTCACGATAAAAAAATATTGTGATTTAATTTACAATACTTAATTAGGCAATAATGCTAGGTAATATTATGTGAAACAGTTTAATAACGAAACCTAGCAATAACAAATAGAAACTTAAACTCCACAAAACAACACAATTAGAAACGGAACTCAACAAATTATAAAATAGAAACTTAAAAATACACTAAATGGAAAATTGTTCAATATGGCCACCGTTTTGTTCAATGTACTTTATACACCTTTTTGAAACATGCCTGAAAACTCTGGTGATGGTGTTTTGGTTAATATGATTTATAGCTTCCGTGATTCTCTTTTGTAATTTATTGATATTTTGTGATTGATCGAATTTATACACATCATTCTTCAGAGTACCCCAAAAATAAAAATCCATGGGTGTTATATCAGGACTTCGAGCACACCAATGAACCGGCCCATTGTTAGAAATGACACGATTATTAAAATTTTGGTACAAAAATTCTTCTAGCATTGTGAGCTGGACAACTGTTTTGTTGGTACCAAATATCGTCTAAATTATCATGAACTCTTATAATTGTTGGTAAGATATCATTTCTCAATAGATTAAAATACCTGTCCCCAGTTAAATTATTTTCAAAAAAGAACGGACCAACAATGAAGTTACCTGTTATTTTTTTAAATTAACTGTCTAATCTACAAAAAAAATAACAGTTTTTTACCTAATAAGCCGCACCAAACATTAGTACCAAATCTGTCTTGCAATTGTCTTTCTTCCTTTACATGGGGATTTTCATTTGCCCAGTAATGCCTATTATGGTGATTATACACACCACAATTTGTAAATATGGATTCATCAGTCCATATTATTTTCAAATGAAAATTTTCATCTTGATACCATCTGCAGAATAGAAGTCGCTTAGGGTAATAGTCAACATTTAAGCCTTGTACGATTGTAGGTTTGTATGGATGGTAATGACTTTGTTTTAATACCAGTGTACCATACTTTTTGAAACGTCAATTCGTTCACCATAAAACCGAACAGATTCGGGAGGATTTTCGTTTGAAACCTGTAAGACGGCATTATTTCTTTTTCCATTTCTAGGCATTGGTCGTTTCTTTGTGTGGAAGCTACCGTCGTTTAATAGATTGGTCACTATCCTGCGAAATATTTTGGTGTTTCATTGTCGTGTTTCTGGGTAGTTGTTTTGATATGAATTTGCAGCTGCCTCAGTATTTCGGTTAGAACGAATATAACATTCCAACATGTCAAAATATTCTTCATTACTGAACACATTGTTAAATAATATTTAAAATAAACCGGAAACAAACTATTTAGTACAAAATTTTAAGCACCGTGTTAAATACACCTCAAATTGTTCAGATAATTAAGAATGACAGTATTCTTAATTGTCATGATAGTGTTATATCCGTAGCAACCTTTCTTCTGTTGTTTTTCAGTTGACTTACGTTTAAAAATCAAACAATTTTCAAAGGCATCTTCGTAAATTATTAATCTGCTTTTCAGTGAGTTCTGTTAGTAAATTTAGTTATTTACTAGGTTTTCATGTTTAATTAAAATATAACAATTTTTTAGGATAATGTTGTAATGTAAAATATCCTTTGTAATAATGTGCCGATTCATTGGTGTGCTTAAAGTTCCTATTTTTTTATCGTAAATCATTACGGAAATTTATGTTAAAAGTAGAAGTCTATCGTTAGACTCCATGGCCTACTGCTTTTTGAACATTTTTTTTTGTCATTTGTTTTCTGGTATTGGATTTCATAGCCTATTATCCTCAAAGCAGCTTTTCTCAAAATTGTCCGTGCAATTACAAGATTTCTCAAGCATGTTGTAGATCATTGGAAAGCTCTTTTCACTGGCTATCACATGAGCAAAAAATCAAATATGGTTGCCATAATAAAAACAAACGTAGATACCTGTAGCTCAAAAACAAATGACAATCTAAAATTGAGAATAGTACAAAAAAAATACTCTGTAAAAAGTGTCCTGATAATGTGCAAGTCTTAGACATGTCAGATCAATGCCTACTTAGATATTGAAGAAAAAAGAAATCGACAAATTTGGTTTTTTTCAAAATAACACGAAAACGAAAAGAGGCAGCGCAAAATAAAAGTCATATTTGGAACGAGCATGAAATTCTACAAAACATTGCTAATTTAACCGTCTCCCTATCTCTAATAATAACGGAGATAGCAATACATTCCCATCCAGTTTGGGACACACTGTATGTTACGATCAGTTGATAGTACGGACTGTGGAGCTGACGTCGCAACATCTCTTACTTTTTACAGAAGTTACATACGATGTATATTAGACTACGACTGTATTATATGGATCAATCTCAAATACAAATAATAATTCAAAGAATACAGCGTAAAGCACTTGCAATTTGTGCAGGTCCAATGAAATCAACTCCAAGCGATATACTGTTAGCAGAACTACAAGAACCACCATTTTTCAATAGACTCGATTATTTATCAAAAAAATTAATGTTAAAAATTAGGTCCACAGAACAACTAAACACAGAAACAATGCATGAATTATTTGTCGAAATTCACTTCAACAAATACTGGAAAAATAAAAGGACCCCACCACTGATTGAAGCTTATGCAAACACAATAAAGTTTGAAGATAGAATAATTGTCTGCCGTATACCCACTATGTTTCAAATCCCTTACAAATTATTTTCTAAAAACATTCAAGTTGTCATTCCCACATACTGCAAACAACCAGAGATAAACCACAATATTTTCAACGAGACTGTTAAAGAGTACGATTCTATACATGTATATACCGACAAGTCTAAACAAGAAGGTAGAGTTAGGTTAGCTTTTTATGTCCAATCACAAAATCAGAGCTACAAATATAGCCTAGACTGCAATGCTACCATTTAGACTGCAAAGCTATATGCTATAGAAAAAGTCTTGACGTTTATATGTGACTCCGGTAATAAAGCATGCCTCATAATCAGCGATTTAAAATCAGCATTGACAGCATTAAAAGCCACACACATAAAACAGCGTATACATCCCTTAACAGAATAATTCACGTATGCTATCAGATAAACACAGGAGGACACAATATTTGTATGGGTAAAAGGACAGAGCAACATCGAAGGCAACGAAATAGCTGATAGACTAGCTAAAGAGGCAGTATTTCGAAGTAATCCCATGAAAGGTATACCTCACAGTGACCGCTACACAGAAATTAGAAGAGAAAACAGTCAGTCTTGGGTAAGACCCTGGAAACTTAATTTTGGGAAATCAGCAAACCCTTACAGATTAATAAAGCTAGCATTACCACACACATGTGAGCCAGCCAGATTCAATAACTTGAACAGGATCAACTCAACGACGTTGTTTAGATTATTAACCAATCACAAGAGGTATCCAGCTCCCTTGTATCACATCGGAATTCTCAACAATGACAACTAACTGCAACCATAGATCACTAGGTTGTCTTAATCACATTATTTTATCGCGCCCGCTCTATGAGACACAGCGTACACATTAACTTCACTAAATAATTTGAAAGTACACTACCTATTAAGTCTTCATATTTGTTATCTTTAGAAAATAGTTTACTATATGTACTGTTAGTTTCCTTTTTTAAACATTGTAATATTAGCTTATATATTGTAGTGGCTGAATTATTACGTATATTTATGTTAAGCCATAGTGTGAAAGTGAAGATAAGAATAAATGGTTAAATGGATGAGTCTGGGTTTAAGCTGAATCAATGCTAAACATGATTTAACTTAGTTTAGAATACCGTAAACTTCCTAATGTTTTTCTTAATGTTACCCTTAACTCTCCGTGGTGTTCCTCTTGTGATGTTAATAAATACCACGATACACCCTGTGGTATAGGGAAGTGTCCCAGTGGACCTGATGACTCCAATCCTTAATTAGTATTAATTAGGTTAATAAAAAAATATTTCAGATGCAAGATAGCAGTAATGGTCAATTTTGTTGATTCGTTAAATGCTACAATTGGATGTACACATGGCTACTACTAAATTAATTAAGTATTTACTAAGTGTTAATTTTCTTAAAATGCCACAGTTGGATGCACACATGTCTACTTCTTAACCAAATTTAATTTTTGTGGCTTATGGTATAAACAACCAGGAAGCCATCCTCCCCATACACCACCACCACCATAAACGCAATCTACACTATGAATATTAATATTTCAGACATGTCAATGAATACAAACGTCTGAAGTAGACCAGTTTTTTTACATTTAACTCCCTGTAGTTGGAGAACTGTAGAAAATAACCTAAAACAATATGGTATCAGTTTAATCAGCATCGACGTGGCTTTCCAAAAATACCCTAATATATAAGGGTGTTCCATTAAAAAAAAATTAAGTTTGGTGCAACACTCTGTATATTAACACCCTGTATAAATGTAAATAATTTTGAAACGTGCACTTATGGAACATCTATTGCCTCGAGAAAACTGCATTTGAAAATATAGCTTGTTACGAAGTTATTTTTTTTTAGTGTAAATATATAGTTTTAAGTCCCGAAATTATTTCCTGCTCAGATACCGAAATATAAAAGTGCCAAATGCACTTTAATAAATATTAATTTAGCTTGAGTATGAGATCTTATTAAGATTGCTCACATATGGAAATATATCAATTCCGAAACTAACTTTTGCTGTAAATATAAATTTAATTTAACCGTTTATTATTGGCCGAGGATGCATCTAATTAAGATTATTTTTCATGCGGAATTTGATACATACCAAATTTATGTTTTAATTTATATAGCTTATAGACCGAATTGTTCTTCGAGCGCTATCGCAGGCTTTGAACTACGCGTCTCACTAAATGAACGTGTGACACGCAACATAGCTCCCACTACCCAACAAGGCCGTTAGTAGTGGAAGTGATAAACTGGGAAACTGATAACAGCCCGCTGTATAAGAACGCTTTCACTATACAGTAAGGCAGTCTGTCCGTGGGTTATGAAGTGAGTTATATAGTGAGTAAGTCAGCCGTTCTCCAGCGCACCAGTGCCGCCGCAATTTAGTTTGCTCAGGGGTAAGAGACATTTTCTTGTTATTTCCCTCTTGGACCGTGTACGTCCGTGTCCAACACATACCACTTGGTGAAGCTAAGGTGTGTACGTCCTCTTTAGCTGAGCCGATCTTCCCTCCCATTTTCTTGTGCCGTGAACGTCCGTGCCCCAAGTATTACCACTAGGTGGAGCTAAGGTGTGTACGTCCTCTTTAGTGAAACCGATCTTCCCCTCCCATTCTCTTGGGCCGTGTAAGTCCGTGGCCCAAGTACCGCCACTAGGAGGAGCTAAGGTGTGTCCGTCCTCAGCAAAACCGATCTGCCTTTCCCATTCTCTTGGGCCATGTAAGTTCGTGCCCCAAGTACTGCCACTGGCGACCGTGAACCACATAATTGTGTACATAGACGTGGCCAGAAGGTCGTCACAAGCCTCAGTGAGGAAGTATCTTCTGTCCTCACACCGATGGGAGACCCCGTGTATATATATATATATATATATATATATATATATATATATATATATATATATATATATATATATTGTGTGTGTGTGTGTGTGTGTGTGTGTGTGTGTGTGTGTGTGTGTGTGTGTGTGTGTGTGTGTGTGTGTGTATCTGAGCGATAACTCAAAAAATACTAAACTGATTAGAACGAAACTTGCCACATATCTTCATTTTGTTAAGACCGCGGAAGAATTCGTTAGCAAGCCCGGTCCGACCAGTTTTTCTTAAAAAAAAATATTTTTATGAAAAAAATGTATCTCAAAAAATAACAAAGTTATTTTGATGAAATTGGGCAGGTATGTTGCCTGGCAAAGACCTTGCTATATACCAAAATTCAACTTTCTGGGTTTATAGAAAATTAACTGCTTTATAGTGTTTCTGACATTTTTCAAGGTACATTTTTTCGTGTAAATGTCAATATCGTTTGTCGGACGTAAGGTCCTGCCCCACACTCGATAGCAAATTTTGCCAAGCTGTCCACACATTCATTATCTTTATGTCCGCGATGACCTTTGGTCCAGCAGAAAGTTGTGTTTCCATTGTTTTGAAATTTTCACAACTAAATCATTTCAAGCTTTTAAAAAGTAGTTAGCTGATTTGGTCATATAAAGATGTATATAATTTTCTTATGCAACTTTGGCTATCTTACAAGATTATAAACGTAGTGTGTTGGATTGCCAAGATATATTTCAGGGCTTCTAGCATAGGTATCATATCTGCCGTATATAGTGACATGAGTAGGTAATGCGCCACTTTAGCCAGACAGTTCCAGTGACTTTTCTAGTGACTTTTGTTGTGGTTGGTAACACTGGTTGTCATCTGGTTAAGTATAGGCTCTGCATTACCGACATGGCAGCTGACAGTTGCCGACATTACAGTTGACAGTTACCTTTTTGTTTTTAAATCGTAGTGCGGGGGTTCTATCTAAATCTCGTAGTGCTCCTGTGAAAAGCAAGGATATTGCTGGTATATTGTCAGTGGTCATTAGGCATTGTAGGTAATGCTCCACTTGAGCCAGGCAGTTTTAGTGACGTTTATAGCGACTTTTCTTGTGACTTGTTGTGGTTGGTAACCCTGGTTATCATGTGGTTATGTATAGGCTCTGCATTGCCGACATGACAGCTGACAGTTACCGACATGACAGTTGACAGATGACATGACAGTTTACAGATGGTATGACAGCTTACAGATGACATAAGGGTCAGGTCAGGTCAGGCTGGTATATTGTCGGTGGTCATTAGGCGATGACTCAATCAAGATATGCTCCGTTTTCTCATTTGTAACTGAATACATCGTGCTGTTAGTTTGGACACCCCTTTATTACTTTACTTACGTTACCTGTTAAAAAACCAAATGGTAACTAGCCGGAATTGATCCTCGATACGTTGGGGCGAAACTCCGACACCCTGGTCAGCTATATGAGCTTGTTGGTGTTATATGCTAGTATGTGTATATATCTGCTTGAAATCTGAAGGCGTTGTTTAATTACTTACTATTAAATTGTGCGAGCATAACAAGTCTTTTTTTTTAAAGAAACAGTCATTAGTACTTATTTAGGTAGCATATTATAAGTTTTAAATTACAAAAACAATACAATCGCCACAACTGATTTTTAACACAATGATTCATTTAGAGCTAAAAGAAATGTAGGTAATAAATACGGTACATCGTTGACTAAAACTGGTATTGGTAGCAAACAGCTCAAGCAGTTCAACGGTTGAAGCGCTGTGTGTGCGTGCGTGTGTGGGTGCGAGTATGTGTGTATACGCGTGCTTGCGTGCGTGCGTGTGTATGTATGCATCGGCTTGCCGTTGCTGTACATTCGATGTTTTACTGAAATGTAAATTAGAAGGTATGCATTTGGTATTTGAAAACGCCTATTTTATATCTTTTATTATTTGACCATCTTTGGTAAGGGCATACCATTGTACATCGCTTTTATTTCACTTGTATGTTGCCACATTAAATTGTTGTATCATATTCATTGATTGTTGTTGCCGTTACTTGGTGAAACTGGTCCATACCACATACAGACTTGGAGACTACTTTTCTGGCTTCACTGTTGGGTTTTGTTTCTGTAGGTGAAGGGCGTATCCAGCGTGTAAACTGACTGGAGCAAGAGGTCCTTATGAATTCTAGATGATCTTTTCTGCGACTAGTTTCTTTGAGAATGATTTCAAGCAGCGAAAGTAGTCACAGAAACGTTGACGAACATCTAGAATTCATAAGGGCCTCTTGTTTGCTTACGCACTGGCTACGCCCTTCACCTACAGAAACGAAACCCAACAGTGAAGCCAGAGAAGTAGTCTCAAGTCTGTAGGTAGTATCATATCTTGCACATCACATCTCTAATTTTATCATTAACATCAGTGAATACTGAGTCAAATGGTTACTATTTGGCAGGCTACAAGTGATATGAAATTGTTGCAGTGCAGCTGTAGCTTCCGTTTCTGAATGTTTTGCTTTAGCCTGACTATTAGTACGCTAATATCCAAAGGTCCTAGCAGTTGAGTCGGTGTCTGTTTTCATTTGTCAAATTGACTATGTAAGCTTCGACAAAATCTCTTAGTTTACGGTTTGAGAATTTCAATAGCTACATGCTATATTAGATTTGTGCTTGTTTGCCACATGATTACTTGTTAATTTATCGATTTTCAAGTCATTGTTTAACGTAACAACGTGTACGATCGCGTGCACACATAACATAAAAGAGGGCGCACTCATCAGCTGTGTTTCATATATGGTACTCGTACTGCATAAGCAAAGATATTAGGACCTGTTGGTTCTCAGTTGTGTTCGAGACTTTGTGGTGTAAACATCAAAATAAGTAGATAGTATTGTGAACTAGTGCTCAAGGTGAACGTTAGCTGAGACATTGTTTATAAATAAAGTTATCAGAAGCCATTGTCTCATAGTTGTCTGCGCTGAATTGTGGTGTAAACATTAAAATAACTAGCTTTAATAAAATTGTAAAGTGCTTTTTTGGTTAGTTGTGCTTGTAACAGCTTGTAACAACTCAAATTGTTGAGGAAACATTTCGAATTAATAAAAAGTTTACAACTGCCAGACGAAGTGTCACTTTTGAACTGAAAGACATTCCTGATAATGTAGAAGATCCTGAAGCTTGTATAAAGAAGGTCGTCAAAGATATTGTAGTCCATATAGTGTGAAACCTCCTGAGAAAAAATTATCAGAGGAGTTCTGAAGGTTTTCACTTGGATACCTTTAGAATTATGATGACAACCATTAAATCGGATCCTGGAACAGGGCGGGTTAAGAATTAGAACACCTATAAAGAAGAGTGTGCAGACAGGAGGGGAATTGTGGCCATAATAAAGACAACTTATGTCTTCCAAGAGCTCTTGTTATTGCCATGGCATACCTTACGAATCTACCTTATACCAAACAGGTCCATCAGAGTATTGGAAAATGTCAGGATCAAGAGGCGCATAAGTTAATCTAAGAAACCGACATTGAAATTCCTGCTGAAGGAGCAGGTCTTACTGAACTTAAAATTTTCAGCGAAAATTGACTTCAAAATAACTGTGTACGAATATGACTCCAAAGGCTGATCTATGTACTATTTGAGGTCCTGACGCCCCTCTAAAAATAAACCTACTCTACCACAACCACTACTATATTGTCATTACAAATTTGAGAGCAGCCTTTTGCTGCAGATATTATTGTGAAGTCTGCCATGCATCATATGATCACAAAAATGACCATCGGTGTACTACTACCTGTCCTTGTTGCCAGCAGAGCCCATCATGCGATAACAGAGAAGAAATTACTTGTGACGACTGCCACCGTAAGTTTAAAGGCCCAAATGTTACAACAAACACGAAGCCCCCGGTTCTTGTGGTAAGAAGATTGTTTGACAACAAATTAAACAGTGTGTAGACTGTCTCAAACAAATCAAGACAGACAGACATCATTTATGTGATGAAATATTTTGCAAGAATTTTGGAAATAAATATTACTGACTACTGCATCAGCGATGTAGACATATTAACAAAAGCCTCTTTGTAATTTAGAAAAATGTTTATTGAAGAGTGTAACGTTTGCCCCTTCACAGAGGCAGTCTCTATCGCTTCTGCGTGTAATAAGGTGTACCGTCGAAACTTCCTAAAACCTGAGACAATTGGAATTATACCCCGTAACGGATACAGAAACGTGGACAATCAGTCAAAGATAGCCAGACTTTGGCTGATCCATGAGGAGACACAGCAAGGTATTAATAACAGGCACGCAGCCAGGCAAAGAGAGGCTGTTGTAGACAGGGTCAAATTTGATGGATACTGTGAAGAGACACGGCAAGTTTTCATGGATGTTATCACGTTCACATGTGTATAACATCTAGAAGAGACTAACCTCTTCACGACGACTCCGCAGAACTCTGAATATTTGATTAGAGAGAAGGAATAGGAAAACAGACAGACTGAGACTACAAGGTTCAAACAACAGTTGAAAAGAATCCCCTTATCTCCGGCATTCCCTTGAATCCTCGAGATACATTCTATGGTGGAGGAACTGGTAATTGCAAGACATTCTATCAGGTCAAGCCAGGAGAAAAATTAAATATGTGGATGTATGCAGCCTGTATCCGTGAGTGTGCCAATATGGAAAGTTTCCTGTTGGACATCCTAAAATGTATGTAGGTCATAATTGACACATAGCACTTGAACCTGTCTGTTAAGAATGGGCTGATGAAATGTCAGATTTTACCACTCAACGCGCTGTATCACCCAGTACTACCGAAAAAAGTTAACAGTAGGTACATGTTTGTTCTCTGTCGGACCTGTGTCCTCAACATGTATCAGGGAGAATGCAACCACATGGGTCATAGATGAGGTGAACAAATCCATTGAGAATGTGTACAGAATTATGAAGACGTATCAGATTTGGGAGTACAACATTGAACAATACCACTATACAAAGAAGATAGTGGGTCTGTTTACAAATATGATGGACAAATTCATTCAGATGAAACAACAGGCGAGTAGCTGGCCTGGTCACTGTGCGACCGACAGAAGAACGCATATATGGAAGAGTTCTTTGGTAAGGAGGGTACAAAGCTGGAGTTTGATGCTATTCTGAAGAATCAAAGTTTGAAGGCGATGGCAAAGCTCATGCTCAACAGCTTCTGGTGTGTACTGTTTTTGTTAAAACAAACGCGCGCGCGCGGACGCGCATACACACACACACAGAGAAAGAGAGAGAGAGAGAGAGAGAGAGAGAGAGAGAGAGAGAGAAAAGATATACAGGCACACACATATGCGCACACACTGTTTCACTTATTATATATATTGTGCATGTATACTTGTGAGTGTATGCTTACAGGGCAAGTTTGGACAGTGAGAGAATCACACCAAGCCAAAAATAGTAAGTGGGTTGGAAGAGCTGCTATCAAATCCCGCCATAGATGTTAGCCACATACAAGACATCAACAAAAATGTACAAGCAGTATGCTATGAATTTAAGGAGGGGTCATCTTGATATTTTGGCATGAGTAAACGTATGCATAGCATCTTACACCATAGCGCAAACGCGTCTCAAACGGTATAGCTGGTTGGAGAAGCCTGGCGACAAAGCGTTGTATTATGATACAGACACCATAATCTACGTACCTAATCCTGGGGAATGGGACGTGCCTACAGGTAATTGTCTGGGAGAATTGCCAGACGAGCTGAGCTTGAAGAATACGGAGCTGAGAGCTATATAGCGATCTTAGCATTTGGTGGTACAAAAAAACTAAAGTTATTTTGTCTTTCAAACGTACTATACAGTTTGTAAAGTTAAAGGTATCCGCTTAAATGACAACTCACGGAAGCTCATTAATTTTTACACCATGAGTCATATGGTCACCGCGGATGAACCTGTGGAGCCACTATACATAACGTGTATGAATATACGTAGGACAAGAGAACACCAGGTCATCACAAGAGAAGAGACCCAGGTCAGAGAAACGAAAGTTTGATGATGCTTTTGAATCTGTCCCTTATGGGTATAAGAAACTGAAACTTTAAAAACATAACATTACTCATTTGTATATTAATTTCAGAGCTAATCTGTACTGCATGGTTACTTATATATTATGTTGAAATCTAATGTTGCCATAAAAAATTGTAAATACTGATATAGCTAGTTTTTATTCCCTATACACAATGCAAAAACAAGACATGCATACATGAACACCTACATGCAGAATATTCTTAAGTAGCAACTAATAGTCTCGACCGTTAAATTGGAATTTTGTTTGTTCTATTTTTTAAAAATGTAATAAAAGTATCAAACTAACCTTGCCTTGATAAACCCTATAGAGGGTATATGGTGTCAGGGGAACCATGCCATTAGAGCGCCCATTCCGAAATTTAATCTGGAATGTCAAGGAAAGGATGGCTTAAGACCATCATTTGACACCATATTAATAAACATTCAAAATTTCAACAAACACACATCCACAACGCATTCATAAGTACCATCATTGTTATAATTATAGCACAGTACAAAATAATTTTTGTTTTTATGTTAAAAAAAAACGTAAAAAAGTTATGAATCCTACCTCACCTTACTAGACCCTGTAGTAGACCCTATATGGTGGAAAGGGAACTATGCCATTAGAGCACCCATTCAGATAAGTAATCTAAATGTCAACACAAGAAAGGTTTGACACCTTCATTCAGGGTACCCAGCGACCTGAAAAACCGGGAAAACCTGGAAAAATCAGGGAATTTGAAATAACCCCTAAAATGTCAGGGAAATTCGTGATTTTGCTTAAATGTCATGGAAATCGTTCAGTAGACCTGGAAATTATATATTTGTAAAATTGTGTCACTAGCAGATTTATTCTTATTTTGATTTCATATATTTATGTTATATGGATTTTTTTACAGAAATTTTTGTCTCCTAGGGTTGCTGTTTGGTACATTAATTGAAACCGCCGATGAACGCGCGACATGTCATACGACAATATATTATATTGTCTTCTTTATGTATCGCAAACATGTCTCATTCGTTTATCTCACTTGGAACGCTCTTCCTTGAATGCAAAGTGCGTTCTAGCTATTGGCGGCGTAAAGCTGCCTGAATATGTTTATTATATTTTAAACTTTATGATCATGTAACATAGAGTTGAAGTTGTAGTGTAAATATTTGGCATTTGTATATGGGCCTTTGTATTGTAATCCAGAAGAGAAAAGTTTATCATTGCAACACATTGTGTATGATAGTGTAAAGAAATTAGGAGAAGTGGAAAATATAGAAATCTACGATAAGCTGACCGAACTTTCAATAATTCATATCATGATTTTCTTAAGTATTTACTGAAAAAACGAGTAGTAATTTAGTAATTTGACAGGCAGAAATTTATGACGTTTCTGTATTAGTTAATAGAATTAACCATATTTATGTTTTTCATAATGATTTAAAAAAACATACTTTTTCTTAAGAAAAAGTATTCAAGTGTGTTGTTCATTAAGAGTATTATGAAAAAATCACTTGGGCCTGGAAATGTCAGGGAATTTGGTTTTTTATTTCTGCTGGGTACCCTGTTCATTTTTGAAAATATAAATAAACAATTTAAAATTTCAATGAATACAAATCAATTATAATTCTAATAAAACTAAATATATAAACTGCCAAGTAATTTATAGCCCAAGGCCCCTTGTATTCAAATGGACTACACAGAGGGACGAAGTAGGAAGTATAGCTGGAAAAAATACACACATGTGCGCACGCGCACGCACGCACACACACACACAGACAGACACAGATATATATATATATATATATATATATATATATATATATATATATATATATATATATATATATATATATATATATATATATATATACAGGTAGTTCAAAGTCGAGCCTCACCATTGGGATCTTGTACACCCTAAGAGATACGAGGATGGTTAAATTGAGGCAAAGTTGCGCGTTTCTATGGTGATCAGTTATTTGAAAGACAATTTGATGTGACATTTTCAATTTTTTAATAATTCGAAAAAACGGAAATTTTCAATTTTTTTTTTGTTTTCAAGTGAATACCGAAAAAACTAGACTTTTTTACCTATAACACTTTTTTATGGGTAATTTAAATCTGTCATATTTTCTGAGGCGTTCTTGATGTAAGACTTACAATATTTAACTTCGTTTTTCTCATATAGGATTTTTACATTTTTTTAACGTCTTTTTTTCTGACATATCACACGATACGATCGCAGCTTGGCTGCTATCAACCTTTGGAAAAAATTGTTTCTGCGAAGTGCTTTGGAAGAGACGCGAATAAATTTGTTTAATGGTCTAAATATTGACAGTTCAGCCAAATTTTGATGTTTATAGTATTTTTGTACATTGTCTCTGTGGCATTTATTCGAAAATCATTAGTTTTACACATGAAGAGACATGATAAAAATACATTACCAAAATAATAGAAACGTCAGAGTTATTAGTGAAAACTATTTAATTGAATATCCGGAAAGGTGGCAACCAAACTATTCTTATTTTAATGGACTAGATCGCAATCTAAAAGAATAATATGGTTCATTTAGAGAACCCAAAAACAGGTATGGTAGAAGAATGAGCGAAGTTGACGAAAATCTAGTACTACAACAGAAAGGTGTTTAATGGATTTAATTTTTGTTTTTATGAATGAAGAAAATCTTCATCTATGCTGATTATTACTTACACATCGTCAATACCTGAGTAAATATGGTCTCAGTGAGGGAAATTTCGAAATTTTTTTGTTTGTTAAAACGGCGTAAAAGGTCTTGAAACATATAAATCATGATTTCCGAACAAGAATTTCTTTTGTCTGTCGGTCTGTATGTCTGTTTATAGGCCCGATAACTTTCAAACGAATTGAGATATCGTCTTCAAATTTGGTATACAGTTACCCGACCAACGAACAGCTCAGATTGTTTTTGGTTAAAATCGCTCTAGCGGGTAGGTGATAAATAAGGGGTGATTTGGTGACAATTGATTACGATCTAGTCCATTAAAATAATAATAGCGTGGTTGCCTCCTCTCCAGGTATTCATTTAGATAGTTTTCACTAGTAATCTAGCGTTTCTATTATTTTAGTAATATATTTTTATCATGGCTCTCTTTTCTTCATTTGTAAGACTTATGATTTTCAATAACTGTCACAGAGACAATGTACCGAAATACTATGAACATCAAAGTTTGGCTGAACTGTCAATATTTAGAGTGTTAAACAAATTTATTCGTGTCTCTTCCAAAGCACTTTGCAGAAACGATTTTTTCCAAATTTTGATAGCAGCTAAGCTGTGATCCTATCGTGTGATATATCATTGTAAGTAGAAAAAAAAAAACTTAAAAAATGCAAAAATCCAATATGGCGCCTATAAGAAAAAACAAAGTTAAGTATTGTAACTCTTGCATCAAGAACCGTCTTGGAAAATATGATGGCAGATTTAGATTGCACATAAAAAAGTGTTGTGACAGTGTCATAGTTAAATAAACACTCTGGACGCAGCAAGTGCCTGATGGTAGTGAATTTTCATAAAAATGTTTTTATTGCAAATATGTGTGTTTTCTTTTTAAGCAAGCAGGCATCAATTTTGGTTACCTGTATAACCTATATAGTAAAAACAATGTGCCATGTTTCATAAAAATAACTTTATTGTGTGAAAATGTACAAAAATTTCCAAAAGTAAATTTAAAGTGTTCCCGGAAAAATTCGTTTCTTGGTCAATAGGTTAATAGCAAATTGGGCTATTCAAATATGAAGCATTTGATCAAAATTCGCTACCATAACGCACTTGCTGCATCCAGAATTTCTTTTCTTACAAACATGCATTATATTTCGATGGAAAATGCAAAAATGCAATAACATAAGGCGTGCTTGATTAAAAAAAAGAAAATTTGTATCACCAATATATGGGCCACCCTGTGATTGTAGAAATATTTTTTTAAGATGTAGCTGAAGACACCCTATAATTAATATATACAAATTTTTTTCATATCTTGTATAATAACGGATATATTGAGCTTTATTGATTTTTTACGAAAATTCGACAAAAATTATATACCATTAAACGATAAACTCTATAGCTAAGACTACTGCCAAGCATCAGAGAAAGGGTCTATCTGAAATGAATTTTCTGGAAATATTTTAGTAAAATGAAGGACAATGACGGTTGAAACTAAGACTTCAGGGTTTGTGAAACATCCTTCTTGAGACATTTGATTTCCATAGCCCGTATTATATTCAAGTTATTTGCCTAAATGTTACCGATTTTGATGTTTTGAGGAAAACCCCAATTTATTTTTCTTTAAATGCCTATAACTTTTTTGTCTTTTGACCTACATAGCTATATTTTGCTAGGTAACTTACCCATAAGGATATAAACCCGCGTACCAAATTTGGTTGCCCTTACTTTGTTAATTCAAGAGATATAATTTTTTTTCGAAATAAAACACAACATTTTCCGGGAAAACCTCGGCAGATTTCCCTGGCTAACAAACGTATCCAAGCCATTTGCAAAAGGAATTTATTCACCAAATTTAATCAAAATCGGCCCATTATTTTTTGAGTTATCGGTGTGATACATATATATATATATATATATATATATATATATATATATATATATATATATATATATATATATATATATATATATATATATATATATATATATATATATGTAATTTTTTCAAAATTCAAAAGTCGGGATCTCCTCATTAGTGAATTTTTTTTAAGAAAATTCACTAAAAAGTCCAGTTCTTTCGGTATTCGCTTGAAAACAGAAAAACGAAAATTTTCAATTTTAGTTTTTTTAGAATAATTAAAAAACTAAAAATGACACCTCAAATTTCTCTTTCAGATATTTGGCCACCATAGAAACGCGCAGCTTTGCCCAAATTTAACCATCCTCGTACCTCTTACGGTTTACAAGATCCCATTGGTGAGGCTCGAATTTGAACCACCCTGTATATATATATATATATATATATATATATATATATATATATATATATATATATATATGTTCAGAAAGATTTCCGCGGTCTTTAATGTGAGACATGCTTGGTTCTCGGGTTAAACCGCGTCCAGAATTTATGGAAACTCGACGTTTCGGCTCCTGTTTTGGAGCCATTTTCAAGAGGTAAAGGAAATAATCGAGCTACAACAACCCAACCTACCTTTATCCACCACTCTAAGGAGTAGGCAGATTGAGGCCTTAGAGTGTCCTTACATATTTCCTTTACCTACCTTTGTCCACCACTCTAAGGAGTAGGCAGATTGAGGCCTTAGAGTGTCCTTACATATTTCCTTTACCCACCTTTGTCCATCACTCTAAGGAGTAGGCAGATTGAGGCCTTAGAGTGTCCTTACATATTTCCTTTACCCACATTTGTCCACCACTCTAAGGAGTAGGCAGATTGAGGCCTTAGAGTGTCCTTACATATTTCCTTTACCCACCTTTGTCCATCACTCTAAGGAGTAGGCAGATTGAGGCCTTAGAGTGTCCTTACATATTTCCTTTACCTCTTGAAAATGGCTCCAAAACAGGAGCCGAAACGTCGAGTTTCCATAAATTCTGGACGCGGTTTAACCCGAGAACCAAGCATGTCTCATATATATATATATATATATATATATATATATATATATATATATATATATATATATATATATATATATATATATATATATATATAATATTAATTTGGCGAACACCAACGTTTATTTTACGTTATAATTTTATTAGATTTAATATTATTGTATTGGTTAAAATTTCTGATGTATTATTTGTTTTCGATGTGATGTAATGCTTTGCAAATAAAAGAGTTTTATATATTTATATTTGTTATTGATCTTGCTATGTATATTCTTTAATTTTATACCTTATATGTATTTAGATTTGCCCGGCTCTCGACTCCATACTACTAGGGTATGTAGTGAGTTCTTTTTGATTTTAAAATTAATAAATTAAATGAATTATTCAATTCCCTCTTTTACTTGCCCAAATTTAAAAAAAAACATATATTTATCATATTCTCAAATAATAATACTGCGTTTAAAATTTTATGTATGCCTGATTTTATTCTAATAATTTTATAAGGATAAAGAAATAACAAAATAACACCAGTACTTAATGAACAAATTCTTATATTATTGCTTGAGCTCTTTTTTATTTAGGTTTTATCTTTGATCAAAATTTTACTTAGCGCTTTTCCAAAATTTGTGATTTTAAAACATAAATGAATTTCTTATTTAATATTACAAACAGATTAGAGGTTTATATACATTAATGACATAAAGTTTCATTCATTTCTGAAATTTAAAAGTTCCATTGACTTTTATTAAAAAGGCCTTTTTATTAGTACAGAAGTTTTATACCTTCGAACTTCCTGACTCCTTCCCTTATCAACCGCTGTTTGCGTCGTTGAAATCCCTGGTTGCTAGGTAGCCATCTTGTAGAATTCTTACTTCAAAATAACGCGTCTCTGGCGTCATCCATATTATGATTTTTGCATATATTATCTTGCAGCACTTATTTTGAGCTTATTGCTCATTTATTGGACACATTATTGATTACTTTATATTTTCAAACACTTTTCAGACTTTATTTTTCCGATTTTACTAATTATTTTCACTATTTTGCATTAGCAAAATGCAACGGCATCCTCTTGATATGATAAACCAAATTGAATAGAGAGAACTTTGATTGAATTATTTTCTACTTCCTTTAAAATATTGAATTCAAAGCAATCTAGTTATTTTACAAACTGTCATAATTGTTTTCTTATTTCTTACCATAGAAATATTTTATCTCTGTACATAAAAACAGCGAAATGCATTGGTGTTTATTGGATTTTTGAAGTGTAAATGGCAATTCACTTAACCCCACTTTAAATTACATCATTCTTAGGACTACTTTAAAGAAACAACAATAAAACAAATCTTAAATACTTAAATACATAGAAACTTATTTATCAAACTTTTAAGTAGTGGCATCTGAACTATTACAAACATTTTAAAGGTTAGTACAAACTTAATCTTTTGTATATAACAAACTAAACACTTTCCATCTTTAACAAACATGTATCAACATGTATTAGACAAATTATACCTATTTGTTTATCAATTTATATTCATTTCAAACTACATTTCATTTCTTCTTAAATGTCTTATGTAGCTTGAAAAAGTACTTTGCATTTCTCTACTGTAGTGTATATATTCGATACATTATTTACACTCTGCTTTTCTCTACTGTAGTGTATATATTCGATACATTATTTACACTCTGCTTAAAATGAATTTACGAATCATTTGTTCCATTTATTACTTGAGAAATGTCTTTATATATCTGTTTTTAATTAATGTTATCATATTTGTATTTTAGATCGCCTGCTGTTTATGCAAATCTTTATTGGACAATGATGCAGTGTTGTATTATAATTTGGTTTTACTGGATATTTTAAACATCTGAATCCTTAGTAAGTTATTTTATATTAATCTCATTTACACCTTACTTTAAAGTGCTTTACTTGTGTGGTTTATATGAGTGTCTTTATATTTTGAGTGTATATGAATTTGTTTTACCTCTTTTATCTGTTCCACATATACAAAACATCATCGATATTTTTTACACCTAGTATGTGAATTTTCCTCTCATTATATTTGTTTTAAAGTTTTATCTCTACATTTCAGATTGATTTCAAGAATTCATTGGCAATGCTCTCTAGCTTTCTACACAAACTGTTATTATTGGAATCAGTATTCTGCACGATACCACCTTCGATATCCACTTAAATTGCTATCAGATTTTCCACAGTATTGACATTTAGCGGCAGTGTTAGTGTTTTGACAATTACCGTTCATAAACATTTAGTATTTTAATTAGTGATAAGTGATATTCTAGTTTACTCGAAAGTATCTAGTTTTAAGTTTTGCGTGTGTTAGCTAATAATTTAAGTTTGATATTTCTAAATATCAATACAATATATATATATATATATATATATATATATATATATATATATATATATATATATATATATATATATATATATATATATATATATATATATATATATATATTTTACACGGGCCACAGATTCTTTGATAGCTATCAGGCAACAGTTTCCTCATGAAAGACACTGTATATACCTAGCTCTTTGAGGATAACAGCTTCCATTGCAGAAAAGTCTTAGAGAGATCTAAACTGATATTTGCGTGCATTCGCCTAGAAAAAGCCTATTCTCCCTTTTATACTTTATATATTGGGGCCATACGGGAGATGTTGAAAAATATTTATGCTTGTAGTGCTCATCAACAGTATCAGTCTCCATTTTTGAAATAAAAATAATAGAAATATTGCTTACTAGAATATAGTCATTTTCTGCATAAAATCCTATGCACTATTTATTATTTAACATATAAGTTGTCTCATATATTTGTATCTTGGACCCAGGTATCAAGAAATGTTTTCGATTTCACTGAAAAGGAATCATGTAATCAAAATGTTTCATCTCAAAAATAATTATACGTACTCAAATATACTTTTCAAAATCTTTTTAATTTGAGTCATCACGTGCCTAAGTTGTTCCAAATATTGGAGATAGGAATTGGTACACACAAAAAACGGAATATAATCCTCAACACCTTTAATTTAAATAGTGACCTGCGTAAGGGTACTCTAAAATATTATACACCACACACGATAAAAAAAATAGTCAAACTTTTCAAAACCCTTTTATTCCAAATCACCACATGCCTGAATTGCTTAAATATTATAAACAGAAATTGGTATACAAACAAACAAAACATTTTGGAGTATAATTTTCAAGACCATAAATTTGAATGGTCACACGATGAAATAACAACTCTAAACGATCTCTTGTCGGACCATAACCCTGTCATATTGCAGCTCGGATATGACAATCACGAACCCGACCTCCCAAGGAAAAAGGTACTGTGGCCAGTTTTCACAGATCATCTTAAAAACACCCTTGACAATATTCCGGTTATCCGCAGTATCCCAGTACTCAAGGGTGCAGTGGATAATCTACAGTCCAAAATGCAATGTTCTATCGCACATGCATCAAGGACGTACCCCGTCAAAAGCAATCTCCCGCCATTTCCGTCCAGTATCAAAGAAATGATACTCGAAAAAGAACCGCGTGCGTAGACTAGCTCAATGCACCGAAAACCCCACTGACAAACGAGACGCAAACAGACTCATCAAACAAGTACGATCCGCCCTACAAGAACTCCGCAACAACCGTTGGGAGGAACGCCTGCAAACCCTGTCCGCCCATCTGGCAAATGGCAAAAGCCCTTCGCTCCCAAAAACTTCCGATATACCCACTTCACGGCCGTAATGGTGTCGTATACACGGATACGGAGAAAGCAAGTTCATTCGCAGATCATCTGGAGTTGCAATTAAGCCCGAACTATAACAACGTTGATCTGTCGCACGTCGCAAGAACGCACCGCTATGTCAGGCGTGCGCTTCGCGCCACCCCAGACACAACTATCGGACCCGCAACTTTCGAAGAAGTTTCCTAAATAATCAAATCATTAAAAAATAGGAAACCTCCAACGTAGCCCTGAAAAACCTCTCCCGCAAAGCCGTGGTATTCCTAGTTACGATTATGAATGCCATGCTGTAAAATCAACATTTTTTTTCCATGTGGAAACTGGCCGATATTATCAACATCCTAAAACACAGCAAAGATCTGCTGTTCCCTCAGAACTACAGGCCCATCAGCCTACTACCAGTCATCGGTAAAATCGCCGAAAAGCTGATTCAGAAAAGGCTAGCTTCATTCACCTCTGAGAAACATATCCTCCCAGGCGAGCAATTCGGTTTCAGACACCAGCACTCCACCACAGACCAAGTCCTTTGTGTGGTGAAAAACATCACCGAACGATTTAATAAAAACAAGTCAACTGGTGCAATATTTCTCGACATTGCTCAAGATTTCAACAGGGGTGGCATGCGGGCCTCCTAAACAAACTTCTATCATTCAATTATCCTTTCCCTTTGATTCTGCTAATCTGGTCATACCTGCAGAGGAAGTTACAGATCAAACATATGGGAACCAGATCTAGAACGTACTCAGCCACGGTTGGTCTCCTGCAGGATTCTGCTATCTCTCCTCTGCTGTACAATATATTTGTCGCAGACATTCCGACACCGCCCCTAAACGTGACATATGCACTGTACGCAGACGACACTACCATCCTCAGCAGCCCCACTCAGCCGAGGATAATGACCGAACGACTTCAGACCGCCGTAGACGAGCTGCAAGGCTGGTATAGGAAATCTTGTCTAGCCATAAACCCCGATAAATGTTCAGCAGTTCTATTTTCCAAAAGGAGACACACCTCACGAACACGTAACATTAGACAACCGTCTAATTCTCTGGCAAGATTTAGCCAAATACCTCTGGGTTGCCTCGACAAATGCTTAACATGGCGCCCCCATGTCCAACATGCACGACGAAAAGCATCGATGTTCATTTCGAAGCTGTTCCCACTTTTAAATAGAAATTCCAGATTGTCCACAAACAATAAATTGCTCACGTAGAAAGTCATAATCCGGCCAGCCTTAACCTATGCATCGCCTGCATGGGTCACCGCGGCAGCCACACACATCAAGTCCCTTCAAATCATCCAGAATAAAATTCTGATAATGGTTACCGGAGCTCCATGGTTTGTCAGAAACATTCAGATTCACTCTGATCTGGAAATGCCTTCGATACTTGAGTTTATAACTCAACTATCCACAACTCAGTTCGCAAAAGCCGCTTCTCACCCAAATGCTCTTCCCTGTAGTGCCACCGACTACGATGAGCAACTTCCACATAGGCGTAAGCGTCCAAAGCTTATACTTACCCGTTAACACAATTATTTTGTTTATTGTCTGTTTTTTTTTTAAATTTAGATAATATTAATTTTGTATAATTGATTTTGTCATAATTTTGTAAATTTTCTAATATATATTGATTGTGTTAAATATCTGATGTATATATATATAATAATTTCGCAAATAAAATGGGTTTTATTATTTATATTTGTTATTATTGATCCTTCTATGTATATTTTTAATTTTATATTGTGTTTATATTTTCCCGGCTCTTGACTCCATACTGCTAGGGTGTGTAGTGAGTTATTTATATAATTTTTTTATTAATGAATTTAATGATTAATCAATTTCCCTTTTACTTGTCCAAATTTAAAAACAGATAAATTTATTATATCCTCAAATAATAACACCGCATTAAAATTTTTGTGTATGTCTGATTTTATACTACTACTTTTATACAGATAAAGAAATAACAAAATAACTTAACACCACTACTTAATCAACAAATTCTTATATTAATTACTTGAGCTCTTTTTCTTTGGGTTTTATCTTTGATCAAACATTTTTTTCTTTGCGCTTTTCCAAATTGGTGATTTTAAAATATAAATGAATTTCTTATTTAAATATTATAAACAGATTAGAGGTTTACATAAATTAATGATACAAATTTTCATTCATACATTCATTACTGAAATTTATAAGTTCCATTCACTTTCATTTAAAGAAAGGCCTTTCTATTAGTAAAGAAGTTTATACCTTCGAAACTTCTTGATTCCTTCCTTATCAACCGCTGTTGGCTAGGTTGAAATTCATCGTTGCTAGGCAGCCATCTTGTAGACTCCTTACTTCAAAACAACGCGTCCTTGGCGTCAATCATTATTTTGATATTTGCATACCTTTTCTTGCAGTACTTCTGTTGAGCTTATTGCTCATTCAGGGGACACTATTGATTAATTTACAGTTTCTAACACTTTTAAACTTTAATTTTCCAATTTTACTCATTAATTCACCATTTTGCATTAGCAAAATGCACTGGCATCTTCTCGATATGATGAACCAAATTGAAGAGAGCTTTGTTTCAATTATTTTTACTTCATTTCAAAATATTGAATTCAAAGCAATCTAGTTATTGTCACAAACTGTCAGAAATATTTTCACATTTTTCCATAGAAATATTATTTTGTCTATGTACACAATGAGAAATACATTTACATTTATGGAATTTTGGAATATCAATGTCAATTCACTTAACCCCACTTGTAAAACTTTAAAAACATCACCAAAAACAAGTCTTAAAATACTTAAATATATACAAACTTATTTATCATAACCTTTAAGTAGTGGTATCAGAAATATTACAAACATTTCAAAAGGTTTAGTACAAACTTAATATTTTCTATATATATATATATATATATATATATATATATATATATATATATATATATATATATATATATATATATATATATATATATAAACAAAACACTTTCCATTTTTTTTAACAAAATATGTATCAACTATTTATTAACCAAATTATACCTATTTGTTTATCAGTTTATATTCATTTCAAACTACATTTCATTCCTTCTTAAATGTCCTATTGTAGCTTGAAAAAATACTTTGAATTTCACTACTGTAGTGTCTACTATTCAGTACATTATTTGCATTCTGCCTAAGATTAATTTAAGAATAATTTGCTCCGTTTATTATTTAAGAAATGTCTTTATATATATATATATATATATATATATATATATATATATATATATATATATATATATATATATATATATATATATATATATATATATATATTGTGATGAAGTATTATTTTTTATCGGTCTGTGGTACAAAACGCATAATTACTAAGTCGATAATTAAGTAAATAGAAAATAATTAAATACAAACTATATAAATATTCGCTAAAATATTTTTCACCATGAAATATTTTAAGGCGATTTATATTTAATTAAACGTGTATTTCGTACTTCTTATCTTATCTGGTTGTGATAAGGTGATTAAATTCCAAGCATCGCGGAGTTTTTGGGCGGCTGTGAAATTCATATAAAAGGAGAAGCAACACGGGGCAGAGGCAGTATGGGTAATTCAGCTAATAAGCCGAGAACAGTGGGTCGCCACCAATCCGCACCGATTCCGTTTCCGTTTGCCGTCCGAGCGCACCTGGTTGGCCGATTTCAGTACACGAGAATATTGTTATAGGTGAGAAATTATCCGTTCTAAGTAATTCATATTTTGTAGCGAATTTTCATATTTTTAAATTATCACGCTTCTCAGATCAAATCTCCGCAAGTGAATTAGGCCTGCTTTTCCTGACCTGCCGCCGCCCCTATAGACAATTCCCGTATGTTATATTGTCTTGCATTATTTTTGTGACGATGCTGAGGATTCACAGCTCACCTAAATAATCGAGATATATTCATCTTGGTTTGATCCGGATAGGGACGCTGAGCATTCACAGCCTATCTAGGTCACTCCAAGTGATACGTTCCTTTCCAATTAGCTCTGTACACTTCATCTGGCTCCAGGCTTTCCGCCCCATACAGTATAAGCTCTTGTGTTATTTTAGTGAGGACTCCGAGTAATCTAGATATTTGTGTCCTGGTTTGGCCCTAGCGGAGATGCTGTGGATTCACATTCCGCATAGGCCTACCGGGAACTGTCGTGCCGTCTCCCCTTCCGCCCTTATGCGCCTCCGGTGTTCCGCACTTTGACGAAGAGGCTACAGATGTTACTTTGAACTGGTCTATCGTGGTGTGCCGCCCGTCTGCCGTATACGTGATTTAGTAGAACGCCGTTCGTACCGTATATCTTGCCGAGTCCGTACGCTTTATCCAACACTAGCCCTGGTCGCTTTAGAGAAACCCAAGTTCTGATTAATGTTATTACCTGTATATTTTATTTGTACATAGTTTGTAAATATTGTTTTGTATATATCTTTTGTAAACATTATCTAATCTAAAATATAGGGTTGGGTAAATAAAAGAGCTCGATTAATTTATATCTAACCCCTCATACTTACAAAATCTGCTACACCTGTCGATAAGCCAGAAGTGGTGGGAGCACACCGAGTCAGTGATTAAAGCCCGCTCACTCGGGGGTTACTAAATTTACCCTGCATCATCTAAAGGCTACCGAACCCTTCTCCACAGAGTTAACCAGGTACTTTGATCGTTATCTCGGTCAGAGTTTAGTGAAGAGGTCGCAGACATCCTCAACAGGGAGTAAACCGTTTGAAATCTGGCGCCCGAGATCATCCGATAGTAACCGTCAATCCGTGTCACCGAAAAACGGACTGCAAGCCAAGACCTCGTCAATATATATATATATATATATATATATATATATATATATATATATATATATATATATATATATATATATATATATATATATATATATATATATATATATATGTTTTTAATTAATTTTATTATCTTTGTATTTCAGATCGCCATGCTGTTAATGCAGATCTTTATTGGACAAAACAATGCAGTGTTGTATTATACTTTGCTTTCACTGGATATTTGAAACATCTGCATATTTAGTAAGTTATTTTATATTAATTTCATTTACATCTTACTTTGAAGTGCTTTACTTGTGTGGTTTATATGAGTGTCTTTATATTTTGAATGTATATGAATTTGTTTTACCCCTCTTATTTTTTCCACATATACAAAAACATCATCGATATTTATTTACACCTAGTATTTGAATTTCCCTCTCATTATATCTGTTTTTAAATTTTATTTCTACATTTCAGATTGATTTCAAGAATTAATTGGCAATGCTCTCCAATATTATATACAAACCGTTTTGACTGGGATCAGTATTCTGCACAATACCACCCTCGATATCCACTTAAGTTGCTACCAGGTTTTCCACAGTATTGACATTTAGTGGCAGTGTTAGTGTTTTGACAATTATCGTTCATAATTTATTATTATTTTAATTAGTGATAACTGATATTCTAGTTTACTCGTAAGTACTTAGTTTTAAGTTTTTAGTTTTAAGCTTTGCATGAAGTAGCTAATAATTTAAGTTTGATGTTGCTAAATATCAATACAATATATATATATATATATATATATATATATATATATATATATATATATATATATATATATATATATATATATATCTTTGTTAGCAGATATAAGAAGACATACAAAAGAAGACTTGGTAAAATACATAGAGATTGTAGTTCCAGGACGTGATTATATTTGCGAAAATATAAAAATCGTGGACATTTTAATTCGTTTAAAGTGGTTGCTGACTGGGATGTAAAGTATGCTGTGGGAGTCCAGAAAATTAGACTAAGGGAATTGCAATAATAAATTTTATTTATCTAACATGACAAGTAATGGAGAAACATTACTATTATAATAGTAAATATTGTAAAAATAATAGGACAATTAACAACAACTTTGTAAATAATAACAGGTAGGGATTAAAGCAGGGAGTATCTGAGGCGAATTTATTTACACATATGCATATAAACATACAAAGCATCAAGTCGAAGGTCGATGACCTTAACTTATATCTTGAAGATAAAAAGCGAGATTGCATTCGGCTGGCCGAAACTTGGCTCAGACCGGGTGAGGAAAATGTTATAAACATTAATGAGTTTAGCTTTGTTTCGTGCTATAGCAGAAAAGATAAATTGCAAGAGGGCACTCGTGTGTCATGATCAACAAAAGAGCATAAAATTAATATGTGAGTGCTCAAGTGTGGAACTTCCTAAACTAAAACAGATAAGAATCTGCCTTTATAGGTATCAATTGTAACAAATATTATTTGGAGAAAGATTTCAATTCGACATTTGAAAAAAAGTGCACGTTCACCTTTACAAAATAAACTTTTTACACAAGTAATTAAATAAATCAATGAAACTTGATAAAACAATTTCTCCTATAAAATGCATTACGTTAGGCGACTGTTTTTGATTCTTTTTTTGTTTCAGTCATGGATATAGTTAGAAATTATACAGCTGATTATGATAAGACATTAATTTTCAATAAAATACACCATGAACTGAATCAGTTTTGTAGTATCCATACACTACATGAAGTGTACATAGATTTGTTTGACCAAATTGATGAAAACTTGAAACAGGCCTTACAACGAGATCTCTTGGAAATGGCAAATGGTTTAACTATTCAAGCTGTCAGAGTAACAAAACCAAAAATACCTGAAACTATTAGAAAAAATTATGAACTTATGGAAGGAGAAAAGACTAAGTTGCTTATAGCCATTGAACATCAAAAGGTATTATCATATATTTCCACACGCTATCACACTTTATTAAGTTTTGTTTCAGTTTCAATTTTAAATTGTACATCGCACCAATATTTATCTGATTCGAGTTTCACTGAGATAATTTATTATATTTATCACCATTCAGAACTGTCTGCTGGAAATCAATATCCCAACTTTTGGTCCATAGTACAAAGTAGCTTAGTTTGGCTGCTAGATGGTCCTGAATTGCTATTTTCAATTTCTTTTTTTGTCAAAATTGCTTATGCGATTTCGCTAAAATTTGGTATATAGACATTGTATCAAGGGACGAAAAAATCCATAAAAATTATAATCAAGCCATGTGCGTAAAACTGATTTTTTTTTAGAAATTGGACCCATCAAATTGCTACGCCAATGGAAAAAAAAAATGTTTATTATTATTGATAAAACACATTCCTCTCATGATTTTTTCTAAATTTGCATTTTAATAATCAGAAGCAGTGTACCTAAAAGGAATCATTAAACATGAATAGAAATAAATAAAGATGTGTTCTAACTGTTCAAAGTGTTCACCATTCACATGCATACAATAATTTATGCAACGAAGAAAATTAAAAAATACTCTGCACTACTTGTTCGTTACTTCTAATACTATTTGTTCCATCTTGAATATGTTGCCATAGCTGTTCCTTGTTATCTACAAGTTTCATGTATTGATTTTAGATTTTCACGTCGAAAATAATTTAAATGATTCAAATCAGGAGAACGTAGTGGCCAATTTACTGGGGAATTATTACCTCCACCTATCCATCTATTTGTGTACTACTGATTTAGGTGGTTTCGGACATTTAATAAAATATGAGGTGGAGCTCCATTGTGCATAAACGACAACTTTCTGGAGTTCTAGAGGAAAATCCTTTAAAAAATCTGGCAACGTATCTTGTAGATGTTGCAAATAAATATGTCCTGTTAATTTCTGCGGAAGAATCACAGGACCAACAATAAAAGTACCAATTATTCCGGTCCATACATGATTTGTAAATTAGTGTTGAAAATGTTTATCTTGATGACATAGGGGTATTCTATTTACATAAACGTGTACGTTATGGAAGCTGGTTACCCCTCTTCTTGTGAAACAAGCTCTTCAGTAAACAAAATATTCTTTAAGTACTCTCTAGTAACGACATATTTAAACACCCCTATTTCTCTACTACTCGTCTAATACTTAAATTTGTCTAGCGGCCAAACTAAACAACATTGTACCAAGGTAACTTGACTCAAATCAGTTTATTTTCTTCTAAGGGATAAATCTTTGTATGCTTGAGAATGGTGAACCCCGAACAGTTATTATGACATTTTTGTTTATTTCTATTCATGTTTAAGGATTCCTTTTTGTGAAAACTGCTTGTAATTGTTAGAATGCAAATTGTAATTAGAGTTCAGTTCAGTCAGTAGGCTTCAGAATTTAATTCCATTAGCCACAAATTTTGAAGCAATTATTTTTGCTTTGAATTATCTCTGTTTGATACCGCTGACACATGGTCATTCTAAAAATTAGACTTAACATATTTTACATTTTTTCCATCTACTTATTCTTGTAGGTAGCTTCATAATATTTTCTTTTTTATATAGATCTGTTCATCTTCCTTTTTTTTCCTTTTTTTTCCTTTTTTTTAAAATTTTTAACCATTAGAGTAATCGTGTTTTATCAATTGTACCTTTTGTTGTAGTAAATGGATTACTTTATCTACATTTGATACGAGAACGAATTTTCTTCCATTGGCGTACTAATTTGGAGGATCCAATTTCTAAAAAAAAATCTAATTTCTACACCTATGGCTTGACACTGATCGTATTTTTATGTGATTTTTTCGCCCCTTGTAACAATGTCTACATACCAAATTTGAGCAAAATCGCATAAGCCATTGTTAATACGGTGTATTGTTATTAAATTGGAGACATGACCTAACGTAATAACACACTACATGTTCTAAACAAAGGGTATTTATTAAGGAGTAAAATGAAATATATATGTGTACATATATACATACATGTGATGATAAAAATGGTAAACACTTAAATATAAAACAGTGGGTACATTTACATGTTAAATATTAATATTTTTATATTTAAATCATTATATTTGCTGGTTGACTGCATTCGCAATTTGGCGTTGAAAACAAACTGAAGAAGTTTGCTGAATGGGTTCATTTTCTGCTTACTTGATTTAATCAGTAGTTTTCCAAACCAGCTTGATAAAGAGGAAGTTCATGCAGTTGCACTTCATAATCATAGGTCTTTATCTAGGTTACAACTGTAGTCAAGAATTCCTTTGTTGACATTTATGCATTCTGAAATAAATAAGATATTCGATTGCATCATCGAAATTAGGAAATACATAATACATGATGAATTATTGTTCATGTTTGAACATCTTGGCATCCCCCATGAACTTGTTTGATGGATGCTGAGGCTTCCGTCTCTTGATGACCATTTAAATTAATTTCAAGCTAATTATAGAGCTGTTGATTATTTAAATACTGAATTATTTATATGAAAGCAGTTATATAAAATTAAACTGATAATTATGATTTGAATTACTTTTACTTTAATGCTACCTAAACTAAATTATCAAAGTATTATTAATCTTACTCAAATATATACTATTACTTTCTTCTTCTTTTTCGTCGTCTTCTGGGCTTGGTTGGTACAATTATCCAAAACAGCAATGTAAAGGTGAGTGGCACTGATGATTTTCACGTAGGCAAATTTACTACCAGCAACTTCATGAAACCAGCAAGGACCAAAAGGCCAGTCATTTTTCTTAGTGTCCAAATGCGAAATTCTGTTGATTCTGAATTTATTGGATAGTTCATGTCTAAGGGTGCCCACTCGCCTGGAAAACCGAGAAAAGTCAGGGAATTTGGTTGTTTACACTTAAAACCTATGATCTTTTGTCGCCTGTCGTTTCCATATTTGTTTCGGTTGTCACTTCTGTTTTGACGTTTCTGAGTTCTCTATTTGCTCGTAAAGGCTCTTCCTGTCGAACTAGTGCTCGTGTGTTCTTGCATATCTAGTAACTTTGACATGATTGTGTCTGTTGTAATTTCAATTCCGCTATGTTCTATCGCCATTACAATCGGTGCATCTCTCCGGCAACCGCGCCAGAAGCAATGAGCGGACCAATGATCCATCGAGTTTTAACCCTGCTCATTCAGGTTTCTGTGAAGTGTCTATGATTTCATTGGCATATTATGCCATTGCTGAACATTTCTCTAACCTAAGATTAGATGAAGAAGGAGATAAATTTTCTTGTAAACCCTGTGTTCTCATAAAGATTCTTCAATCCATCCCAAACTTCCTTGGCTGCCGTAGCTTGTTTCACGTGCACATACAAGGAGGGATTGAAAAATAACACGATTTTCGCTTTGGCCCGCTCCGATAGAACAGCACTGTCAGTACTATCACTATCACTCTCAGTTCGACATGCATTTGCTAAGCCCTTCTAGCAGTAGAAAAATTTTCATGGCAAACGACTATTCTTTGTAGCTCTCACGGCCTTGTAATTTTGGAATACTTGTGAGATAGTTCGACGTCATTTTTGACACTCTACCGACACTAACCGCGTGGCTCTCAACTTTGTAAAACTTGTAATTTGAGTCTTTTTTTTTGTTACTCAACGGAACTATTTTGCTCGATCACTTTATTTTCGCCCATGGAAAGTTCTGCGCCCATAACCTGTTAAGATTTAATAGTGGTTTGGGGAAAAAAGGACATGATGCAAAATAACAGGGAATTCCTTTGTTGACATTTATGCATTCTCAAAAAAATAAGATATACCATGCATCTGTTCTGAAATAATTTAGGTTTAAATACATTGTTGGAAAAGTAGTGTGCAAATAATGTCAATAAAAGCATGATAATAATAATGCTAATTATAATTTTATTGAATAATTATGTAAGTATGTAAATAAATTAAGTTTGACTTATAAAAATTAAATAAGTAATAAGTATTAAATTGATTACAAAGATGAAGGTTCATAAGAGAATGACTGAAAAACTCACACAGAGAGTAAAAGTATTGCTCACGCAACATCTTCATCATCTTCATAAACGATATAACTGGTAACTGTTCCATACAACAATCAACTTTAGTATAAAGAAAACAAATAAACATACCACCCAGTGGCGAAATCTAGCATGGCTATTCATACTCAACCACTGAGCGCCACGATAGTTTACAAAAAAAAATAAACAAGTCAACTCCTGTAAGAATTATATTTCACCTAGAATACCTGCACTATATAATATATCAAATATAACTAGAAATTCGTTTAGGTAACTTAAAACCTAAAAAAACAAATTATTTAACTTTTTATTTACGCTCTCATGTGCACACATGGTGCAGGAGTCCTGCCCACAAGACACAGGCAATCATCATAAGAAAAGTACAAATTGCTATAATAAAAGGCATGAAAACAAAAGAAAGTTAGAAAACACACATATGAAAAAAGCTCAGTTTAATTGCCTCTCTGTTCGTTGATGAGGACAAGTTTCAATTTATACTTTAACTTATTGATGTTAAGTAACTTAAAAACATTTGGCAACACATCATAAAATAAACAGACTGTTACAAAAAGCCTCTTTTAAACAATGAAGAACGGTGCTGAGGAAGAACTAATCTCAAGAAATTAGGAGCTGTAATATCGCTCAGAATTCTGTGAGCAAAAACCCCTAAGTGGTGCAGTCTTCTGTTCTTCATAGTCAGGCAATCATCAGCAACGATTTTATGAGTTGAAGGCTCATACTACTTCCTGATACCATACATAAGACAGCAACTCTTTTGGACCTTCTGTATTGTCACAATCAAGCCGAGTTAAAACAAGGTCTGTTAATCAAATTACAGTAATTAAAGTGACAGATTTAGTGATTCACACAGACCCTTTCTCGTCCTCTCGCCTAGGATACGCCTGCTGTGAAATATCAACTTTAAACTGCAATAGGCCCTCTGTATAAAATGTTTAACATGTTAAGAGAACTGTAGATCAGAATCCTAAGTAACGCCTAAAATTTTGGTAACGTAAATGAGAGCTGTCCATGATTCACCACCACTCTGAAGTTCCGAAGTACAAAGTCTTGATCTTTTTTCTACCAAAACACATTAAAAATGACGTTTTCGGATTTACAATTAGAGTGTGTCCCTGAGACAATTGCCTGATATTATCCCAATCTTCATTTATATATCTACACTCCTGCTGATACTGTGTCTTCTTAAAATAATGGTAAATTAGCACGTCATAGACGCAAGCAAGCAATTTGTAATGCTTTAAAGATGCCAAAATATCAGACGTCTAAATAATAAAACAAAGGGAACCTAAAATAGAGGCATGAGCAGTACCAGACTGTATACCAAGACGTGAAGACAGCATAAGATCTGCTGCTTTCTGTCACTCATATAACTTCCCATAAGCTGGGTAGACGAATAGTCTACATTAAAGTATTTAAGCTTTGCACAAAGCAGCTCATGACTAATGGTATCAAACGCCTTTGAATAATAGAGCAACGTCAGCATACTAACAAACCCAGCATCATAATCTTCAATTCGCCAGTAATTGTCGTCAAGGCTGTCTCTGTACTAAGACCCCTTCTAAAAGAGTCTGTGTGTATACTGGACACCATGTCGGCATCCGAGCGTGTCCTGCAGCTCCGCTTCCGCAATTCTGGGATTGTCGATCCGGGGTGGTTCTTAGTGACTGCCGAGGATGGCGAGTCCCTGAGTTGGCGCCTGAACGGATGCTACGGAACTGTAGTGGGGAATAACGTCTTTAGAGCTGTAAGGGCTGGGGACGCCCCATGGCCGGTACGTATCAGCTTTTGACCCAAGAGTCAAAAAGTCAACTTAGAAGCGATAACAAGGATCCTTACTCTTCAGAACCTCTCGCTCCATATTGAGCAACGTCGGCAGCTGGAGACAGCAGGAGAACCCGGGGCATGGCGCCTCGTCTTCTTGGTCAGAACTGAAGTGGCTCGGGGGCGTGGATGAGCAGGGATGGCGGATGATTTCAAGTTGGTGACTTTGAATGTAATCAGAGTGCCGACCTGGATTGTGGTCGCCGCCTCCCGCCCTACGTCAGGCCCCGGAACTAGTACTTGCCTGGAAAGGGGTCCTCTCACCGCGCCACGACTAGTTTGCGGGGCAACTATGGGTATGCTAGATCAACCGGCAGCATAACCGGGATGCCACTGAAGAGCTAGCCAAGATCCTCGCGGGCGGTCTTGCAGGTGTTGTTTTGATCCAAGAGCCTTATATGTATAGGAAGCAAGTTAGAAGACTTGGGGAATCAGCTTCAATATCCTCGTTGGTGGTGAGGCTGAAGGAGAACAACTGTCAGAAAGTGATTGACATCACTTTGGCGAGCAGAGGAATTACAAAGGACATATCTGATTGGAGTGTGACGGAACACATATCATTGTCTGATTATCGTATGACCAGCATTGAACTGGATGTGGACTGTGAGAAGCCTCTCTCCAGGAGAAATTGAAGGAAGACCGACTGGGATACCTATGTAATAGATCTTTGTGGGTCGCCAAGGAGCCGAGGGGAGAGGACTCTATATAATTATTAGACAGTGAGGCTAGAGGGTAAAATAATGACAGCCAATGAGGCTGCTTCACCATTGGTGAATGGGTGGGGCAAGCAGTGGTCGGTGTAGCCGGCCATCAAGATCCGATGTTGGAATCGGAATCTTGCCGATCTACGCGGGCGGTTATCTTCTTTGTTAATGATGTCTGTTAGTTTAGAGAATATGCTTAGAATGCGCACGTTTCTCTCATGACTCATGTCAGTTAACAAATGACAAATAGTGGTATTGTCAGATTAAACTAGGGGAGGGAGGTGGCTTTTGAATACCGTCAAAGTAGGAAGCTTAATATTTATACATAATAAAACGTAGTTCTAGATTGCTTTTAAACATTTTTTAGCATTTTTCTATCTTCAGATTCAGATGAATTGTCGCAAATGGCAACCCCGCTGATTGTTTATTGTGACATACTTTCGTAGCCTGTCCGTTTAAAACCTAATTTGGAGATTTTGTTTGCAATGGCAGCGGAACTCTGATTTATTTGTCTGACCTTGTCTAACATTATAGGCATCCATTCAGCATCCAACATAACCTCAAATCTACCATATTTTTTGATAGAACAATGTTATCGGAATTAATTACAGATAATTAATGGAAGCAAACCCAATAATTTCGTTAATTAATAACCATGATTTTTGCCGGTTGTTAATACTAAGAGTAATATGTAAAGTTAATGTTTAATATGTATAGATAAACATGCCTTGACGACGTGGAAATTACAACCTAACTTAATAAGGTATGATAATAATTTTAACCTTATATCCTTAATATTCATTGTAAAAATGAGGAGGTACTTACATTAAAATGGTCTTCACAGCAATATAACACAGCTTTCTCAGATAACTGGATTTTTCCTTTCGTCTCGCTTTATAACTTTGCACCATTGCTTTCTAATTTGAGCCACTTTTGGAACAATTAAAATAGTTTCTCTGGAGTTTTTATAGTCGTATTTGTACACATTGGTACTATACAGTATTTAAATAAGCTTTATTTTCCATATTAAATAAAATCGCATGCAGAAGCTAAGATTCAATCAATAACTTGCACACAGGGTGTAAACACAGAGAAGTAAGTTCATTGTTGACTGTCCCGTGACGTCACAGATCATGGCGGCAAAATAGTGGTGTTTGAAATCAATTATGAAATTCGCAATTTCAATTTTTTTTACATTATTTTTGTAGTATGTGAAATGAAAAAAATATAAAAAATCATCTTTGTGGGATGTCTATCAGATGTGATAAGAAAAAAACATGCAAATTCTCTATTGCCCATTTAAATAATTTAGCTGACCTATGATTCTTAGGTTTGGATAAATAGTTTTAAGAAAATCAAGGTGTGTGTGCCTACACCCATAAATAGCACACACACGCTTTTAGATTTATTGAAGACTCAGTTGTCTAGAGAAATTTTGACCTTGTCTTGATTGTCCAAGTGTTCAACATTAAATAATAATAATAACACAAGCAAAGTTTATAGGTCAACCAAAATACAATTTGTCAATAAAATACAATATTTCAACAATAAAACAACTTATATATCTTCAATCAAATCTATGAATAAAAAAGTTCAGGATGCAGCAAATGCATTATAGTGAATTTGCATAAGAATTCTACACTATTAGTAAGGTATACTATTCAAACTAATTCTTTAAATTTAAAAGGACCTTGGAGATCGGTTTTCGGGGTCCCAGTTAGCGATCATGTGAAAAAATTTCTATTTTCTATGGAGCTATAAAATTACAATTTGGTAGATATATCAGTCTCTTTAAAAACACTGTGTTACAAGTTTCATTAAAGTTACAAAAGTTTTCCAGAAAAAAATTAAGTATTACAAAGGGAATCTACCTGCCAAATTATAAATATGGCAGGTATTTTTCCTTACTAATTGCTTGGGTGGTTTTGTTTTAGTCAACCCAATCGAACTGGTTTTTGCAAACAAAACAACAAAGAGCTTTTTTAAAACATATTTGTAGTTATCCGCGAAGCTCAGTATGTTATTTTTCTTTAATTTAGTACCCACGTTGTGTTTAAATAGGTTTTACTATTGTTCAAGATTAAATATCCCAGCATAATGGGAATGAGTTATCAGATTTGAAATATTTTTACAAAAATTCTCCACCATAACCTACTTGCTGCACCCCGACCTTTTTCAACACTTGTTTATTGTTGCTGTATCCATATTTTTTTTAAATGATAAAGTATTGTAGCTCTCTATGTGAGACAGACAAATAAGGCAACCTCAAATTCATTTTTGGAAAAATATTTTAAACAAATGAAATGAGGTAACAATTTAAACATACATTGAAAATCTTGGTTCGCTGCTTTGTTGCGCGGGTTCTCCTCCCCCTTCTACATGCCTGCAACCACCCTCAATGCATAAACAGGAAAAATTATTGGGAACAACCCCCAAGAAAGTTACGGGACCTGCAGTAAACAGGGGTTCTGGGCAGAGTAAACAGGATTATAAGGAAGTATAGCTGCAAAATGGGATAAAGGCAGCTCATAGAGGTCCATCTAAGCTGGTTTCTTCACACTTTCCGCACCATTTCCTTTTTATCTTCTTCCCCACCCAGCGCCGCTATTCACTCCTGGTCCAGTAACTTTCTTGGAGGCTGTTTGCAAGACATTTTTCTTGTGGTATGTGCATCCATAATGGGTTCTAAGCATGTTTCTGAAAAACAATTCTAAAAGTCCCCTGTGTGCTTATCTGCAAATTTACCACTTGATTACTATTACTGTATCCATACTTATTGAAAATGAAATAAAAACTCTGGAGGCAGCAAGTGCGTTATGGTAGTGAATTTTCATAAAACTATTTTTTAATAGCAATAATGTGTGTTTTTTTAAGAAAGCAGGCATCAAATTTGGTTACCAGTATAATCTATATAGTAAAAACAATGTGCCATGTTTCATCAAAATAACTTTATTGTTTGAAAATGTACAAAAATTTCCGAAAGTAAACTTAAAGTGTTCCCGAAAAAATTCGTTTCTTGGTCAACCTTATAGGTTAATAGCAAATTGAGCTATTCAAATATTAAGCATTTGATCAAAATTCGCTACCATAACGCACTTACTGCGTCCAGAATTTTTTTCTTACAAACATGCATTATATTTCGATGGAAAATGCAAAAATGCAATAACATAAGGCGTGTTTGATTAAAAAAAAAAAAAAAAATTTCTATCACCAACGACTTATGGGCCACCCTGTGATTGTAGAAATAATTTTTTAAGATGTAGCTCAAGACACCCTATAATTAATATATACAATTTTTTTTCCTATCTTGTATAATAACAGATATATTGAGCTTTATTGATTTTTTTACGAAAATTCTACAACAATTATATACTATTAAACGAGAAGCTCTATAGCTAAGACTACTGCCAAGCGTCAGAGAAAGGGTTTATTTGAAATGAATTTTCTGGAAACATTTTATTAAAATGAAGGACAATGACGGTTGAAACTAAGACTTCAGGGTTTGTAAAACATTCTTCTTGAGACACTTTATTTCCATAGCCCGTATTAGATTCAAGTTCTTTTCCTAAATGTTGCCAATTTTGGCGTTTAAATCGCAACTTTGACGTTTTGTGAAAAACCTCAATTTATTTTTCTTTAAATGCCTATAACTTTTTTGTCTTGTGATTTACAGAGCTAAATTTTGGTATGTAGCTTACCTATAAGGATGTAAATGTACCAAATTTGGTTGCCCTTACTTTGTTAATTCCTGAGATATAAATTTTTTTTGAAAGAAAACACAAAATTTTTCGGGAAAACCTGGACCGATTTTCCTGGCTAACGAACTTATCCAAGCCATTTGCAAAAGGAAGGTATTCACCAAATTTAATCAAAATCGGCCCATTATTTTTTGAGTTATCGGTGTGATACATACATACATATATATATATATATATATATATATATATATATATATATATATATATATATATATATATATATATATATATATATATATATATGTATATATGTATATATGTATATATGTATATATGTATATATGTATATATGTATATATATATATATATATATATATATATATATATATATATATATATATATATATATATATATATATATATATACACACATAAATATATATGTATGTATATATGTATCACACCGATAACTCAAAAAATAATGGGCCGATTTTGATCAAATTTGGTGAGTACATTCCTTTTGCAAGTGGAAGGAATATTGGCGCAGGTATTCCCGGAAAATTTTGTGTTTTCTTTAGGAAAAAATCGATATCTAAGGAAATAGCAAAGTAAGGGCAAACAAATTTGGTACGCGTGTTTATATTATAAAGAGTGAACCCTGTTCCAATTTAGGTCTGTAAGTTTGAAGACAAAAAAGTTGTGGGCAGTTAAAGAAAAAAAAATTGGAATTTTCCTCAAAACGTCAAAATCGCTATTTGAAACGTCAAAATTCGCAATATTTAGACAAAGAACCTGAAACAAATACGTATTATGAAAAGAAAATGCCGCAAGAGTGTTCTGCAAACCCTTAAGTTTTAGCTTCAATCGTCATTGTCGTTCATTTTACTAAAATATTTTCAGAAATTTCATTTCACATAGACCCTTTTCTGATGCTTTGGCGGTAGTTTTGGTTAAGTTTATGGTTCAATGGTCTATAATTTTTAGCTAGTTTTTGTAGAAAAAATTCTTTAATGAGGAGACAGCGACTTTTGAATTTTAAAAACATTTCTTCAAATGAGCACGAACTAGGCCCCCTAGAATCCATATCCGGGTTTAGTTTCAGTTTTTATCTGTTTACATAAATACAGGGTGACACATTTCTACGGTGTTATTATACAAGATACGAGAAAAAGTTGCATACGTTAATTATAGGATGTCTTGTGCTGCATCTTATAGAATTAGTTTGACAATCACAGCAAGGCCCATTAGTCGTTAGTGATACCTAAAATTTTTCGAACATATATACTTTTATACGAGCTTATATTATTGCATTTTTTTATGCATGTTTGTAAGAAAATAAATCGAGACGCAGTAAGTGCATTTCGGTAGCGAATTTTCATTAAATGCTTCAAATTTCAATAACTCAATTTGCTATTAACCTAATGCTTGTTGGCTAGGAAACCAGTTTTCTTGGAAACATTTAAAGTTTATTTTCGGAAAATTTTTGTACATTTTCAAACAATAAATTATTTTGATAAAATATGGTACATTGTTTCTACTATATAGGTTATACCAGTAACCAGATTGATGCCTTCTTGCATTAGAGTGACATATTTACTATTAAAAACATTTTAATGAAAATTCGCTTGCTGTGTCCAGACTTTTATATTTTTAAGATAGTTGCCAAACTCATGGCCTACGTTCTTAATGTGAATTCATATTTATTATTTGTCATATATTTTTCAATGTATGCTTCTTAAAAACTAATACTTCCAATGTTTTTTTTCTTCTAAAGGCATCTAAACTGACTTATTGTCTACTTGTTATCATTCTCAATATTGGCATTATAGAAGAGAGAAGTGAGACCTTCTTTTTCTCTTTTATTTAAAGGAATGCTAACAACAGGAAAAATGTCGCAGATATGTATAGGGTATGCTATATCTAGTCGACGTAATATTAAATTTTCTATCCAAAACTACATAGGGTGGTCATTTGAAAAAAAAGAAGAGTTTTTGATCTTTGAAGTTTTCCTCATTCGCCATTAAATTTTGAACATACTGTATAAATGAGATCAATTATCCTTATACATTTTACAAACCTAATATCTGTACTAGCAACTAACAAAATTTTACTTCTATTACGAAAAATAAATGACAACGAATGGCTTCAATATTTCAATGCAAATGAATAAACATTTTAAAAAATCATATTAACTTTGAAGGTAGGTAAGTTGATTTTGGTGTCCACAGACTTTTACGTACAATCCAAATATGTGAAGATATACAGGATGTTTCATTTAAAATAACACAGTTGATCGCTACTTCCGGTTAAATCAGAAGTGATACGGTCTCCAAATTATTTTACATGGAAAGAGCGTGATGTCTTATATATGAATGCAAAATTTTCAGAACTGAAAAACGTTAGTAACTAGAAGAATGTCTTACCAACGTATTTCGTGACATATCCTATATAAATACACATTACATACATTGGTTATCTTAAAATGTAGACTAACTTATAAATACGTGACAAAAATCCTCCCCAAAAACACAAAAACATCAATATTTGATCACATACACACCTATAACCGGTGTGGCAAAATATCCATACAAAGCTAAGTGTCACTAACAATCTTATAAAATTCCAATGACACTATTTTTAGGCATCAGTAATAGCCTCGGTGATCCAGGGGTAAGAACGCCTCTGGACCCAATGCCCCCGGGTTTAATCCCCAAGAAAAACCACAAATTATTTTTTAGTGCATACTGTAAATTAACATCAACCAATGTTGTGACATTGTGTTTGAGCAAGTTCAACGCCTGCATGTTAGTTAGGCTGGCGGTCGCTTGCACCATGCACTGTTGCACATGTTAAAGATCTTTACCCCACTTACAGAAAGAACGGGATTCGGCAAAATTTCCAGGATAGTGAGGTGGAATTAATGTCTAACTAAAAGCATGTATTGTGCGTCTCCCTTCTTCAAATATGTTTTTTTACAGTTTTTTAAATGCCGCCAAATATACAAGGGCTGTCACATTAGGTGGAAGTGAATTATCTATCTTTGGTGCCCAAAACAAGTACGATCTCTGAGAAGAAGAATCTTATATGAGAACCCCTGTCTAGTACTGTTGAAACAACCCAACCTTCTTTAAGCTAATTAATGGGCTCAGTTGTTATATGCCTAACTTCGAGTATAGCGACCTAACAGTTTCTCAACTCAAACCTCACAAAGGTCGATCCAAACTCTTAAACTCTACAAGCAATATCACACAGGCATTATCATCGGTAAAGTTGCCGGTAAATAGGTGGCCGCCAGCTTTTAAGCAGTGGAAACGCGCGGGGTGCTTTCAAAAGATATTCATAAAAGCGCGCCAATTGATTAGTTTTACACATATTCCTGGTTATTTGAAAATACGTTACTGCTCAATTACTTCTAAACCTACTGCTGATCCAACTTCAATCAAGAGCCGTTGAACCCTATCAGCAGCTGTACCTTCTGCTTACTGTCAGAAACACTCGCACGTTAGCTTTCTTGTTAACACTCAAAACTTTTTTGAACAATTTATTTATTGATTATACAAATATTACACTTAAAACTTAGTAACAAAAAATGATATAAATATAAGAATAAATTATCAACGTAAAAGTGATAATATAGCACAACTTGTAGACCGACGAGTGACGGAAAAGAATGAAGGCCTCTCAAGTGGATGAGTGCCTACTTATAGTTTTCCCAACTAGTCCATTGTCTATTGAAGAAGGTCACTTTCAGGATACACGTGCATTTCTGTGGGTAAACATCCATTGTATATTCATTTCTATTGCAGCATTTTCTAATGGGTATTTCCATATTGCTTACTGGGCTGTGTGCTGTCCTCTGTAGCTAAAATGTATGTATAAAGGTCTATTGTTATCGACTAAGTTAACTCATCCCTTTGAAGAACGAAGCTACGGGTCGTTCCGGATTTTCATTGGAAAAACCGGTTTGGCTTCTTTTCGGTGTCTTCTATCTTGGATTTCCTTAATTTCTTTATGCCGAACTTTATGGCTGCTGTTATGAGTGCTATTACTAAAACCATGGATAGTATAATGGTCCAAATACTTGGGTGGTAGATTGGTAGATTGATTTTGTTTGGAATTCTGTTTATTATGGATTGGAGTTGATTTTGGATGTTGTTGATGTGTAGCTGAACATTTTCTAATTTTAGCTCTGGCAATTTGATTGGAAATTTTGGTGGTGCTTCTTCTGTTTGGAATTCTATTTTGGAATGTTAAATATTTGTTGGGTGTGTGATATTAGTTGATTGCATTTGTAAAATTTCCTATTTGTAATTGACATTTCGGTTTAAGGCTTACTAATTTTGTTCCCTTGATAATTTTGGTCTCTTCTTTTCCTTCACAGGCCACTCTTGTTTTCGTCTCTTCTGGTACTATAATGATGTACTGGGCGTTACCATATTCTGAAATCGTTGTTTTCTTGATTTTGACTACTTCTTATTTACAGTTATTGATTGGTTTTTGGAAATTGATTAATTTAATTTCGCATGGATTGTTTTCATTAAGTGTTGTTGGGTTGTCGTCTTCGCAGAAATACAACTGATTCTTTAGAGTTTTACATTTGTCGTCCCTGTATGCATATTGTTTGCTACTAAGGATAATGCAATGCATGTATTTGGCTGTTGGGATAAATGTGTCCGGATTTTTGGTTGCAAGTAAGGTGTATAATTGATAATACGTATAATCTGATTCATCGATTAGTGGTATATCTATTTGAAAAATAATTTTGAAATCGATTTGGACTGTTTTGATTTTAAACACCTTTTCGTAAAGGGGTCAGTCATCTGTAGTTATTAATCTTGAATATGTTATTTCATTTTGGATTTTAATTAGTTCTTTTATTATAAATTTTGGTTTTAATATTGATGTATGTGAGCCTAGTTTTGAGAAGGTAATTGCATTTTCAGTTGTTAGAATTATTTCTTATATATTATTTACTAGGTAACCCATTTGCGTCAACAATTCTAAGTGTTTAACTATATGAAAATTAGTTAATTGTTCGCTTTTCAAACTATCGATTGTATACTCTAATTCGTTGATACTGGTAACAATTGCTTGTTGGTTATGATTACATTTTTCAACAGTCTGGTTAAATTCTGAGATTGCCTCTATCATTAAGGACGTTTGTGCTTTCGTTTATTCGTGCATTTCGTTTTGATCGTTATGTAATATGTTCAAAGCTTGATAACGTCTTTCGCCGTCTTCGGCGTCTAAATTACCTGTGATTGATTTGAATATTGAGCCTAAACCGTTGATAATTCCTCTCTTTTTTCTATTACTCTGGTTATTATTATGTTATTCAGAACTATCCTATAAAATACGTCATCTATATTAGTTATGCTAAAGTTAATGGTTAAGATAAAGTTATGATATTCTAGTTTATGATCCTCATTTAAGATTTGTATTGTGTCAGCGTAATAGGTCTTTATTTTGTTATAGTCAACATATAATTGCTTCAGGTCATGTAGGAGTATCATTTTCCATTTACTGTTTCCTGAGTGTGCTGTTCTTATTCATCTTGGTAGTATGTGTGGATTGTTTGTCAAGTCTTGTAATTGTGATTTAGCTCTATCTAGAATGAAGAACCTGAAATACGGAGATTTCTTAGATGGACAATTGATTGTTCGTCAGTTTTATGGATTAAAATTATTGCTTTGTTATGTTCTAATAGCGAGATTATTGAGTAAGGTCCCGAGAAAGGATTCTTGTGTTTTTTATGGAAACCCGGTGGAAATCTTTTTGTATATCACGTCTCCCTTAAATGGCTGATTTGTATTTTTGTTCGTTCGTTTTAAGGTGTAAAGTTTTGAATTTTCGATTCTGTCGTGTATTACGTCATAAATAATTTTCATTCGTTCCTTGTGTTTTGTATTGTACTCTTGTGTAATTATTACTTCAGGCTCATAGCTAAATAACGGGGGTATATCCGAATATTAACTCGAAAGGTGGTTTTAACGTTTGCGGGTGTATTGATGAATTATAAGCAAATACACAATAAGGTATTCGGTCTATAGGTTTCATATCTTTGAATTTTGTTTTCAATAATCTATAATGTTCAATAATTGTGCTGTGAAATCTTTCTATCGGACCGTTTGACATAGGATTTTGCGGTGTTGTCACGTGTAAATCGATTTGATATGCTTTTAGTAGCTCTATATACTATATTTGAGAACTCGGTCCCTGCGTCAGAGATCACGGTTCTACAGCTGCCATATTGAGAAAAATATTTATCTACATTTTTTGAAATATCTTTCGCATTTTTACTTTTTATTAGAAATGCTTAGCCGAATTTACGAAGGGAGTCAAATACTGTCAAGAATTGGAAGGTTTCAATTTGGAAAGTGTCAAGGTGTAATATCTCTAAAGGCCTAGATACTGTGGGTGTGTGTTCTAATGATATTAATACCGGACTTCTGTCATATTTATATGTTTTACATAGCTCACAGTTCTTTATGAGTTCGTCGATCTGTTTCTTTAGATTTGGAAAGTAATACTTTTTTTTTTCATTCTCATATATGTTTCATCAACGCCTCTATGGTTATTTCCTTCGTGATAAAGAACCCTCTCTAGCTTCTAAACCTCTGTAAAATTTAGGCGATTCTACGTTATTGAAATTTTGTTAAGTGCCGAACTCACTGATTCATAATCCCCTCCGTTTATTAAGATACAATAATATTTCTTTTGGGCTAGGCAATACTTTTATAGAGTCTGTTTGATTTGGGCCATCTAAATTTATGCTAGCATGAATGAAACTTCTTTTATCTTTCCTGACAGAATATTTTTGGGGTCTCTGAATTTCTGAAAAATATCTGATTTGTTTTACTGTTAATTATCTCTTCTTTTTATATCGGCATGCCTGGTGCAGACTACGAACCTGCGTTTCAGTTTTCCGTATCATCATCGTCTATACTTATAATTTTTTTTCTGCTCGTCTATATTATTTATAATTGATTGGTTTTTTATATCTATCGGATATATTTCAATTCTTGATAATGCGTCTGCTGTACAGTTTAATTTTCCTTTCTAGTTAATTTTCTTAGAAAAAATTCACAAATGGGGGATATCCCACTTTTGAATTTTGAGAAAATTTCTTCATATGACCGCAAACTAGGACCCCTAGAACACACACACACACACACATATATATATATATATATATATATATATATATATATATATATATATATATATATATATATATATATATATATATATATATATATATATATATATATATATATATATATATATATATATACCCGGCAACGGTGTAGATAGAATGTAAACCGGTGTTTTTGCTCTCGATTTGTTTTGCGACGTTTAGTGGTAAAAAGTGGCAATCAAATTCTGATTTTGAAACTTGTATAATAGTGTTGTGCAATCATCATGCTTGAGGTAGGAAAACTGTGCTGTCTGTATCCTTTAAGTTGATCTACATTGTTGTTTTGAACTGTTAGTTGCTTATCTTGAATTTTATTCGGGATATAATTTTAGTTAAATTGCGTTGAAAAGAGGTAGAATGTTGCCGGACTTTAATTTTTTACTCCTTTTTAGTAACTAGTTGAAAGTTAGGGAAATGCCTGAGTGTGGTGTCTGTAGTCATAAATGTGGCAGACACGATGATACATTGATATGTTCAAGATGTAGTCGCTGGTTCCACGTGCGGTGTGCCCTCATGTCGATCGAAAAGCATTGTGCGCTCAGACAAGAAACCAACCACTTATGTCAGTGGTTCTGCGGGGGGTGCGCAGGTCCTGCTGCTGCTGTGGTGCAGTCTGGGTCTCCGACTGCCGTGAATGCCGCTGATAGTGGCGACCGCTTCTCCATGAGTGATTTTATGTGTAGGTTGATGAAAGTGGAGGACAACTACATTTCTGAAATTAGAGACATGAAGAAAACCATTTCTGACCTAAGTGCTGTCTTCATGAAGCAAAGTGAGGATATAGCCAGCCTGCGGGATTTAGTCTGTCACAAAACTAGGTGCTACTTACGCTTCGATTGCTTCGGCATCTACTCAATCATCCATTTCTTGTGCGGCCTTAGAAGTCACAGACCAACAGGGACACAAAGTCTGACATTCTGAAGAATGTGAATCCGGTTAAGTCTGATATCTGATATCTATGTTAATAAAATAAAGCATATCAAGGATGGTGGCCTTATTCTTACGTGTGGCAGAGGAGAGGAGGCTTCGAAACTGGTGGGTTTGATGGATTCCAGGGTTTCGGAGGACTACATTATTCGCAGACTGGGGACTGTTAGGCCTAGACTTAGAATTGTTGGCATGTCGGAGAAAATTCACTCAAAGGTTCTATATATATATATATATATATATATATATATATATATATATATATATATATATATATATATATATATTTATTTATTTATTGATTTTATACAAATACTCAACGGGAATTGTCCCTTTCTTTTGCAAGTGGCTTGGATAAGTTCGTTAGCCAGGAAAATCGAATGAGGTTTTCCGGGAAAATTTTTTATATTTTATTTTATATTTATACTCCTCCAACTTTAATCTCCATCTCAACAATTTAGAATTTGGTTGTTTTAAGGAGAATGGCCATTTTAATGGTTTGTGGTCCGTGTATATTGTAAATTTCCTGCCGTACAAGTAGGGTCCAAAATAATTTGTGGCCCATACTCTAGCTAATTGTTCTTTTTAAATAGTACTATACCTGGACTCCGTATCATTTAACGTTCTACTTGCTTATGCTATATGTTCTCCTTGGCTTAGTATGCCAGCGATGGCTACATTCGATGCGTCAGTTGTTAGAATACATTCTTTTGAAAAGTCATGTTTAACCAGAAGGTTAATCGTAGCCGAAGGAATCTAACTTCGGATCTTTGACGTGCCAAACACCCTTATTCTGGCCGCTCTCATCTTTAAGGTCATACGTCCATGGAGACACATTCCTGCTAATATAAAACGGGCCTACATATTTCGGTGCAAATTCACTAGCGAAGTTCTTCGTTGCATTTGACAACACATAATTCTTCTTCATTACTAGTTGGTCTACCTTAAACTCTTAATAGCGTCTACGCAGGTTATACCTCGCGACGGCTTTCTTGGCGGCATTCTCTAAGCTTCGTATCACGTCTTTGTACACCTTAAAAACGGTATTCCTACTCCTGTCTATCGATACATCTTCACCTTGTCCATTCACATCCATCTGATTATCATAATCCGCTCCTGACAATGTCATACTTCTTCCAAAATTCACATAATATGGCCACAACCGAGTCGTCTCGTGCCTAGACATTCTCAGTGCACAAGTTACTCAGTCGGGTTGGCCTGTGGATGGTAGTTTGCATTAAACTTCAAGTTACACTGGTATTTCTCCACAAACTTCTTGAAGGCTGTAGATGTAAATTGCGGCCCATTATCACATAAGATCAATCTGGGGATGCTGAACAACAGAAATACACCTTTCAAACTTCTAATAATAGCGTCGGTGGTTGACTTCCGCCTGACCTGACCTGACCTGACTAGACTAAGATAAAGTTATTGCCTTCCAATGAACGAGGTAGGGGACCCACTAATTCTATTGATATCATTTCCCACGGTCTCGACGGTTTAGGATGGGACACCATCATACCTTTGGAACCTCATTGATCTAACTTGTGTACAGCGCATATAGTGCACCTACGAACATAACTACGAGCATAACTTGATGCATCTTAGGCCAATAATATCTATCTTCCAACCTCGAGTAGTTCTTATAAACCATATGGTCCCATATGATCCAATGTAGCCGGATCATGCGCCTCTGTTATAAGTCTACGTCGTTGGTCTTTAGGAATGAATATCTTCCAAAAATCTTGCTTAGGTGTAAGCGTGGGATAATCCTACTTCACATACTCATATAACTTATCTTCAGACACTCGCCAATTCCCAAACTTAAGAGGCGTAGTCTGTACCCTCTATCATCTTCAAATACCACTTGTCCGTAGTTTTCGGCTCTGTCTTTACACTGTCTAAGACTGGTACGGATCTGCTCAAAATATCTGGCACTACATTATCTTTTCATTTCCTATGCACAATCTCAAAATCATACTGCTGCAGGCATACACCCATCTTGCAAGTCTTCCTGATGGATCCTTGAGGCTATACAACCACTTAAGACTATAATGTTTGGTGACAACAGTAAACTTAATTCCCTCGATGTAAGGATGCAGCTTTTCGATTCCTCACAAAACTCCTAAACACTCTCGTTCTGTCGTGGAGTAGGTACGTTCCTGGCGTCTCAAAGAATGACTCAGGTAACAAACCACATGTTCAGTATCTGGATGTATCTGAGACATCGTCCCAATACCATAACCTGATGCATCAGTGTATACGATAAACTGTAAGGTATAATCTGGACAAATTAGGATGGGTGCAGATATCAGCCACTCTTTAATCTTCCTAAACGACTCATCACATTCCGGGGTCCAACAAAACTTTACATTCTTATTTAATAACGCTGTAATCGGTGCAACAACAGTAGAGAAATCAGGACAAAACCTCATATACCAAGGTAACGTACCTAATAAACGTCTAACGTCGTTTACATTGGTTGGAGTAGGGAGCTCATCGTTCTAACCTTATCGGGATGTACTCTCAGCCATTCTATATCTACAATGTATCCTAGATACTTCTTCTCAGGCTTACAAAACTGACTTCTCCCAATTCACAGTTAGGTTATCTCTTCTCAAACGTTCAAAAACTTCCTCCAACACTTCAAGGTGTTTCTCAAAACTTGGAGTCGTGATCACAACATCATCTAAGTACACAAACACATGTGGTTCTCGATCAGATCCCAGTACATTATCAATTAAACATTGCCATGTCGCAGGAGAATTATGGAGACCAAACGGCATCCTCTTGAACTGATATAACCTTCTATTGGGGACGGTAAAGGCAGTATAAGCTCTTGAAGACTTGGCAACGGGGACTTGGAAAAATGCAGTCTTCAGATCCAGACTAGAAAGATACTTTGAATATCGCAGTTTATCTAATGTATCAGTAACCATTGGCAAAGGATAACCATCACGTTCGGTTACTGCATTAAGCTTCCTATAGTCAACACAGAACCGGTAGCAACCATCCTTCTTGACAAGGACTATCAGAGATGCTCACGGACTACTGCTGGCCTCCATAATCTGGAAAACTGGTATAACCTTGGGATTTGGGAATGAACATTTTTTTGTCAGTATGACTGTCATCTGTTAGTAGCCACGATATTTTAAGAACGAATTGAGATGTTGTCTTCGACATATCTTCTAGTTCCTCGTCGATGTACTTCTGAAGCACTGGGGATACCCTATAGTCCCTCTGCTTAATCACCTGTGCATTTGTTTTAATTACATGTTCTGTCATGTTCGTACATCCCAAACGATTACCAAACAATGCATTGTTTCTGTTGATCAACCCTTCCAACTGTTCTCGCTGTACCATAATAAGGCCTGACTGATCATGAACAACTACCGTGCTGACCTCAGGACCGAAAAATTGCCACTCATTATGTCTCAGATCCCCAACGATACTCATCCTTATCCAAAAGTCTGCTCCCATGCGGCAGCTCAGGAACAACCATCACCTCTATCAACTTCAAACGGTCTCGAACCTTCATCGGTTACTCGAGATATTCCACCAGCTACTCAAAATATTCCATGTGTTACAGGAAATATTCCACTAGCTACCTGAGACATTCCACCTGTTACAGGAAATATTCCACCAGCTCCCTGAGATTCCACCTGTTACAGGAACCTAAAAACAAGAATGTGGACAACTATAAAAAGACTCGTGGCTTTATATTACCTCTCGTCCATATAGGGCTGACGTGGTATTACTACGAAGCTTGTCTTGTCTATTTAGTTCTGCAGTAGTCAACAAACCGCCCTTCTTCAATTTCGTGGTAACGACTCGAAATGGCGTCCTTCTCCGATACAACTGATGCTTGCCTTCTGTACCTCCAATCTGATTCACACACGTCTAGAGCCCCTGAACAGTGTTAGCGTTACATGTAATTTTGCTTTCATAATAATCTTTTTTTGCTTGCCTAATTATACTTGTCAAATTTTGGTACTGACGGTATTCTGCAACTATGTTGTGATCACCGGGATGTCTTTGTGTCTCCCTGTTCAGCCAGTTTTTATGTTTGAGGGATTTCACGATTCCTGCAGTTATCCACTCTTTTTCATCGAGATTGCTCTTTTTAATTCTCCTGACTTTGGTGTTTCTTCCAATCGACAATTCGCATGTTTTTTTTTCTTATCACATCTGATAAACATCCCACAAAGATGATTTTTAATAAAAAATTTTCATTGCACATACTACAAAAATAACGACGCAAAAAATATTTGAAAATGCGAATTCCATAATTGATTTCAAACACCACTATTTTGCCAGCATAATCTGTGACGTCACTGGACGGTAATGTCACAATGATAATGACCTTGCTTCTTTGTATTTACATCACCACGATGTTGAGAAACAAGCGAAAGTATTTATCATACCATAGGGCAAATGTAAACACGTCATTTATTCACTGTACAAGTACGTCACGACCAATAACAGAACGTTCGCAGTCACATGATAATAATTCGATTTTTTATTTATTTTAAAAGTCTTTTTCTGTCCACTACATATGTTTTTGGGTATTTTCATGCGTGTAATAAGGATCTATGTATCAAAAAATATTAGATAAATATTAAATTCATGTAATAGAATATTGTCTATTGCGTCCCTCATTATGCGAATGAGCGCAACAATAGCATCATTAAAGCCTTCTATTGTATAAATGTCTATCCATGTTTGAGTCGCAAGATATCCTCTAAAACCCTGTATATCAAGATATTTTTTGTAAAATGTTGGCTTCCTCTGGTTACAAACTTCTTTTGTACTACTCAAGGGTACAGCCACAAGGGAAAGGTAAAGATGATCACTAATTATATGAAAGTATTATTTTTTAGTATGATTGTTTTTATTTTATTGCAGGTTGTAGAGAAAGATGCAGAGACTGAAAGAAAACGTGCGATTATAGAGGCAGAAAAGGAAGCTCTAGTCGCAAAAATCCAATATAACCAAAAAATCATGGAAAAAGAGTCATTACAGCGGATAGCTCAGATAGAAGATGAGATGCATTTAGCAAGACAGAAGAGCATTGCTGATGCGGAATCTTATAAAATGAAGCAACAAGCGGAAGTTAATAAATTACTGTTTACACCTGAATATATTGAACTTAAAAAGTATGAATCTTTAGCAGGAAACAATAAAGTTTACTTTGGACGGGATATACCACAGACATTCATCAGTTCTAGTTGTGGAAATGAGCAATTCATTACCAGTGCAGATAAAGAAGTAAATGCTAAAACTGGATCTTAATTTGTTTGTTGTGACTTAATAGACTGTTTCTTCACTCTCAAAGCTGAACATAGGCATTTAACATACATTTCATTTTTAATAGTTATATTATCAATAGTATGCACAAAGCGATCTTTCTTTGCCCTAGGCATACTGCAGAGTTTTATGGTGGCAAGGTATTTCATGCAATGGTTTTTATTAAACAATGAATAAAAATATATAGTTAACACTTACTAATAAAACATAAATACAAAATCAGAAGCAACTAAAGATAAACTACAGTAAGTATTCAAATAACCCCCCGTTTTGAGCCAAGCAATGTTCGATCCACATTTACCATCGCTAAAACGCGTTCTTAGAACCTACCAGCTATCTGTCGATTACCTACAATAATATTTTTCTATATCCTGGTGAAGAAGTTGAAATTTTTCTTACTCACCGCCCCTAACTTCTTATTCTACAGAAATATTTGCACATTTTTCAAATTTCTGTACTTACTTGGTTTGGATGGTACTTGTAGAAGGTATTGATCTGTTATCAAACTTTACACAAATAAAACACGAACTACCCTAAAACTCTTTCTTTCTGTAATTATTCATTTTCATAGTATGTATTATGCAAATTAACAATAAATTATTGTATGGCAAGTCGAACAAAACAATTATTACTAATTTATTTGACAAGAACTGCGAAAACTAATTTTAAATCCTTGCGCAAAATTTAAAAATCACAACATTTTTAACGAGTATTTTCAAATTAAAAATGAATTACCAGCATAACATTGGTATCATAATGATGCAAAATAATCTTATCTTACTATTGACACCATTACCGCTTAGGTTAGTTCAACTGGCGAGCAGGAATCAGCACAAATGTCCAGTACCATGCAAAATCCCTATGTTCGTCTTTGAGAACAGACAGATGGTATATGTGTATGTGTGTGTGTGTTTTTTTTGAGTATGCATAATTGAGATGTTGATTTATTGTTTAAATAAAAAATTGCACTTTCTAATAAATGTGCCTACTTCCAAGAAAAGCCTCTTGCATATATATATATATATATATATATATATATATATATATATATATATATATATATATATATATATATATATATATATATAAATTAAATTATTTAAAGAGAATCTGAAATCTGATTTTTCTGAACATGAAAGTATGGAATTTCTGGTCCATATTAGACAGAAATCTGCAGGAGTTAGTTTATATACCACAGTGCTTAAGGTATCCAACATGACTCACTGGCGTGAAGACAGCAGAGATATATAATAGAAATATCAGTGTGTACAAGCAATTAGTCACTCGCATCTATAAGATTCAACAGGTGAACAAGCACTGGCTTCCTTCGTACAGTCTTAATGTCATATGCAACACTGTCCCCACAAAGTACGTGCTCGACCAGAGTCCACCATGTTGCCCTAATATAACCGCCCAGTGTGAAGGCCTGCAAATTTAGAGAAAATTAAACAGGACATTGTTTAGTAGTTATTGAAGGAGATGCCCGGAATCATACCTGTGCTGAGAATCACTCATTTTACTTCCACATTCTCAATATGTGTGGGAGTATGGCATCGGTGACAGAAATTTCACAGAAAATTTTTCGCTTAAACATTGTAAAAAACGTCAAAACATATAGAAAACATGATTTGGGAATGACCATTTTTTTGTTAGTATGACTGTCATCTGTTAGTAGCCACGATATTTTAAGAACGCATTGCGATATTGTCTTCAAATTTGGTATACAGTTAGCACCCGACAAATGAACGGTTCGGATTGTTTTTGGGTAAAATCGCGTTAGGGGATGAATGGGGGGTGATTTGGTGAAAATTGACATTTTTTCGTTGAAAATATAACGTTTTAGGGTTTGTTTATTAGAAAACTTTCAATTTCATCAAAGATTTGGTATTCTGTGCTGAAATTAAATTAGGGGTAGATTGTGTTGGGGTGGAATATCGGTGACAAAAATTTCGAATTTTTTTTTGGTAAAACGGCGTACAAAGTCTAAAAACAAATAGAAAATTTGATTTTGAAACGAAAATTATTTTGTCAGTCAGTTTGTCGGCCTGTACGTCTGTCTGTTAGTAGATGCAATAACTTTCGAACGAATTGAGTTTTCAAATTTGGTAAACAGCTTTATGGGCACAGGAATACGAATATTTTCTTTGGGGACAAGTCCTGAACGCTAAATTCATTTCATGAAAATGTCTCTGAGAAGTTTAAATTATCACAGCTATGTGGAAGGTATGATTCAATTTTAGCACTATTTTATCATCTTCAGCGTTCTGTAAACATAATTAATTTTAAGTTCAGGTGTTAATTCAGCTTCACCTGCAATAACATGAAACTGTCTTAATTAATTTTCTCCGAATATATTTTAAATGTCCAAAATATCAAAACTAAATACAGATGTGGAGACTATTTATCTGGCTTCAGAAATGATTGTTTTCTTTTCTGTAACCAGTTTCGCTATTTGACAGCATCATCAGACATGAGAAAAGTGAATTAATTTATAGGCATGCATGACGACCACAACTAAAAATCCGTTGCCACGTTATGTTTCGATCAACAACATTTTTAAAAACAAAATTAAAATGAAGACTTCTTCAAAATGTCTATGCAATGTATGTCAATATTTCGTCTACATCAAACAAAGTACGTAGTCTAACTATGTTAAAAAAGTTGTAATAAGGCAATGGGCTGATGTGTATCAATATTTTCATTGTATAGTCTGATGTATTGCTGTTATTGTTTATTTATTTTATTGTTGTAGGTGTTGCTATAGTTTTTATTGTTATAGGTTAATTCGATGCTCATGTTAAATATTGATATACATTACGTAGATATTTTGAAGAGGTCGTCTTGTCATTTTAATTTTATTTTTATTTAAAAAACATGTTTAATCAAAACACGTAGCAATGGATTTTTGTTTGAAGTTGTCATGAATGGGTATAAGTTTATTCAATTTTCTCTTGTCTGATGATGCTGTCAAACAGTGAAGCCAGAGAAGTAGTCTCTATGTCTGTATTTAGTATGCAACAGTTTCAGCATGTAAGGACAACTATTAATGAGTCCAAAATATCATTTAAATGTCCAAATTTACTTTCTCCAAATTTTATACATGCATTCAATTTTGCAATACCATATTTGTGTAATCTTTTATGATTAAAATAAAAACATTACTACAAGTCAGCTCAGATGTGCTGCTTTGTGTTAATTAAAATATTTCACATAACTGATCAGTGAATGTACTCCAAATTTTGTATCAGCATTTGCAATGACTTGCCATCTCTTATTCTTAAAGTGTAGCATCTTCAGTTTCCTTGCGAACAAAATAAGAAGTATTAAAGTGTAGCATCTTCAGTTTCCTTGCCAATAAAATAAGATACCAATAGCATAGGTAAGCTACCTGTGGAAATTACACTAACTTAAAACTGTTCAGTAAAACTTTCTTTAAATTTTCTACATGCATTTATTTTTGCAAGTATCTAACCATAATTGTGAATATAGACCTATAACATCTACTGATTGTTGAAAAACATATCATCTCTCGGACTGCATTAATTGAAATATATTTTAACTGACCCCAGTTTAATGTACACCAATTCTTTTTAAAAAAATTTGCAATCTCCATATCTCAAATCGCTACTAATATTAAAATGTACCATACTCAGCATCCCTGTCAAAAAAAGGCTGATACAGTGCCTTTTTAATGTACCAAGTTATCAGGCTGATTATTTGACAAGCCAATAGGAGTGATTGCTGTTTATGATGCTGTAAAGACGATTTTTACATATATTCGCCATATTTAATGATGAAATTTTAAATATATCTTATAAAGTTATAATAGACCACGTAATACAGAGAGATTTAAGTGGAAATAAAAAAATGTAAGTAAACTTTAACTGTTTCTAATCTAAATGTAAGGATCAAAGAAACAAGACACCCCAAACATAACACTTCTAAATATAATTTTATTTATTTGCCTTTTGCTTGGTTGATTTATCATGGAATATCATGGCATAGTTAACAAACTTGGGTTTCAATAAACTGTTTTTTTTTTCGTTAAAATAAACTGAAAATTTTCATATTTAATATTTTTGGGTAAATTTTGAAGACACCTGTATTTAATGAAAAATTTGATAAAACATATTCACAATCTGAAAAAAGGTAAATAAAATAAACACCAGAATGTTTTCGCCTTGATAACGCCGAGTGAAACTGTGTAAATTTGCGAGAATGAATTTAAAAAATTCGAATTCAGTAAAGTACTGTTCATTTTAGCCTTTTTGAGAAATCCGTTTAATTTTTTATTGTTTTGCTGTCTGAAAAGCCATAGCAAATTTTCATTAGACTGATAGTCCACCAGTCTATTTCAGAGAAAAAGGGTGAGAAATATTTTATTTAATTATAAAATACCTATTAATTTTTGATATACCTACTTTAAACTTCATTAGTGAATTAGAGTTAGCAATTGATCCTGAATATATTCCAAGTTTTTCTGCCTTTGATGACCTGTATTGTTACATTTAGATCACTGCAAAGGAGGTTTTGAAAAATGAAACTAGCAATTGAACTTCGAGTTCAAGAGGTGTCCCAGAATTGCCCGAGTTAACTTTGCCAAGATTTTCAGGTGATTTTTAGGGGTGGCTTATTTTCTATGAGAGTTTCAAAAGTTTGGTTCATGACAACAAAGACCTCACCGAGGTAGACAAAGTTAATTGAAGTTAAAAATTGGTGATTTGTTAGATTACATTCTGTCCTATATAGTCCTTGTCAAAACTGATTCAACGACTCTGAAGACCTTTGAAACGTCTTGCAATAGTTCAGAACTCCTATCATACGACGAAGTTATTAAATTTGATACATTACAAGCCCAGACACTTGGTTGTTTAGTTTCTAAAAATTATATCTGTAGTAAAATACTGACCAACAAATATTTGAAACCGAAATCGGCGCAGTCTTTCCTGGTTAGCAGTGGCAGTAACAATTATTCAAAAAATGCTCTTAATGTTCAAAACCGTTTAGATCGTCCTCTTTATAAACATTCGAAATTCTTAAACCCCAACCCAAAGGAACGTTATGAGACAGTGAAAAAATTCAATTATTGTCTTAATTGTCTGGCATCACATAAAATAGCCAATTGTAAATCTGAAAAGAATTGTTCCAAATGCAATAGTAGACAGTAGACACCTATACATTTTCAGAAAATGACAACTATTGATCGTAATCCAACATCACAACACTGATTTATCAGTTATTGATATAGTCCATACTAGAAAAAATACTAGCGAGAATAACGTAGTTCATAGTGTACAAAACTTTTGCACACACTGCAATATAAGTGCAAAAATACTCATATTTTCATGCCACAAGCTGTCAGAAATAAACATTACTTAAGTCTCTCACTTCAAAGTTTCATCATTTTAAGTAATTTGGTACACAATATTTAGAGTTCTTTCCAAATTAAAATAAAATCCCAAAGACATGGGTTGAGACCACTCAGTGGTTAAAGTCCGATGCCTGACAGACAGAGTAGTTAACTGCCACGTGTAGATTTACATGAAATTACAAATTTGCCAAGTGATTGTTATTTAACTGGGGGATTCAATCAATCATTAAAAGACGCTATATTTGTAGTTTTATGAACAACCTGAAATACAGTTTTAGCGCAGCATAGATATATTATGCTGTCGCATAATATAGTAGAAATGTAAACAAAACCAAGCCAAGTCTCTATAAAAATGATTCTAAAATAGTTTATGTTATCTTTAAACTTAAACATGAGACGTCATATATATATATATATATATATATATATATATATATATATATATATATATATATATATATATATATTTCAACAACACACCACGAGTGCTTACAGCCTAAATACTATCGTACCGTGGGTGTCGACAAATAGGAAAGGGGCAACTTGTTAATTCTGGACTTGAAGGTTCGGAGGAGAAGGAAAAACATGTGCCGGCAAGGAATTCCACACTTGGAAGTCCTCTGGACAAAAGAGCGGGCATAACAAGTTCTATGTCTGGTGACCTGGATAGTAAAAGGTTGCATTCGCTCTGTTCCCCTGGTAGATCTGTGGGGGGCAGCAGGTGGAGGAACTATGGAAGAAAGCTCCTCTGAGCAGTGCCCGTGCAGATATCTATAAAAAAGAGACAGGTCACCAACCGATGAGACATATAGCTCTCTTCTGAATGGAGTCCAGGATAGCGAGTGTAGAAGCGGCAGCGGCACCCCAAATGTGGGAGCAGTATTCAAGCTTTGGCCTTATTTGTGAAGTATATAAGGTATAGGGCTTAGCTGATGAAAAGTATTTGCGAGCCCGGAAGAGGAAACCTAATTTCTTAGCAGCCGCTTCTGCAATTGATGTGACTTGTTGGTGCCAATTGAGATTTCGATCCACAGAAATGCCAACAAGTGAAAAGGACTCATTACTTTGAATAACTTGGTTGTTCATTGTGATGGGTCTAGGGCTGGTGTATGTCTTATGAGATAGAAAGAAGGCTGAGATTTGGTGGAGTTGAATTGTACAAGATTTCTGCTTCCCCAGTCTAATATTTTTTGGAGATCCACAGAGACAGAAGCCACCATGAGTCTGTGATCCTCATCTAATTGGGCTAAAGAGATAAGTTTAGAATATTGTATATTTTAGTGCAGGGTGCTGTCGTCTGCGTAACTGTGAACTGGGTTGGATGTGCTAGAGAGGAGGTCATTGATGTGGAGAAGTAGGGGATGAGGCTGAACCTTGAGGGACTCATGCATTAATTGGATACAATTTAGAGGAATGGCCATCAACAACAGAAATGCTCCGGTTGGAAAGGAAATTTGCTGTCCAGGTACAGAGTTTTGGTGGTAAGCCATAGGCCAGAAGTTTATTAAGCAGCGCTGCGTGCCAGACCTGGTCGAATGCTTTGGATATGTCTAGAGCGACAATCTGGGATTGACCGTGTAGTTCCATAGACTTGTTCCAAGAATGGGTGACAAAGGAAAGGAGGTCGGCAGTTGATCTGCGCTGACGGAATCCATACTGCCTGTTGTGGATTAGACTGTTTCTCAAGAAATTTTAGTAATTCGGTGTTTATATACTTTTCTATCACTTTAGGGGCGACTGAAGGGAGAGAAATAGGCCTGTAGCTGCTAGGAAGCGCTTTGGATCCTTTCTTGGCGGCGGGTTGTAATCGGGCAGTTTTCCAGTTACTAGGGAATATGCCTCTATTGTAAGATGTCTGAAACAGAAGAGTCAGGACAGGAGCATGTTCTGGTGCGCAGGCCAGAGGCTTTCCTGGCATTTAGAGAAGAGAGCATCTTTCGTACCTTTTTAGTTTCGAAAATAATATCCGTCATTTTATGCGCAACATTGGGGGACTGTTGGTGGTTGAACATTTGGAGGTGGGTTGAGAGTAGAATTGCTGAGGCAAAAAGTTCAGCCTTGCCCAGGGCGGTAGAAACAATTTCATCCCCTGAAACAAGAGGTGGGAACGTGCTCTTGCAGAAATTATTCCCAATAGATTTGGCAAGAGTCCAGAAGAGTTTGCTGCCGTTGGAGCTTGAAAGGACTTTGTTTTTGATGTGGTTATTAAACGAGTTTTTTGCCTCAGAAAGAATGCGGACATAGCGGTTTCTTGCATCGTTAAATGCTTGACGGTTTTCTTGACTGGCATTGTGTAGAAGTGTTTTGTGAGCTTTGACATTTTCAAGTCTGGCCTTGTCACAGGATTTAGAGAACCAGGGCTTTTGAGTGGCTGAAGAGGTTTTCTGTGTACATGGAGTAAATAATTCCATGCCAGCTTGGATAATTTCGGTAACGTTTTGTGAGATATCAGAGGGGTCAGGATGAGAGAAGCAGACAGACGCCCATGGACATGAGGAAAAGTCATCCCGCATTTCGTCGCAGTTCGCGGAGTTGTAGTGCCGAACCATACGTGTGTGTGTGATGACTGTGTGACCTCGGGTTGCCTTGCGCAGGAAGCAGTGACAATGCCGTGATCTGAGCGACTAAGGGGGAGCGGTCATTGATGTCTTATAGCATTCAGGTTTTGTAGTAAGAAGGAGATCCAAGGGATTTGAGCTGTGCGTTGGGATGCAAGGAAAGTAAGTAGGCTGCTGAACCATATTGGCTAAAGAATTGCTGACTGCAAAAGCCTCCGCTGCTCTCCCTTGTGGATCGGTTTTTGAAAATCATAGCCTTTCCTTATTATGGACATTGAAGTCACCAAGAATAGTGACCTCGAAGGAAGGATATTCAGAAATCAGATGGTCGTTTTTTTCAGAAAGGTAGTCGAAGAGCTGGACAAAGTTGTTGTCAGAAGGTGACCAGTGAATGCAACAGATAAATGAATGAATATAAGACCGAAACAGTCGTATGATGTGTTTCAATGGTAATTCTACTAATTCTGTAATTAATTGTTTTTTGATAATAGAGAGATATTGATGGTAACACTCCTTAAAGAATTCTTCACATGTGCACGTACTACTTCAAGGTCTGTGTAAGTTTAAAGTATTAACTTTACTAATAAGCCTTATAATAATAGTGTATAATTCGTATGAAAATTCGCCACCATAACGCACTTGCTGCATCCCGAATTTTTTTAAAATTTATTTTACTCAACTTTTCTTCTCCTATATTTTTAGTGATTTCGTTCCCCAAGTAACTATAACTTATATTACAGCATTTTAAAAATCACTTAATTTATTTAGCTCAAAAATAATTGTAGTATGTTTAATGATAATAATTTCATGATAAATTCTTTTTAGGCTTAGTATGTAGGTGGGTAGGTACTACAAACAAAATAACAGCACAACATGTTATGTTTCTTAAACATTTATTTATTATTACATAGCTAAATTATAATGGCTCTTGATTAATAAGCACACTATTATGAATTATGATGTACACAACAGATAAATCAAAACACAAAACATTTTATTTACCACTAATTAAAATTAATTTATTAAATAAGTATATGTCGTTTGGACTCTGATTGATCTATAGCTTTTTTGCTATATAGTGTAATCTATTGTAAATATATTTAGTTAATATAACCTGAATTAAAAGAATTACATGATTTTCTAGCGGTGACTGATCAAATGAATGTTCTTTCAATGTCAAAAAATATCTATCCAAAAAAATAGTCTTCTAACACTGACGATACCAAATATGCCGATGTGAACTTTTTTAGCATAAATTTGCCACCGCTTTCTGCTAACGCTTTCTTTACACATTTTTCACTATTTTAGGCACACATTAAAAACATTGGATGGTGGAACCACTAAACCTCAACGATTAATAGCAATTAATGCAACGTTTTGATTATTAGAAGTGTCCACTAATAATCATAAGCAATTTTCACATTTAATAGTTTTGTAAAATGAAATTTTTGTAATTGTATCCATTACATTGTTTGAAAAATCATTTTAATCTTCTGTCATTGGGGGTCGAATTCTCACGTGTTACTGCTTTTACCCATTTATTTAGTATTTTAACGTCTTTGGGAAATTGATGAAAAGTAATTTTAACACCATCTTAGGGTTGCTTTGATTTTTTTCTATCAGACCGTTAGAATAACCAACAGCACAACATAGGACAATTATTATTGACTTAAAATTCACAAATAACTCGCTGGATAATAAAAAAAGTTGCAAAACAACACAGTATAACATACAAGATACAATACTGGCGTGTACAAATATGGCGACCGGCGGCTCACTTTATGCAAGATATGTTACCTATCCATTTTTCTATCCTCCTAGTATTCCTTTTGTTAAAATTCAGTTACGGCAGTTTAATTTTTTTCAAATTTAATCACTATTTGAGGACGCCTGTATACAGCATCTCGATTTATTCGACGACAAATAATATAAGCGAAAACCACTTTGAATGCGTCGCTTTCATGGAACTCTGGAAATGGAAATTTGGTTATAACGCCATATCATAATTTTTGATATGTGCCAAAATATGTGAAAAGTTGCAAAAGAATTGAAATAACTCGAAAACGATGAACTCTATCAATTTTTTTTCCTACAAACATGCATTATAATTCGATGAAAAATAGAAAAATGCAATAATATAAGGGCTGTTCAAAAAACAAAATAAAATTTGTATCACCAACGATCTATGAGCCATCCTGACCCCCCCCCCCTACCCCCCACCCACCCCCTCCGACGGGTAAAAGTAGTGGATCCGGCCTTGAACATGGGGTTTTATGCCAGAATTGACATAGTATAACTATAGAGACCTTACGCATGCGCCAGCTACAGTTGTGGACAACTTTTTGCCAAATGGACCTCCATAAAAAATAACATGTTTTTTTTCGCCAGAATCGGCATAGCATAACTACTACTAGCCTTGAAGAAAAAATGTCTTCTTTTATAGTAGTCGAAAGTAAGTCCTCTATAGAAATACTAATAGACAAATCCTCAAGTTGGCTAAAATTACTTCGAGTCTCAGTCTATATATATTATTATTATTATTTATTTATTGATAATAATCATACAGTATTCCTATACAATAAGTCTGAGACTTGTGCTGTACATCTGCATAATTTGTAAAGTTATATCTAATACAAGTTAAATACTGAAGACAAAGGCCGAATAGGTCATGATTTACAAATGCGGAAGAGAGTTTAGTTGGTATAGTAGAGGCAGCATTTTGCTGACACGTTATCAATGCAAGTGGTAGAAATAAGGAATGCCCTTGGAGCAGGTTATAAGGATACATTAGGTTGTTGTAGCTCGATTACGGGGTCGCAATCTACCTACTCACTAAAACTCTCTGGAGACAGTCTCTAAAGTCTCATTGTGTTCAACCCCTGAGAGAGAGAGATGTAGGGTTAAACACACTGAGATCTTAGAGACGATCTCCAGCGAGATTTGAAGAGTATGCAGATTGAGGCCCCGTAATCGAGCTACAACAACCAAACCTATCCTTATCCACCGCGCTAAGGAGTAGGCAGATTGGGGCTTTAGAGTTAATTTCCTTAACCTCTTGTAAATGGCTTTAAAACAGGAGCCGAAACGTCGAGTTTTAATAAATTCTAGTTGCCATTTGTCTTCTTTTTCTGTTCAAGTTTCTTTTTCTATTTGGTCATAATTTTTCATTATATTTTGACATAATTTTACATTACTAAAACAGTCAAATTCTTATACTTGGGCGCACCCATCCTAGCGTTCTGATTGACTGTGACGTTAGATGAGTGGGGTTAAGCTAAGCCCCTCCCCCTGCCTGATTGACTGTGACGTTAGAGGAGTAGGGGTAAGCTAAGCCCCGCCCTTCAGCCTGATTGGCTGTAACGTCAGTAAGCTAAGCCCCCTCCCCCTATTTGGCTGTGACGTCAGTACGCTAAACCCCTCCCCCCTGTCTGATTGGCTGTGACGTCAGTAAAGTAAGCCCCCCCCTGCCTGATTGGCTCTGACGTCAGAGGAATGGGGGTAGTTCCAAGATGGCCGCTAAAGCATTCCCGCTTGCCGCCCATGTGGAAATCTGTGGTTATGGCTATACACACGTGTTGTTGGTTGAACAGGTGCCGGCTACCCGCGTGCTAAGAATGTTAGGTTATGTTTGTAAGGAGCTCATCACGTGTTAATTTGAGGTTAAGTCTGACATATAGGATCCTGGACAATCCATTTAAATATATGTCAATTTTGTAGTCTAGTATGGACAGTCAAGTCTATCTCTGGATATTTAAGTCAACCGTGGACATAATTATAACCATGTTTAAATGCAAGTGGATTGAGTTATTTTGTAAGGAGTAAGGTATGGACAAGGTATTATTAATAATAAAGACAGCACTTGCATTTAAACACCGCTATAATTATATCCAGGGTTGACATAAATGTCCAGAAATAGACTTGACTGTCCATACTAGACTACTGAATTTACATGTATTTAAATGGAGTGTCCAGGATCCTATGTTGTTACCCATTAAATGCCTATTAAATCTCTTAGGTCAATCATAAACAGATGTTAACACACATGTGCAAGCTCAAACAGAAAGTTAGATGTCAAATATCTGTTATGAATGTTAGCAAGCAAACTCTAGAGGTCACTCACCCTAAATGCCAACTGTAAACAAGCTCAAACAGGAATGAAGTCACTCGCACCAAATAACGTTTATCTGTCACGGTCTAACTCTGAAAACTAGGTCACCTGCCTGAAACGAAAAGACTGTTTTACCAAACAAAAGAGAATTGCAATCAGAAAAGTGTACAGAGAAAAACAAGTTCAAAGGAAACAGCTGATCAAACAGATAATGGAACTGGGTCTAAATAAAAAAGCAGAATTGCAAAGAGAGACAATTTTGAAATTAGTTAACTTGCTGTAGTGTACACATAAGTAAAATATATTATATAAGACTAGATACATTCTCACCACAATTAGAACCGTAGACCGGTTTCGCTCTAATTAGAGCTCGTCAATACGGTATACTAATTGTAGCAAAAATACACCTATAAAGTAATACGGCTATGGTAGCCAGCTTTCCAACACTAATTGAGTGGTAAGACACGAAGCAACATGTCGCCACCTAGTTGCGGAACTAAGTAGTATGTTGTCACGCCAGCTACAAATAACACAAAGTGATAAAAAATAGAGACTGTATACAACCAACCAGCAATTTAGTTTTCTACCCTAATATAGCGACAGAGTATGTAAGGCTAGATGGATTCTCATCACAATTAGAACCATAGACCGGTTTCGCTCCAATTAGAGCTCATCAGTACGGCATACTAATTGTAGCGAAATTACACACATATAAAGTAATACGGCTATGGTAGCCAGCCTTCCAACACTAAGTGAGTGGTAAGACAAGAAGCAACGTGCCGCCACCTAGTTGCGGAACCAAGTTGTATGTTGTCACACCAGCTCAAAATAAGCCTTACATATTTTGTCCCTATATTAGGGTATAAATGTGGTAAAATATAAAAATATAATATATTTACTTATGTGTACACTACAGCAAGTTAACTAATTTCAAAATTGTCTCTCTTTGCAATTCTGCTTTTTTATTTAGACCCAGTTCCATTAACTGTTTGGTCAGCTGTTTCTTTTGAACTTGTTTTTCTCTATACGCCTTTCTAATTGCAATTCCTTTTTCTGTTTGGTAAAACAGTCACCATCGCCATCTCTTTGAAGAGGTTTCTGCCCATCTGCACAAGTAACATACCTTAATACTCCAACAGCGTGATCTAGACAAATTATTTTCTTGAAAGTTCATTTAGGATGCAAACGTCGCTCTACATGTTGCAGCTTCTTTTTAAATCTCTGAACCGTAGACCCATTTGTAAAATGTATTAAAGCGTTCATGTGTTCATGCGCCACACTTCCATCACCTGCTTCTGGATGACATCGACAAATTGAATACCAGTTAATATTTGGTACACAAACTAACAAATTAAAATCTTGTTCATTTAAGAGAAGATGAAACCATTGCGTAACTCACCCTTCGTAATCTTTGGCCATTTCTTGTGATGAAATCGCCTTAATGTCATTAACATTTAGTAAACTCAGATAATCAGCTTTTTATATGGAAGCCATCTTGTAAGAACGATGTGAACAGAATGAATGTCCAGAGAATACTAGCCGTGTACACCTAGACTATTCCATTATATGATGCATCTTTAATTATCGCATATTGTCATCAAACATCGGTGTTGTTCGGATCCGACAAAACATCGGTGTTGTTCGGATCAGACAAACAACCAGTTAACCAACGAAGATAGACAGGACAGACAGCTGTCTAGCAGGACACACAGCTGCCTAACGGGATAGACAGCTGTCCTACAGCTGCCTAACAGCTGTCTAACAGAACAACGTTAATCTAGCGAACTCTTAACAGAAAAAACTAGGTCACCGGCAGGAACTAAAAACTGATAACGTTCATTTGCCACGGGTTTATCTCTGAAAACTAGGTCACCTACCGGAAATGACAACTGATAACAACTGTATTCAAACAAGCTCTAACATGCTAGTTGGGGAGTAGGTAGATTGCGACCCCGTAATTGAGCTACAACAACCTAATGTATCCTTATTGACTGCTCCAAGGGCATCCGTTATTTCTACCACTTGCATTGATAACGTGTCATCAAAATGCTGCCTCTACTATACCAACTAAACTCTCTTCCGCATTTGTAAATCATGACCTATTCGGCCTTTGTCTTCAGTATTTAACTTGTTTTAGATATAACTTTTCAAATTATGCAGATGTACAGCACAAGTCTCAGACTTATTGTATAGGAATACTGTATGATTATTATCAATAAATAAATAATAATAATAATATATAGACTGAGATACTCGAAGTAATTTTAGCCAACTTGAGGATTTGTCTATTAGTGTTTCTATAGAGGACTTAACTTTCGACTACTATAAAAGAAGACATTTTTTCTTCAAGGCTAGTAGTAGTTATGCTATGCCGATTCTGGCGGACAAAAACATGTTATTTTTTATGGAGGTCCATTTTGCAAAAAGTTGTCCACAACTGTAACTGGCGCATGCGTAAGGTCTCTATAGTTATACTATGCCAATTCTGGCACAAAACCCCATGTTCAAGGCCGGATCCACTACTTTTACTCGTCGGAGGGGGTGGGTGTGGGGGGTGGCGGTCAGGATGGCCCATAGATCGTTGGTGATACAAATTTTATTTTGTTTTTTGAACAGCCCTTATATTATTGCATTTTTGTATCTTTCATCGAATTATAATGCATGTTAGTAGGAAAAAAAATTGATAGAGTTCATCGTTTTCGAGTTATTTCAATTCTTTTGCAACTTTTCACATATTTTGGCACATATCAAAAATTATGATATGGCGTTTTTACCAATACATATCAGAGTTCCATGAAAGCGACGCATTCAAAGTGGTTTTCGCTTATATTATTTGTCGTCGAATAAATCGAGATGCTGTATACAGGCGTCCTCAAATAGTGATTAAATTTGAAAAAAATTAAACTGCCGTAACTGAATTTTAACAAAAGGAATACTAGGAGGATAGAAGAATGGATAGGTAACATATCTTGCATAAAGTGAGCCGCCGGTCGCCATATTTGTACGCGCCAGTATTGTATCTTGTATGTTATACTGTGTTGTTTTGCAACTTTCTTTATTATCCAGCGAGTTATTTGTGAATTTTAAGTCAATAATAATTGTCATATGTTGTGCTGTTGGTTATTCTAACCGTACTGACAGAAAAAAATCAAAGCCAGATGGTGTTAAAATTACTCTTCATCAATTTCCCAAAGACGTTAAAATACTAAATAAATGGGTAAAAGCAGTAACACGTGAGAATTCGACCTCCAATGACAGAAGATTAAAATGATTTTTAAAAAAATGTAATGGATACAATTACAAAAATTTCATTTTACAAACTATTAAATGTGAAAATTGCTTATGATTATTAGTGGACACTTCTAATAATCAAAACGTTGCATTAATTGCTATTAATCGTTGAGGTTTAGTGGTTCCACCATCCAATGTTTTTAATGTGTGCCTAAAATAGTGAAAAATGTGTAAAGAAAGCGTTAGCAGAAAGCGGCGGCAAATTTATGCTAAAAAAGTTCACATCGGCATATTTGGTATCGTCAGTGTTAGAAGACTATTTTTTTGGATAGATATTTTTTGACATTGAAAGAACATTCATTTGATCAGTCACCGCTAGAAAATCATGTAATTCTTTTAATTCAGGTTATATTAACTAAATATAAGTAGGTATTGGGGCACTTGGGCCAGACAGTGACGTCACAGGAAGTGGGGGCGGCCACGCCCCGGCGCCTAGCCACGCCCCGGCGCCTAGCCACGCCCCTGGCGCCCGCCCCGGCGCCCGCCCCTGGCGCCCAGCCACGCCCCTGGCGCCCGCCCCGGCGCCCAGCCACGCCCCGGCGCCAGATGGCGTCCAAGATGGCTTCCAATGTATTCTAAGGTCATTGACCATGTCTAGGAAACTTTGGCCAGGTCGTCTCCAAGATCTTATTTTTCAGTGGTTATCTTGCTCGAGGCATTTAATATCCTGGCCAGACAGTGACGTCACATGACTTGGGCCAGACAGTCACATGCAAACATTTCAAAGTGTCTAACCTATTACTTCAAATTATTATATTTTGAAAAAAACCATTTGGAGCAGGTGAGTTTCGAACCCCGGGCACTCAGATGGGAGGCAACGATGCTACCCGTTGAGCTAAGCAGACGCTTGTTAATTTATTGTTTTAGGCTAGTATATATATACGACTTTTAATTACAAACAAACCATACATGTAACATAGTTAAAGTTTTTGTTATTATTAGACAAATGGATGATTTACAAAATAATAATATGTTTAATATTAGAGGCGGAACCAAAACGGAGGAACCAAAATGGCGGAATAAAAAAAAATGGCGGAATGAAAGATGGCGGTCTAACCTGTGATACCTTAAGCTGACATCCCTGACATTATAAAAAATGGCGGCTTTCGTTCTTAAAGATGGTGCCTTTCGCTGATAAAGAATGGCGGCTTTCGTTCTTAAAGATGGTGCCTTTTGCTGATAAAGATGGTTGAGGACTCCATTATTTAAAGTTACGTCACCCCAACCTTTAGAGCCGACAAATGAGAGTGAGGTTGATAAGCGAGAATAATGGTATTGGTCGAAGACTCCATGATTGAAAGTTACGCCCCCCATTAAAACAAACCATTCATAAAGCTTTTGTTATTAGACATAAGACATAATAATTAATATGTTTAATATTAGACAGACTATTAGATTTCGCATAGAAATTAGCCGAACGCCACAATTGTTATATGGGTAGGTTCTAAAAATAACACACAGAGGTCGTTGGCAAACAAAAGAAGGAAGTTCAGAAACAAAACTAATGTGGTTGGAAATAAATATTAATAAATACAGCTTCAAACGATAGTGGTATCAACATCTATAAATTGTTCACTACACACTGTTAAACTCATTCAAAATTTAGTTATCGTAGAGGTAAGACGTGCTTCAGTTAACTCTAACGTATCCAAGTGCTCAGTAGTGTGTTTAAAAATGGCTACATTAAATGATGTGTGCTACCAGCAAATTAAAGACAACTTCTGGTATGGTTTATTTGGAGACTTTCAATTAATTATTGATAAAAACACTGGTTATTTTAATGCGACTAAGCTGTGTAAAGATGGTGAGAAAAGATTCAGACATTGGTTGGAAAATAAGAAAACTAAAGAGTTGATTACCTATTACAACGGTCAGGCGAAGAAACATTTAGGTAGCCAGAATACCGATTACCTAAATATTTCAACCGAAGGTGTCCACTTAGAGTCACATCTAGGGGGCCGGAATTCCGGCCCCCTAGATGTGCTGGAAGCAACATCTCAACTAACACCTACAACCGCTACATACTTGGTGGACTTTGGTGGAACACAGACTGAAAACAACTTGATATCTGGTACATATGTCTGTAAAGATTTGATATTAAATTTGGCTTGTTGGATATCCAATAGTTTCTATGAAAAGTGCAACCAAATTATTTTTGATTTTTTCGTAAGTGAATTTAATCAAAAATACAAGGATAACCTCAAAGAAATTGAAGTGAAATTAATGGAGATAGATGATGAAGTGCAGCGTATGCGAGAAACAAATGCTAAAATCACAGAACATTTAGAAGATATATCTCCAAAACCAAGCAACCCTGGAAAACTTTGTGTTTTTGGTTTGCTTTCAAGAAATGAGAAGGATACTACCTATCCATATCATGCTGTAAGGACTCAGAAGAAAAGTTTTAAAAGAGCTGTCAAGAACTTTAAAAATAAACACCCTGATTCCGAAGTAGTTTTAAACATGTTGTATGATCCAAATTCTGTAAATCTCTTTAACAGAATAAAGACCGAAGTCGAATACCTCAAGGCGAAGAGAAACGATCTACAGATAGCAGATGTACCTCAGGAGAAGTTTATTCAGGATATTATTGATTTACGATATAAATTGTAATTGTTCACTTAGCTTAATTGTATGTAACCAGATGAAAAAATAAAATAACATTATTTTAATAAAGACTTTTATTTTATTCTAAGTACATTAATACATTAAATATATAAGCTTATTTAACATCATCTGAATTTATCCAAGAATTCTGAGATTTATCAAAACCCAGCCATTTTACATAGAGCTGCTTGCCTTTCTTCCTCAAGATGCGTTCAACCAGATAGATGTCTGTTTGTTTAGTCGTTTGTAGTTCTTCCTCTCAACAGTTTTGCGTCTCATGGTGATGTTGGATTTAAAAGTATCCACTTATCATGTAAATCTTTTAGTTTGCTGTCTATTTCTCCCAGCTTATTCTTTAGCTTATTATTCTTTAACACATCAACATCTTTTAAAACTTGAGCAGTTATGTTCTTAGCTAAAATTTTCAATTTATTTTCAAATTCGTTTTTTAAATCTTCCAACTCAGGTTTGTGTACAGCTTCAAGTAGTATGGCAATGATTCTTTGTTTTACCTCATCTTTGTTCTTCTGATAGTCGTCTATCCATACATCAACAAATTTTTTATTTACACCATCTGTTGCATCGACTGGATCAGCTATGTTACACAATCTATGGCTTTGCAAATCAAAATCACCACTATCAGTTCTTGGGAAAATCTCTCTTTCAATAATTTTAAACTTAGAACCTTTATTGGATTGGGAACGTCCGAACTTATCGATAGACATTTTTATACTAAGCATTAAGGTAGGTATGTCTGTGATATATGTAGATATACTAGGCGATAACACCAACCTCCTTCAGTTCTTCAATGATTGACTGAATTTCATTGTTATGAGCATTATTACCAGCAGCCTGGGAAGCTACTAAAAGTCTAAGTCTATCAACCAGCTCATTTATGTCATCCCAATAGACATATTCTATTTGTTTGTTATTTTGTAGCATATAGTTGTTAGTGTTGCTGCTTACATTCTGAGCTCTAGGTTCAGTTTTTTGTTCTGCGTTATGATGTGTGTCGTAACCAAAACCTTGAGGAGTTGAGGATCTACGACCTCGTGGATTTATCACCGGTTTTATTAGAGTCAGATACTTTTCCGAGGAACAACCCTTGGTTCGTGCGTTAGGATCATAGTTCATTTTATGCACACTAGTTGCTTCTAGAATATCTCTATAGTGTTGAAGATCGTCATAGGTATACCCTCTAGGTGTTTTCATAAATATCAATTCTAGCAGACCTTGTGTTTGCGGATATCTCCGTTGACCTAGTCGAATATCATTATCAGTAAAATCCAAGTGTTTATTGCCAAGACTCCAGCTACCGGTATCTTTAGCGTAGCGAGCACCATACGTTTGATCAATGGTAGCGAGCCTTGGTGGTTCAGTAAAATACTTGTCTACATAATATCGAACTCGTTCAGGATATTGCTCCAAAAATTCTTGATATGCAGGGTTGGATGTGACAGTTTGTAGGTCTGCCTCAAGCTCTTCAAATGTTGGGATATCCTCATCGGAACTTGTCTCCTCAGCCTCTTCCCTAGGTTCAGCTTCAAAAACTTCATGGTCTTTAAGGAACTGTACTTGGGGTTTCGTTTCTGGTACCGCTTCTTCTTTGATTTGTTCAGCCTTTGGTTGTTGCTGGGGCTGCTGTTGCTGCTGTGCTGCTGTGTTTTTAGATATTTCACTTAGGGGCTCAACAAGTGGTTTATATAAACGTTGCAGAGCATCATCATTCTCGGCTCTGTTAAGTTTAAGCATTAAATGTTTTTTTCGAATATTGTCAGCAAGTTGTAAAATCCTTTTCTTAACTTTTCGCTCTTCCTTACCCAGTACTTCCATTGTGCTACAACTGGTCGGTATTACCAGCTGGTCTAATAATTTGTTTGAGCGATACAGGTTGTGTGGTGGTTTAACATATACTGACTCCTTCATGGTACATGCCTTCTTATTTATCACGATGTCTGGCTGTCTTGTTAGGCAGCTGTGTTAGACAGCTGTGTTAGACAGCTGTGTTAGACAGCTGTATGACAGCTGTATTAGACACCTGTATGACATCTGTGTTAGACACCTGTGTTAGACAGCTGACTGTCCTGTCTATCATCGTTTGTTAGAATACTATATATCTATCGAATCCTTTTCTATATCGACCTTTGTGTACATCGTTTTCCTTCACAATCACCAACACACCATACTTATTATCTTTCCAGCATTGGTGGCAGATAGTTTTAAATTGTTTAAAGTCCATATCGGTGGTCACATGATCGTCGTACACATGTTTTAAATTGGTTTCATCTTGCTTGAATAACACAATAACATTGGTGTTGTCACGTACCAGATGTTTGGGTATTCGTGTATATGTTTGACAGAGATAGAATGAATCAATATTCTTATGTCTGCCCATACTGAAGTATGCTCTTATTTTATCTTGTTTGTCACAAGCTACATCATCAAATATAAACACAGAGTTGTCCTTGGCATCTGCCGGATCTAATATTTCATCGTTTTCTCTATAAGGATAGTAACCAACACCTTTTGTTGCATTCATCACCTCCTTTAACATCTTGTATTTCGGTTGATACAGAGACTTTGAATACACATACACGTTATCAAATTTTAAACCGTTTGCTTCAAACAACAAACTCAGCATGACATTAGTTTTACCACACCCACTGGGACCACATATGATACAGCGAACGGTGTTTGGAAAGAGAGGACCATGCCTCAGTTGTTGTTGAGCTGTGTCCGTAACAACATCGTCTATATTTGTAATGGGTAAGGCAGAAGCGTGTTTGCTGGTACGCATCTTAACTTAAACTAAACTATATTTTATTTGGGTGTGTATATATATGAATGCAAGTGAGACACCCAGTCAGTATGCATGTTGGTGTCACAGAGTGAGGGCTGTTATTAACAAAGACAGATACAGGTTTTGCTGAAACGTTGCGGGGCGTTACAAACACCATGAAAGTTAACAGAAAACTTGATGAGGGGTTTTATGTAATCAACTCGAAGCCAAAGAAGAAGGTTCCCTTTAAAAACATACTAAGTCTGATTGAGGAAGTTATAAAAGATAGAAATCTTATTCCAACAGCGAACGCCGTATTTGATATAGCTCATACAATCGTTAGAAACATTGGTGGACGTAAGAATGTGCAGAAACCTCGAGTTATTCCAATACCTAAAAGTGGAGGCTTCCTTCCGCTGTTGCCTCTGATATTTGGTGGGCTGTCAGCACTAGGAGCTCTGGGTGGTGGTGCTGCAGGTATTGCCAAAGCCGTGAACGATGCAAAGTCTGCGAAACAGAAACTAGAGGAGGAAGAACGGCACAACAAAACAATGGAAGCCATCGCGATGGGTGGGAGAGGGAGTGGCTTGAAATTTAAGCCAAAATGCAAGAGACTGGGCAAAGGCATGTATCTCAAGAAACAGCGCTCCGGTTATGGGTTGTATCTGCAGAAACCAAAAAACGAGTAAGATGTTTACCAGCAAGACCTCTAACAAATGAAGACCTTATGAAATTTGCTGGTAAAATGAAAATTCCATATTTTAGAGGTGTATACATGCGAGATACTTTGCCATCGAATGGGCCACGCAAGAATGAATCACTTATCATGAATTTGCAAACAAACAAGGAACCTGGCAGTCATTGGGTTGCAGTTAAGAAACGTGGTGACACAGCCGTGTACTTTGACTCATATGGAAACTTGAAGCCACCAGTTGAGCTGCAGCGTTACCTTAAAGACTCTACTCTAATGTACAATCATGATGTGTATCAGAAATATAATACTTATAATTGTGGTCACTTATGTTTAAAATTTTTAAATAAAAGCCTTAAACAGTAGCCTGTGTGTATCAGTCATGGCGCACACCTTTGTGTTGAAAGACCGCAGCTCCCATCTGTCGTCAGACTACCATCCACCAATTGTTTTGGATGGTAATTATGCTGTTGCCTTGATAGGCTTTCACACCTACAACAACATACCCAACATCTATGAAGGTAAAAACAAATTTCATGTAAAAGAAGGAACCGGTTGGCGAACCATCACGATACCCACCGGTGCTTATGAAATAACACACTTGGAAGAGTTACTTCAAAATGAACTTGTTGGTGCTACAGCAACACACGAACAAAAGCAACAGGCTCTGATTCTGAGACCTAATCCGAACACCATCAAATGTAGACTAAAGTGTTATACAAATGTCAGTTTTGAATTTGATGGTTCGATTGGGCGAATGTTGGGCTTTTCAAAACAAGTTCTTCAGCCGGACACCTTTTATGAATCTGATTTACCTGTTGATATAGTGGATGTTAGACAGATTCGCATCGAAACCAATATTGTGTCTGGTTCCTATTATAACGGACAACCCTCACATACGCTGTATGAGTTTGCTCCGATGGTTGATCCTGGCTACGCAATCGACATAGAACCTAAAAATTTAATTTACTTGCCGGTGAACAAGCAAGAGATTTCCAATATAAGCATCGACATCGTCGACCAAGATTCAGTTCCTGTCAACTTTCAAGGTGAAGAGGTGTCTGTTCGCTTAAAACTTATAAAAGTTGCTTAGTATGTTGGTCTTCAAGGATATAAAAGCAAGTGCATCTACCACATCAAATTCAGTTGAGTCAGACACGTCAAAGGGTACGCTTCGTCCCGATAATATTGAGTTCCTGCAAAGCCTGGGTTATCATGTCGTCAAAACTAGAAATATTCAAAGAACCCGTGTTTGATGATGGCATCGATCGAGAAGAGCTGCGTTCTTACTATTCACCAACTAAATCGTTTGGTAACAGAGATGAAATTGAAATAGCCATCAACCAACAAGATGCGTTCGTATGTCTGGCCGAGTCAGCTCTAATAATCGAAGGTGCTCTGGAACCTGTAGCAATCCAAAATGCCACTGGTGCTTGTTATCTGTCAAATAATGGAGGAGCAGCTCTGTTTGAATCAATGACCTATGAGTTAAATAACAAGGAAGTGGAACGAGTGCGAGACCCATACACCACAACCATCATCAAAAGTCTGCTATCGTTCAGTAAGAATGAAGCCCAATCTCTTAGCAACGCCGGTCTGAATGTGTCGTCGGAGCACATCACCTTAAATGATAACAAGTTTCACATGCTCATACCTGTCTGGTTCCTCTTCAGTTTCTTTCATCATTTCAAAGGAGTTCTCTGTGGCAAACATACTTTCCGCTTTACAAGAAGTCGAAACGATTCCAACGGCTATTACAGCACAGGTACGGCACGAGCAAAAATTACCGTAACCAATATGTTTTTAAAGGTAAAACATGTATTTCCCAATGATAAAATGAAATTGGAACTGATGGATAAAATAGCCAAAGACACCTCTATATTTCTCGCATACCGCAAATGGGACATATATGAGTTACCAGCACTCAGAGATATCAACAGAGATGTGTGGGCTGTTAAAACTGCAACCAACTTGGAAAGACCTCGATATGTGATTATAGCATTTCAAACAGATCGTAAGGATAACGTGAAGAAGAGGTCAGACTATTTCGATAACATTGGTATGTTGGACCTCAGAGTGTTTCTAAATTCAGAATGCTACCCTTATGAATCTATGAATATGGATTTTGAGAAATCGAAATATGCAGAAGCCTATAACATGTATACAGATTTTCAAAAAAACTTCTGTTATAAAAACATGTCGGAGCCTATCTTGAATTATGACGAGTTTAAAGACAGAGCTCTATTTGTGATTGACTGTCAGCACCAGAACGAGTCAATCAAGTCTTCAACGGTGGACATTAAGGTGGAGTTCATGAGTCACGCCAACTTCCCAAAAAATACTCGTGTTTATTGTTTGGTTATTCATGACAGTGTAATGGAATATAAACCTCTAACGGGTATCGTTAGAGCCATTATGTAATAATAGTATGTCATTTATGTATGTCATTTATGTATCAATATGTACAACTTAATTAATCCTAATAAATTTTTATTGTATGTAAATCAGTTGTTTTATTTTTATTTTGTTGCATTTTTATTAACCCCTTTCTGTAAGGTTAACAACTGTAAAAAACGTTGTTTATCCTTTGTAAGACCCCCTCTCTCTTACATCAGTTTGTTTCCTCAATACAAGAGAGAGAGACACTTGTTCAGTATGTGTTAAGTCGTGAAACAAGGATGACGTGTCTTGCTGTATGTAAGTACACTCTTCTTATTATGTCTGTTTGTATTCAAATAACAAATACAAACATAACCTTACTAACAATTGGATGGCAGGGTAATCAGCCTGTACAAGAGAGTGTGTGTTGGTTTTAGGTGTTAATACAGCTTGTTCTAACTTACTTAAATATTATATTTCTTCTGTTCAACAAGACGATTATTTTGATGTGTCACACATGTATGTAGCTCTAAGAATAGCTATACCGGAAGTGTCTACCGGAAGTAACATTTTTATTGAATATGCTTATAGAGTTTGCTTTGCTGAACAGCGTGTATGTATTGGTTCTATCGTACATCTCACGGATCTTCCGCGATAAGGGTTTGAAGTTTTTTATCTCAGTTTCTTGTAGAGCTTGTTACGAAACATACATTTTTGAAGATAGTTCCTTTCTATCACTTTCCATTGAAAAGATATAACGATTTAAAGTTTAGACCGGAAGTGGCCATTTTATTGTATATTCCACTTTGATTTGGCCTCCTTAACACCGTGCATGTATTGGTTCTATCGTACATCTCACGGATCTTCCGCGATAAGGGTTTGAAGTTTTTTATCTCAGTTTCTTGTAGACCTTGTTACGAAACATACATTTTTAAAGTCGGTTCCTTTCTATCACTTTCCGTTGAAAAGATACAAGGATTTAAAGTTTAGACCGGAAGTGGCCATTTTATTGTATATTCCAATTTGATTTGGCCTCCTTAACACCGTGCATGTATTGGTTCCATCGTACATCTCACGGATCTTCCGCGATAAGGGTTTAACGTTTTTTATCTCATTTTCTTGTAGACCTTGTTACGAAACATACATTTTTGAAGTCGGTTCCTTTCTATCACTTTCCGTTGAAAAGATATAACGATTTAAAGTTTAGACCGGAAGTGGCCATTTTATTGTATATTCCAATTTGATTTGGCCTCCTTAACACCGTGCATGTGTTGGTTCCATCGTACATCTCACGGATCTTCCGCGATAAGGGTTTAAAGTTTTTTATCTCAGTTTCTTGTAGACCTTGTTACGAAACATACATTTTTGAAGTCGGTTCCTTTCTATCACTTTCCGTTGAAAAGATATAACGATTTAAAGTTTAGACCGGAAGTGGCCATTTTATTGTATATTCCAATTTGATTTGGCCTCCTTAACACCGTGCATGTGTTGGTTCTATCGTACATCTCACGGATCTTCCGCGATAAGGGTTTAAAGTTTTTTATCTCAGTTTCTTGTAGACCTTGTTATGAAACATACATTTTTTGAATATAGTTCATTTCTATCACTTTCCGTTGAAAAGATATAACGATTTAAAGTTTAGACCGGAAGTGGCCATTTTATTGTATATTCCAATTTGATTTGACCTCCTTAACACCGTGCATGTATTGGTTCCTGCGTACATCTCACGGATCTTCCGCGATAAGGGTTTTAAGTTTTTTATCTCATTTTAGTCGCCATTTTTTAATTCTGCTTACTTAGACGAGTAACATGACACTAAACACGTGGAGAAAGGAATTGAACCTGTAACCAACCATTGTTTCTAAGCTTAAGAGTTGAACCTGTTGTCCATTTTGTTTCTGAGCTTCTTTTGTTTTGCCAGCGACCTCTATTGTCTCTACGATATTTGGTTATGTCTAATAACAAAAGCTTTATGAATGGTTTGTTTTAATGGGGGGCGTAACTTTCAATCATGGAGTCTTCGACCAATACCATTATTCTCGCTTATCAACCTCACTCTCATTTGTCGGCTCTAAAGGTTGGGGTGACGTAACTTTAAATAATGGAGTCTTCAACCATCTTTATCAGCAAAAGGCACCATCTTTAAGAACGAAAGCCGCCATTCTTTATCAGCGAAAGGCACCATCTTTAAGAACGAAAGCCGCCATTTTTTATAATGTCAGGGATGTCAGCTTAAGGTATCACAGGTTAGACCGCCATCTTTCATTCCGCCATTTTTTTTTATTCCGCCATTTTGGTTCCTCCGTTTTGGTTCCGCCTCTAATATTAAACATATTATTATTTTGTAAATCATCCATTTGTCTAATAATAACAAAAACTTTAATTATGTTACATGTATGGTTTGTTTGTAATTAAAAGTCGTATATATATACTAGCCTAAAACAATAAATTAACAAGCGTCTGCTTAGCTCAACGGGTAGCATCGTTGCCTCCCATCTGAGTGCCCGGGGTTCGAAACTCACCTGCTCCAAATGGTTTTTTTCAAAATATAATAATTTGAAGTAATAGGTTAGACACTTTGAAATGTTTGCATGTGACTGTCTGGCCCAAGTCATGTGACGTCACTGTCTGGCCAGGATATTAAATGCCTCGAGCAAGATAACCACTGAAAAATAAGATCTTGGAGACGACCTGGCCAAAGTTTCCTAGACATGGTCAATGACCTTCAGGTTACATTGGAAGCCATCTTGGACGCCATCTGGCGCCGGGGCGTGGCTGGGCGCCGGGGCGGGCGCCAGGGGCGTGGCTAGGCGCCGGGGCGTGGCTAGGCGCCGGGGCGTGGCCGCCCCCACTTCCTGTGACGTCACTGTCTGGCCCAAGTGCCCCAATACCTACTAATATATTTACATTAGATTACACTATATAGCAAAAAAGCTATAGATCAATCAGAGTCCAAACGACATATACTTATTTAATAAATTAATTTTAATTAGTGGTAAATAAAATGTTTTGTGTTTTGATTTATCTGTTGTGTACATCATAATTCATAATAGTGTGCTTATTAATCAAGAGCCATTATAATTTAGCTATGTAATAATAAATAAATGTTTAAGAAACATAACATGTGCTGTTATTTTGTTTGTGTATATGCATGTTAGTAGTACCTACCTACCTACATACTAAGCCTAAAAAGAATTTATCATGAAATTATTATCATGAAACATACTACAATTATTTTTGAGCTAAATAAATTAAGTGATTCTTAAGATGCTGTAATATAAGTAATAGTTAGTTGGGGAACCAAATCACTAAAAATATCGGAGAAGAAAAGGTAAGTAAAATAAAATTTAAAAAAATTCGAGACGCAGCAAGTGCGTTATGGTAGCGGATTTTCATACGAATTATACACTATTATTATAAGGCATATTAGTAAAGTTAATACTTTAAACTTACACATACCTTGAAGATCGATTTTAGAGGTGTAGTACGCGCACATTTGAAGAATTCTTTCGGGAGTGTTACCATCAATATATCTATTATCAAAAAACAATTAATTACAGAATTAGTAGAATTACCATTGAAACACATCCTACGACTGTTTCGGTCTTATATTCATTCGTTCATCTGTTGCATTTACCGGTCACCTTCTGACAACAACTTTGTCCAGCTCTTCGACTACCTTTCTGAAAAAAAAAACGACCATCTGATTTCTGAATATCCTTCCTTCGAGGTCACTATTCTTGGTGACTTCAATGTACATAATAAGGAATGGCTAGGATTTTCAAAAACCGATCCACAAGGGAGAGCAGCGGAGGCTTTTGCAGTCAGCAATTCTTTAGCCAAATGGTTCAGCAGCCTACTTACTTTCCTCGCATCCCAACGCACAGCTCAAATCCCTTGGATTTCCTTCTTACTATAAAACCTGAATGCTATAAGACATCAATGACTGGCCCCCCTCCTTAGTCGTTCAGACCACGGCATGGTCACTGCTTCCTGCGCAAGGCAACCCGAGGTCACACAGTCATCACACAACACGTATGGTTCGGCACTACAACTCAAAAACAAAATCACGCAATTACACAAATGGTGTGTAATGAGTATGTGCTATTTATGAAATTTTGTGACAACGTCCAGCTGACAACAACGCAAGAGATTTGCAGAAGGATTCAGCACAAAACAAAATCACGCAATTGCACAAATGGTGTGTAATGAGTATATGTTATTTATGAAATTTCGTGCCAATGTCCAGCTGACAACAACGCAAGCGATTTGCCGCGAGTGATTAAGCACAAAACAAAATCACGCAATTGCACAAATGGTATGTAATGAGTATGCGTTATTTATGAAATTTCGTGACAGTGTCCAGCTGACAACGCAAGTGATTTGCCGCGAAAGATTCAGCACAAAACGAAATCACGCAATTGCACAAATGGTGTGTAATGAGTATGTGTTATTTATGAAATTTCGTGACAGTGTCCAGCTGACAACAACGCAAGCGATTTTCCGCGAAGGATTCAGCACAAAACAAAATCACGCGATTGCACAGATGGTGTGTAATGAGTATATGTTATTTATGAAATTTCATGCCAATGTCCAGTTGACAACACAAGCGACTTGCCGCGAAGGATTCAGCACAAAACAAAATCACGCAATTGCACAAATGGTGTGTAATGAGTATGTGTTATTTATGAAATTCCGTGACAATGTCCAGCTGACAACTAGCAAGCGATTTGCCGCGAAGGATTCAGCACAAAACGAAATCACGCAATTGCACAAATGGTGTGTAATGAGTATGTGCTATTTATGAAATTTTGTGACAATGTCCAGTTGACAACAACGCAAGCGATTTGCAGAAGGATTCAGCACAAACAAAATCACGCAATTGCACAAATGGTGTGTAATGAGTATGTGTTATTTATGAAATTCCGTGACAGTGTCCAGCTGACAACAACGCAAGCGATTTGCCGCGAATGATTAAGCACAAAACAAAATCACGCAATTGCACAAATGGTATGTAATGAGTATGTGTTATTTATGAAATTTCGTGACAGTGTCCAGCTGACAACGCAAGTGATTTGTCGCGAAAGATTCAGCACAAAACGAAATCACGCAATTGCACAGATGGTGTGTAATGAGTATATGTTATTTATGAAATTTCATGCCAATGTCCAGTTGACAACACAAGCGACTTGCCGCGAAGGATTCAGCACCAAACAAAATCAAGTAATTGCACAAATGGTGTGTAATGAGTATGTGTTATTTATGAAATTCCGTGACAGTGTCCAGCTGACAACTAGCAAGCGATTTGCCGCGAAGGATTCAGCACAAAACGAAATCACGCAATTGCACAAATGGTGTGTAATGAGTATGTGTTATTTATGAAATTCCGTGACAGTGTCTAGCTGACAACTAGCAAGCGATTTGCCGCGAAGGATTCAGCACAAAACAAAATCACGCAATTACACAAATGGTGTGTATTGAGTATGTGCTATTTATGAAATTTTGTAACAATGTCCAGCTGACAACAACGCAAGCGATTTGCAGAAGGATTCAGCACAAACAAAATCACGCAATTGCACAAATGGTGTGTAATGAGTATGTGTTATTTATGAAATTCCGTGACAGTGTCCAGCTGACAACAACGCAAGCGATTTGCCGCGAATGATTAAGCACAAAACAAAATCACGCAATTGCACAAATGGTATGTAATGAGTATGTGTTATTTATGAAATTTCGTGACAGTGTCCAGCTGACAACGCAAGTGATTTGCCGCGAAAGATTCAGCACAAAACGAAATCACGCAATTGCACAGATGGTGTGTAATGAGTATATGTTATTTATGAAATTTCATGCCAATGTCCAGTTGACAACACAAGCGACTTGCCGCGAAGGATTCAGCACCAAACAAAATCAAGTAATTGCACAAATGGTGTGTAATGAGTATGTGTTATTTATGAAATTCCGTGACAGTGTCCAGCTGACAACTAGCAAGCGATTTGTCGCGAAGGATTCAGCACAAAACGAAATCACGCAATTGCACAAATGGTGTGTAATGAGTATGTGTTATTTATGAAATTTCGTGACAGTGTCCAGCTAGCAACAACGCAAGCGATTTGCCGCGAAGGATTCAGCACAAAACAAATGCCACGCAAATCCACAAGTAATGTGTAATGTGTAGTCGTGATAGAGGAGACCGAGTCTGATTTTCCATACAAAACATTCGCGCTTTTATGTAAATTCGATACCACTACCAACCTCGGGAGACGCTGTAGCTGATAAATTAGGGCGAAAGTCCCTCGTCCCTACTCGAGCATAAGTTATACACAGTAATGCTAGAAAACGACATTAGGTTTATATTTCCGTGTATTCCGTATGTTTACACCCATACCAAATCGCCCTATTAACTAAACATTCTTTATAAACTATATAGAATTTGTATCAACATACGGTTAATCTAAATATTCCAATAACTGGCAATTTATATAGAAAATAATTCTATGTCCTATAAGGGGTACTTACACTCATTATCAACTGCAATACTCAACGTAACTATTTCCTACATCATAATTAGGACATACGCAGTTTTTTAAACGTAATATACTTTGCTTGCAAACTCACAAGCACATATATTTCGACACCAATAGAGAAGCTATCAGTGTCTTTCTTCCAAACATTTACATAAGCAATGTACGTTAACGTGATTTTGAAAGACATAAAATAATCAAACTTATTACTATTTACGTGGCAAGTACATTTGCATTTTTTGCCTGTTAAAAAAAACTCGTAGGACTGAACTTGGCTAAACATGGTACATCTTACATTTTTATTTGACATAATTTTGATTGTTTGCTTAGAAATTGGCAATATCAGGGACAATTGTATACAATATTATTTGTTAAGGTAGGTTTTACAGGTATTGTTACAACTTATTTATTTTATGCAGCATTTCTACCTGTCATGTTGTTACATAATGTTTTATATATACGGTGTGCGTTTGGCGGCAAAATAATTAAACCTATGTAATTTAAATGGTAGCAATTTAGAGAATATATACCACATTATATAAGTACTTTAATATAGCCACGCTAGCTGTTATTAGATACACCTTTTTAGTGTCATCTACATTTTTCCCTTTTCATCAACCGATGCACGCGTAGCTTTTAAGCCCCGGTATGAACAAACAAGGTACTTTAAACTTATATCCACGATAGTGAAATTTACTCCTTTTAGTGAAATGACTGAAATGAAACTGGAAATTATTTATATTTTCAAACATAGTGTATTTAATTCAGCTATAGTAAAATAAACTGCTTTAGCGAAACGATTGTCAGGTTTAAAACCGCATTGTGATGACTTAGGTTCTCCCAATTTAGCTTATTACTGCCCATCACAGGTGTAAAAATGCAGTGAATGTAGATCACTGAGTAGTATTTCTCAAACAGAGGGTATAGCATACTTCATTGTTTATTATTCCCTGCAGGAAAACGCTATTGTCTTTGGGTGTCCGTTTCACATACTCCATGTGAAGAATATATTTTCATTATCTCCTATCTCGCGACGTTACCACACATATATTATCAGCTTACAACACCAGGCCAACTTCAAGCGTAGCCCCCTTGAATGAAACATGTATCCCTAAGTGCATTGTTGGCCTGTTTTTCTTAGTGTGACTTATTTATTTATCCGGGACAAATTAAGTTGAGATTTTAAATGATCATCGAGTGCTATATATATATATATATATATATATATATATATATATATATATATATATATATATATATATATATATATATATATATATATATATATATATATATATATATATATATGAATGTGAGTGTTATACCGATAACTCAAAGAATAATGGGCCGATTTTGATCAAATTTGCAAGTGGTTTGGATAGGTTCGTTAGCCAGGAAGATCGGCCTAGGTTTTCCAGGATAATTTTGTGTTTTCTTTCAGAAAAAATTAAATCTCCGGAGATAACACAGCAAAGGCAACCAATTTGGTACGCTTGTTTGTATTAAAAATGGTGACCCATGCCCAAAAATTTAGGTCTGTAAGTTAAAAGACAATAATGTTATAGGCATTTAAAGAAAACAATTTGGGGTTTTCCTCAAAACGTCAAAGTCGCGATTTGAAACCTCAAAATTCGCAACATTTAGGCAAAGAACCTGAAACAAATGCGGATTATGTAAAGAAAATGTCGTAAGAAGAGTGTTCTGCAAACCCTTAAGTTTCAGCTTTAACCGTCATTGTCCTTCATTTTACTAAAATATTTACAGAAAATTCATTTCAAAGGGAGCCTTTCTCTGATGCTTTGGCTGTATGTTTAGTTAAGTCCGTGCTTTGACTGTCCGTTTAGTTAAGTTTATGGTTTAACAGTCTATAATTTTTAGCTAATTTTCGTAGAAGAGATTCCTTATTGGGGAGACCGCGACTTTTGAATTTAAAAAAGATTTCTTCAAATGAGTGCAAACTAGACCCCCTCGAATCCATATTCGGGTTTACTTTCAGTTTTTATCTGTTTGAATATATACAAAGTGACGCATTTCTACGGTAAAGCTCAATATAATTGTTATTATACAAGATACAAAAAAAATTGTATACGTTAATTTTAGGGTATCTTAAGCTGCATCACATAAAAATATTTTGACAAGTACAGTATGGTCCATAAGTCGTTGGTGATCCCTACAATTGTTTTTTTCGAACACCCTTATAATATTGCATTTTTGCATTTTTTATCGAAATATGATGCATGTTTGTAAGAAAAAAATCTAGACGCAGTAAGTGCGTTTTGGTAGCGAATTTCCATTAAATCCTTCAAATTTCAATAACTAAATTTGCTATTAACCTAAGGTTTGTTGGATGGGAAACCAGTTTTCTCGGAAACATTTTAAGTTTATTTTCAGAAAATGTTTGTACATTTTCAAACAACTAATCTTGATAAAATATGATACATTGTTTCTACTGTATAGGCTATACCGGTAACCAAATTGATGCTTGCTTGCATTAAACACACATATTTGTTATTAAAAACATTTCTGTGAAAATTCACTTCAATAACGCACTTTCTGCGTCCAGACTTTTTTTATGATGAACCGTTTTCACATATTTAAGAAAACTGTTTTAGTATGGCTCTCTTTGTGAGACTCTTAGAAGGATTGCTTTTTGGGATATGGGTAAGTTTTCTGATTGAACAGTATGGGATGGAACGGTTGATATTTGAATCAGTTCTCACACAGAATACATTTATTTTCCCTTGTCTGTGACTGAAACCCACATCGGAATATGCATGTTACAACCAGACATTAGATGACTTTTCCACTGAGCCTTGTACGCTCTTTATTTATTGTTTTGCCTATATTTTTGTAACGTGATTTGTCAATATTTTAATTGTACTACAACTGTGTAATTAAAATATCGAAGCACATAATCTTCTTTAGCGAATTTTCATTTTTATTTTACTTAATTTTTTCTAAAGTTATTCTATTTTAACTTTCACCTACCTAGGAATTATATTTCTAGGTAGCGGTACATTATGTAAGATAAATCCTATGAAAATTCGCTATAATAACGCACTCGCCGCGTCCCGAAATTTATAATTCAGCCAAGGACAGCTGATTTGGTACACGTATCCCATGACCCTTGAATCATGCATTTTTATAAATTTTAATTGTAAGCCAGTCTTTTCGCCGAAATAGCGATGTTTATTAATAATATCAAGAATATAGTAATACCTCACCCTGTGCAATTAATGGCATCACAAAGGAAATCATTTTTATACACACGGGCATGATACCTTCTCTCGTCGCAGGGGGCATGCCACAATTTGACAACAGTGCATTATATATATATATATATATATATATATATATATATATATATATATATATATAAATACACACGCAGGCACTCACGTACGCCCACACAAAAACGCGCGCGCGGACTATACACACGCACACAGTCACCAAATAGGCATTATAAATCTAAGTCGTTTGATCTGGACTGATCCAAAGAAACAAAAGTCTGGGCGCAGAAAGTGCGTTATGGTGGCGAATTTTCGTATAAATGTTTTTAATTGCAAATATGTCTTGTTTTTAAAAGAAGAACATTTGGTTGCTAGTATAACATATATAGTAGTAACAATGTACCATATTTCGTTAAAATAGCTTTGTTGTTTTAAAAAGTACAAACATTTTTCGAAAATAAACTTTAAAAGTTCCAAAAAATTGGTCCGATTTTCCTGGCCAACGAACCTCTCCAAGCTATTTACACACCTACCAAGATCCAAGTATTCACAAACAGTTATAGAACCAAAACTGGAAAAAAAAATCACTAAAAACATTTCTGCGAAAACTTTCCAAATTCAGCCACTATTTGAGAGCACCTGTATACGGCACCTCGATTTTTGCGACGAGTAATACAAACAAAAAGCTCTTTGAATGCGTGATTTCCATGGGGCTGCGCTATCTATATTGGTAAAAATACCGTATCACAATTTGTGATATGTGCCAAAAACGTGAAAAGTTGCAAAACAATTGAAATAACTGAAGAACGATGAACGATATCAATTTTTTTCCTTACAAACGTGCATTATAATTCGATGGAAAATACAAAAATGCAATAACATAAGCGGTTTCTATTAAAAAGGAAAATGTGTATCGCCAACGACTTATGGGCCACCTATGATTGTCCAAATAGGTTTATAAGATGCAGCTCGAGACACCACTCTATAATTAACGTATATCATTTTTTCTCATATCTTGTACAATAACGGATATTTTAAGCTTTACCGTAAAAATGCGTCACCCTGTATATGTATAAACGGACAAAAACTGAAACTGACACCGCATATGGGTTTTAGGGGTTCTAGTTCTCCCTCATTTGAAGAAACCTTTTTAAAATTCATAAGTAGCGGTCTTCTCAATAACGAATTTTTTCTACGAAAATTTGCTAAAATATAGACTATTAAACCACAAACTCTATAGCTAAAACTACTGCCAAAGCATCAGAAAGAGGGTCTATTTGAAATGGATTTTCCAAAATTATTTTAGTAAAATGAAGGACAATGATGGTTGAAGCTGAAACTTAAGGCTTTGTGAAACACACTTATTATGACATTTCTTCTACATAATCCGTATTTGATTCAGATTCGTTGTCTGAAAATGCAAATTTTGACGTCTCAAATGGCGCTTTGACGTTTTTAGAAGAAAAATTATAAAATTTTTAAAATATCTTTTCCGCCCGCTACTTGACATTTTTGCGTCAAGAAAACTTAACCGTTGTGTGTAATATTCAATTGGTTTTGTTCTTGTGCTTTCCTCTGATCACCAGTGGCACCCAAATTTTTTTCCTTAAATGCCTATAACTTTTTTTTAACTTAGAGATCTGAATTTCGGTATGTAGGGCAAGTTTGATGGTAGAAATGTATTTGGTTGTCATAGCTGTTATTTTTGGACATACAAACATTTTTCGAAAGAAAACCCAAAATTTTCCCGGAAAAACTGGTCCGATTTTCCTGGCTAACGCACTTCTCCAAGCCACTTACAAAAGGAAGGTACGTACCAATTTTCATCAAAAGCGGCCCATTATTTTTTGAGTTGTCGGTACGATATATATATATATATATATATATATATATATATATATATATATATATATATATATATATATATATATATATATATATATATATATATATATATGTGTGTGTGTGTGTGTGTGTGTGTGTGTGTGTGTGTGTGTGTGTGTGTGTGTGTGTGTGTGTGTGTGTGTGTGTGTGTGTGTGTATATGTATATGTATATATTGCTACGACCGTTTGCTATTAAGTACCAGAAAGGTGAACAGGAGATACGTACTTTATCCTAAAGGAAGGACATAGTACAGTAAATTCACATTATTTAAAAAGTCATGCCGTGACGCTGTCGTACACTACAAGCATCTTACCGATAAACTCCTATTACAGCAATAACACCACAAAATGATTTTTGATGACATTATTAAGCAGTACCAGAATCATTTACAGGTATACACAGATGGCTGAAAGAATCGGGATGGATGTGGTGCAGCTTTCTTAACACAATTCAACGAATCCAGAAAATATAACATATGCGGGAAGGCTTCCATTTTCACAGCTGAACTGATCGGGATCCAGAAAGCCATCGAATGGGCAACAGAAAATAAGATAGAAAGGGTTGTAATCATCAGTGATTCACAGTCGGCATTAATAGCATTAAAAAATAGTCATAAAAAGTACATTAATAACATCATTATAGAAAAAATTAGACAGCTCTGCCATAAATATAAAAGACACTGCACAATAAAATTTTTGTGGTGCAAAGGACACTCTAACTTAACTGGAGATGAATTGGTGGACAAAATTGCCAAAGAAGCATCAATTAAAACATCATCGCAAGAAATAGATATCCCGTTTACTGACTTCTACCCAGAAATTAGACAATATATAAGAGCTTTATGGGAAAAAGAATGGAAACTTTATGTCCAAAAATCAAGCAACAGATATAGCTTGCTCTACCCACAATTGCCATCAGGAAATCAAATAAAAGAACTCAATTTCCCAAGAAAAATCTTAACCACGATAATTAGAATGAGATTTAACCACGGTAGATATAAATCTCATCTACACCGAATTGGCATCGAGAACTCTCCATTTTGCAACTGCGATGGAACGTCTATCTGCGACTTGGATCACGTAGTATTTTCATGTTGCAGATTCAATTCCCAACGAACTAACCTTATAAATTCTTTAAAAACAACAGTGAATATTAAATTCCCGGCAAATGTAACATACCTGCTAAGTTTTCATGATAAAAATGTATTCCTATTGTTGTATAGATTCTGTAGACAAATAGATTTAATATTATAATAGAACATCATGCATACATTTATAATAAAACTGTTAATTAGATTAAGGGTCCTACTGTCTTTCCTTTATGTGGATCCCTCCTCTCCGAGGTCCAGTCTGTCTGTCTGTGATGCCTTGAAGGGCCCCTAGGCGTTAAAGTGTCCCTGTTAATCCTTATATAAATTGAAAAAAAAAGAAACAAAAAAAAAACATAAAAACAAAAGCAAAAAAAAAACAAAAAAACAAAAAAAAAACAAATTTAAAAAAAACAGCAAAAAAAAAACAAATACAAAAAAAGGAAAAAAAAATATTTCTTATTTATAATAAATATGTGTATATATGTAAGTATGTATATATGTGTGTATTTACAAACTTAGTGTAAAGGAAAATGTTAAACTTTAATTATTTTAAAATATATACGTACATTTGTGTGTAGGTATGCGTAATTAAGTGTGTACATGCTGAGATTGTATTTACGTTATTAAAAATAACAGACATAATAAAGGAAAAAATACAAATCTCAAACGAGAAGTTAAAAAATCTGTGGCTAATGACAATTCCGTCGAGGCCATACCATCTTTTTTTTACCACCACCACCACCAGCAATAACACCGCAAAAACAAAATTATGTTAAAGTATTTCCTAATACACCAATATAGCAGCATACAATGGTTACTAGTGTAGCAAAATGCTAGCATCATTTAATGGCATTATCCCTAACTTGCCTGTACTGGTGTTTGACGAGAACCGGAATTTCCTAGTTTAGTTTATTTTTTGTACAGACCGGATCTATTACAAATAAAAATTCACGACTGGAGATATATATATATATATATATATATATATATATATATATATATATATATATATATATATATATATATATATATATATATATATATATATATATATATATATATATATATATATATATATATATATATATATATATATGAAATATATTTACCTAGGACAATATTTACTAGTATCTAGCATATCCCATGATTATACTGCATTCTAATATTGGAACGTCACTATATACCATCGTTAAAAGGGATCTGGTCATAAATCTTTAGAAAGGCGGCAGGGTTCATACTGTCATGTTTATAGAGCAACGATGCCAGATCGCTGTGGAGAAATACCCAAGCATTAGGTCGTGCTGTTTGTTTCAATGAATATCTATGACTTGGTCGTTGGCAAGCAAGTTTTTAAGTATTAAGAGCGTGCATATTAAAATAATAACATGAAGATTTGTATGTAAATAAGTACGGTAAATGGATTTTTTTTTACTAAAACAACATAACCCTTTTATGATACACATGACTGAATAGATTATCAAACCTAATAAGTACACTTGGAGAACACCCAAATCACCACAACACATATTTCAGAGACCTTACGATCGTTTCGTTGACCAAGTCAACATCTTCAGAGGAAGAAAAATTCAGAATTTTTCTTCCTCTGAAGATGTTGACTTGGTCAACGAAACGATCGTAAGGTCTCTGAAATATGTGTTGTGGTGATTTGGGTGTTCTCCAAGTGTACTTATTAGTGCTCATCACAGGTTTCCAGTTTTCACATAGTGAGATTATCAAACCCATGAATCGGTTTTGCTTAGAGCTTTAATTTTATACCGAATACATGTACCACACACTAAGTGACCCAATAAAAATAAAGTTAAAAAATAAATGTTGCATTTTAGAATCCAATGTCTGTTTTTTCAAACATTTTTCACTTTTGTCGTAAGACTGGCCACGTGACTTAGTTTTCCAACGTCTGTTTCTTAAGTACTTTTAAAAAATGAAAATTTCGTCAAATATATTAATTAATGTTAAGTAGATTATGTCATTTTATTCATAGAACTCGAAACTCATTTAGAAATCTACCAAATTTAAGAAAATGAACCAGTCCTAATATTGATAGTTTTTTTAAATTTAGCATTATATGTTTTATTGGTTTTAACACTCCAATTTCAATCATTTTGTCCTTATTTTAGTGACTTTTCGTAAAAAAAAATCACTAATGAGGAGATCTCGACTTTTGAATTCTGAAAAAAGTTCTTCAAATTAGCGCTAATTAGGCCCCCTAGAACATATATGCGGGGTCAGTTTAAATTTTTAAATTTAAATTTTTATGTGTATATATATGCAATATATATATATATATATATATATATATATATATATATATATATATATATGTTTATATATATATGTTTATATATATATATATATATGTTTATATATATATATATATATATATATATATATATATATATATATATATATATATATATATATATATATATAACACCTATAACTGAAAAACTAATGGGCCGATTTTGATTAAATCGGGTGAGTTTATCGTTTAATGGTATCTAATTTTTGTAGAATTTTCGTAAAAAATCAATAAAGCTCAATATATCCGTTATTATACAAGATACAAAAAAAATATATACATTAATTATAGGTACATCTTAAAACAATATTTCTACAATCACAGGGTGATCCATAAGTCGTTGGTGATACAAATGTCTTTTTTTTTAATCGATTACCCCTGATTGCATTTTCGCATTTTCCATCGAAATATAATGCCTGTTTGTAAGAAAAGAAATTCTGGACGCAGGAAGTGCGTTATGGTAGCGAATTTTCATCAAATGCCTCAAATTTGAATAGCTCAATTTGTTATTAACCTATAAGGTTGGCCAAGAAACCAGTTTTTTCGGGAACACTTTAAGTTTACTTTCGGAAAATTTTCTACATTTTCAAACAATAAAGTTATTTGTGGCACATTGTTTCTACTATATAGGTTATACTGATAACCAAATTTGATGCCTGCTTTTAAAAAAACGTGTGTTTAAAAAAAATACAAATATGTGTATATTTGTTATTAAAAATATTATATATATATATATATATATATATATATATATATATATATATATATATATATATATATATATATATATATATATATATATATACATGTAAAAATTGAAACTGACCCCCATATGGGTTCTAGAGGCCCATTACGAGAACATTTAATTTAAAAATGTTAGTGAATTTTCGTTGAAAAAATTCACTAATGGAAAGATCCCGACTTTGGAATTTTGAATTTTTTTTGCAAATGAGCGTGAACAAGGACCCCTAGAACCCATATGGGGGTCAGTTTCAATAACATATAAAAATTGAAACTGACCCCCATATGGGTTCTAGGGGTCCTAGTTCGCGGTCATTTGCAACAATTTTTCAAAATCTCAAATTCAGGATATCTCCTTTAGTGAATTTTTTCTACGAAAATTAACTAAAAGATAGAACATTTTTAAATTAATTGTTCTCGTACTTCTTGACGTTTATGCGTCACGAGAAGTTAATTTTTTCTGTAATATGTAATAGGTTTTGTCCCCCATAAATATTTTGGTATTTCTTTGCTTCACTGACCGCCAACGTGACAAAATAAAAATAGAAAGTTATTATTTGCTATATCTATGACGCCACTGACATTTTCAGAAGAAGAAAAGATGGAACATTTTTAAATTAATTTTTCTCGTACTTGACCTTTTTTGCGTCAAGAGAAAATATGTAATAGATTTTGTTCCCCACAAATATGTTGGTATAGCTTTGCGTGACAAAAAAAATTAATTAAAATGCCTTTTTTTCTTTCAACCTAGAGATCTACATTTTGGTAGATTTTATCCATTTAATAAAATTCACTAACAGAAACCGGCATATTAAATGTAGTTGTCATACCTTTCTTATTTTCAGAAATATTTTTTTTAACGAAACCCAAAACTTTACCGGAAAAACTGGTCTATTTATCCTGGCTAACAAACTTATCCAAGCCACTTGCAAACAGAAGATATTTACCAAATTTGATAAAAATCATCCTATATTTTTTGAGTTATCGGTGTGATATATATATATATATATATATATATATATATATATATATATATATATATATAAACATACAACAGTTGAAACTGACCCCGGATATGGGTTCTAGAGGTCCTAGGTCGCGCTCAGTTGCAAAAATGTTTTTAAAATTCAAAAGTCGGGATCTCCCCGTTAGTAAATTGTTACTACGAAAATCCACTAAAATTGAAACCGGTTGCAGAAAAGAAAACATTCTCTTCTGAAGTTACAAATTTCTACGTCCGTGTTAACTGTGGAACAGTTTTAGCAACAAGAGGCCTTAAAAGTCTTTTATCTTTCCATTAGTGTTTTTTTCAACAAAAAGCCACTAAACAAAAATTACTGGAATTGCACAATCTAATCATATAACGTTAAAATTGAATCAAAGGCAAAAAAAATGAAAAAAAGTTGAAATAGATATTCAATGATTTGATATTTGAACCAATGCCCCTTTGCTCATGAGCCAGTGATGGAACCCCCAGCGAAAACGAAGCTTGGGAAACAAAGTATAATGACAGGCAGATAACACATAATGGTCTCCAGTTATTAATTCGTAATATGTGAGGTCTATTTTAGAGCTAGTTTGCAACTATTTTAACAAATGGGAAGAGTAGCATAAATCAAGAATATTCTAACATACATCTATTTCTCAATGATAAACGGCATTATACCAATTTTCACCTTCCAAATCTCCAGTCTGATATTTTCTTGTAACATAAAAATCTAAATTTTGGTGTATAGTGTACTTTTTATATAGTATACCTACCTGCTAAATTTGGTTACCATTGCTTTTTTATTTTTTTATAATAAGAATTTTTTTAGAAAGAAAACTCAAAATTTTCCCGGAAATCCTTGTCAGATTTTCCTGGCCAACGAACTTATTCAATCTACTTTCCAAAGGAAGGTACATACCAAATTTGAACAAAATCCGCCCATTATTTTTTGAGTTATCGGTGTGATACATACATACATACATATATATATATATATATATATATATATATATATATATATATATATATATATATATATATATGTATATATATATATATATATATATATATATATATATATATATATATATATATATATATATATATATGTATATATATATATATATATATATATATATATATATATATATATATATATATATATATATATATATATATATATATATATATATATATATATATGAAACTGACCCCGGATATGGGTTCTAGGGGTCCTAGTTCCTGCTCATTTACAAAAATTGTAAAATTTAAAAGGCCGGATCTCCCCATTAGTGAATTTTTTCTACGAAAATTCACTAAAATGACGTTGGATATATCTTTGTCCACATTTTCATTGATTTTATGTGCTCAGGTACTACGATCTTATCTTCGATATCTCCCTTGGAGATCATAATAGTTATCATACATATATAAAGTTTCCTGCAATACTCTACTACCATTTTTATAACTATAGATTTTTTATATAATGCTTAATAATCATGATGCGAATACATTTTAATATTACTTAAACATATAAAGTTAGAGTGAGTAAAATATTTTCCATTGCTGGTAAAAATTATGAGCAGCAGCAACACAGCCGAGTGTCAGGTAGATTCTAGATTGGTTACCGTTTGAAGCTCCAGTCTGCAGATTTATTGTAGGTACTACAGTTGGCTTGTAATATGAAAGGATGCTTCATGCTTTATTATTCCTGTAATAGAAAATTATTTAATACAAATTTGGTTTTACCATACTATTAGTGTACTAGGAATTTCTACGTAGTACACAGTATGCTGTGCCCACATCTGTTTCTTTTTTTTTATTATCTGCTTGCAACATTTAATGTATCTTTCTCTGTCTAGAAGAATGTAGTGAATTTTATCTGTACTAGATTTTTCCGGTGTAGGGTATTTCTCGTTTGTCACGAATATTATGCTAGGCAAATATTTTAACAGTGGACGTAGTTACTACCCATCTTCCGTACAGTCACATTTCGTTAGGATGGCTTGCAGTTGAAGTAAATATATATTACAATATATTTGTCGGTATTACAGATTATTTTAATATATCTTTCCTGTACTATATCCTTCTTTTATGATACATTATGTGGACCCGTGGAACACACCACAATTCCCTCAATAAGCATCGGAGGCCTAAGCAGAGCTCAAGCATTGTGACATCTCAGAGGGGTCCGGGTGTTGTATAAACACTGAGTTTATCAAAGTCTGAGTTTTAGTACCTACGCGGGAACTATGATCACTTGGTGACTTAGAATCAAAATCAATATTTCTATAATCCGCGAAACGCGAGCTCGAACGACACAACACAAGCATTGGTATGTTCAGCAAATAATACCATCAGGAATCAGATCAACTCATGTATCCATAATATAAATACAGCAGTGGCATAGAATTATGCTACGATAGCAATAGGCTGTATGGTAATATGGACCAACATAAATACAATGAGGTCCACCTATTATATGGGTAACTGCTGGTAGATAATATCAACAGCTATTAATTAACATCAGTGTTTAATCTCTGGTAGTGAGGTCACTTCCCTTTACAAAGGTAATATAACCTAAACAGGTTAAAAAGATTTGCCTGATGGGCTTGAACAAAAAATTAATCTTACACAAAATGTCCCAGGTGAGGCCTCTTCGTGGAGTTTATGTCGTAATGACCCACAATCACAATTACATGACCCTATAGGTCAGGGGTCATAAGTAATGATAACAAATAATGAAGTAACCGGTGCTATAGGTCAGTAATCCTTAAAGATATTAACAAATAATAACGTAAGCGAACCTATAGGTGAGTAATCATCAATGATATTAACAAATAATAACGTAAGCGAACCTTTGGGTGAGTAATCATTAATGATATTAACAAATAATAACGTAAGCGACCCTATAGGTCAGTAATCCTGAATAATAATATGAATAATAATAGTAATAATTAATGCAGTGTACGATCCTCCAGGTCAGTGATCATAATTAATGATAACAATTGATGAAGTTCAATGACTGGCCACAATGGCACTCAGTATAATCACTCAAGCAGTCATGGTACGGTGACGACCACCAGGTCCACGACTGTACATGCAGGCAATGACGTTAACAGTCGTTATCTGCCGCACAAGTTCAAATGACATTGAAGATAAGGCACACGCAAAAAAGGAGGCAATGGCACAAAAATTAATTCACACAATTAAACTACGTAACTCACTAACTCGGGCCGGTAACAGATCCATACAACCAACAGCGGCCTATTGACAGCAGTGGCACTCTACGCTCTCAACTCTCCTAATACACTGGAATGGCAGTGGCCCTAAAACATAATCACACTAGCCTGGATGTAAGCACCAGCTTGCCCTGATGGACGACGTTTTTTTCAACTTAACGTGGTGGCATTAATCTACACAAAATGGACCTGGCCACTATGACACTCTCCGCACTACGACAGTTGAAACCAGAAGAGCGAACGCCATGGAGAAGGCCTCCGTCATCACTCCATGCACATGGGCCCAGTCATGCCAACATATAGACATCGGATCGACTTTGCGCTATGTAACTAGCCGTTCACCAGACATAGAAAGACAGCAGATGACCCCCAGTTCCGCTGTATTTTAATCGTAGACTTAATAGAATTTAACGAGCAGGGATACTGAAGGTATCACCCGCTCGATGATCATTATAGATGAACACAGACACGGTCTGTGTCATCCTAAATACTCACTCGCGTGAGAACACATCAAATAAAAGCAAAACTTAAAAAAATGATGAGAGATTAACAATAAAAACAAGTTACGACATCTGGATCGTAACAATATATATATATATATATATATATATATATATATATATATATATATATATATATATATATATATATATATATATATATATATATATATATATATATATATATATATATATAAACACAGACCTCCTTGTTTTCGAAAAATTCGCTTAAAAGCAGAATCACCCAAAAAAGCATAACATAGGCACAACGCACACAAACACAAACTGTCGTTTGATCTCAACGGATCTAGAGAAATATAAAGCGGGATCACCAGAAAACAACAGAACATAGTTATGTCGTAGATACATATAACTTCTCGCAGGAGGCTTTACGCTTTACAACAGTGCATTGTATATACACACACGCGCACGTACGTACGTTCGCTCACACACAAACACGCGCGCGCGCACAACGCGCACTCACAAACATTCGTTAAATATGTATTATACATCCAAGTCGTTTGATCTGGACTGATCTAAAGAAACAAAAAGCAGAATCATCAAAAAAAAACCATATAGATACGTATTTTGACAAGGAAGTTGTCTTCATCAGTAGCTGTTGCTAAACTAAATTACTAACAGTGGATGTAGCGCATGAATCTTTGTTATTATTTTGTGTTTTTTTAGGGTGATTCTGCTTCTCGTTTTAGTGTCCAACCCCTATCTTTTATATTGATCTTAAGGTTGCGTAAACGGCATTATAAAAAAAGCATTTATAAAGTTGCAATAAGTTTTATTTTTTTATAATAATATGTAGATAATGTTTTAATAGAAAATCTAAATAGTAAATATCATATATACATATAATCTAGGTTTACAATAAATAACATCAAAATATCCAAAAGTTTTAATTTCCTGCTCTATAAAATACAATGTTAATTAATGAAAACACATAAAATTAAAACTTTCGTTTACAAAATTCAGCATAATAAAACCATAAATTTAACTTGCCTGCCATAAAAATCTAAGTTACCTAAATAAATAATTTTTAAACATAATTTTTGGTATTGTAAATGTATTTTTTATCAGTATTGCACTATAAAAAATGTATCACAAGATCATTTATTGTAAAACAGATAAATAACCAATAAATAAAATATCAAACAAGCAACAAACAATAAAACAACAAATTATACGAATTACGTTCAATTTTGAAGTTATATTTAAATAACAAAATGCAAGGAAAATTTGCTTGTTGCAAAAATAACTCCAAAATTAGATCATGCGTTATATAATCATGAAAATTATGAAGATAACATTCCAATGTCTTTAATCAAAACACTGATCACACTTGTCGCAAGAAAAAATGAGAAACTTTAGATCGTTGTGGAAAGACCTAAATTATCTGACACAATAACTCTTTTGATATAAAAATACAAATCAGAGGTTAAATAATAGTTTCTCAAATATTTAGTACCCAAAGTATACCAAACACCACATATGCAAACACACAGATATACATAAACTACACAAACATATAAACATGCAAAGCGTATAAATAAATACACAATTATGAGAAACAATTCATAGATACATTACATTCAACAATAACACATGTAATAATAGAAAAATGTATTCTTGAATTCCGTATCCATTCGAGTCGTTTTATTTGTCACTTTTAATATATTAATAATGTCTTTTCCAGTATTGTACTTTTTGCCATTTATTAATAACATTTTTAATTTGCGTTTTGTATAGAAAACTATCTCTTGCATATAAATCATATAGATGTTTTTCTTATTTGTATATTATTTTAATTACCAGTTGTCCCTCGGACTACCCAGACTTGGTGTTGAAGCCGTGGAAGAAGAACTTTTTCTTTCTGCACCTGGTGCAGCAGAGAATGGACTAGACCGCTTATTTAGTTCTGAAAATAATAAACAGTGGTTTTAAAAGTATATATGAATTTTTAAGTGCTTTAGCTGTATATAAAAAATGCCATTGGCCCTATAGGAAAGATGCTTAAAACAGTTTGATACGGAGTGTGCAAAAAGTAAACTTACTTATGTCTAAATTAATATGCAGAACTTTTAAAATAGCTTAGATTATAATAAGAAAGGAAACTGACTAGTTTATCTGTATTATCCTTTGCCTTATAGCCCCCACGTGCTGGAACCCATGCTAGTGTCATCTTATTTTGACCTTCTGGTTCTATAAGCATTGTTAAAGAGTCCAATAGTATTTTTAAATTAATCCCAATGAAACCTAGTACTTTAAGTGTCGCTTTGCTAGCAGGTTTATCGCAACTGACTGGTTTGTCGTTCCTTGATGGATGCTCTCTTTTGCGTAACGTTGTACTGCGACCATCTCGGCCGGGAATCTTGTTGCGTGTTTTCCGAGGCTTACTGAAAATTTGGCTATTGCCCCTATTCTCTAGTGGCCCGATTCAACACCTGATTTTGTATTAAATCCGTCTATTTATGTTGCCACTGGATGGTTATTTACTCATCTTTCCATCCCTGGCATTTCTATATTGAAATTTTCTCGCAGCTGTACTTAGGGGTCATATTAACAATGGGGAACCCAGGATATGCCTTAAGTTCCTTGCACAGCTTATGGTAGTCTGCACGACGGCTGCTGGCTAATTGGTGTTTCACCTTATTCCCCTTGTATATATGCGACTGCAAAAGTACTTCGAATACTGCTGCCAGCGAGTGGCATATCGTTCGGCTGACAGTTCGTTGGGCCGACACATCGTAAAGTCGATACTACAATAGAGGGGCGATTCGACCGAGAATACCGCTTTTTCCAGTATTTGTTTGGCCGACTGCTTGAAGCCTAATATTGATCTCTGCTTCATATTTAGTTGCAAAACATGACATATAAGCGAAATTTAAATAAAAATGCTAATTTATATGCGCGCGGGGCAATACGCACTCTTTATATGTTTAAAATGGCTTACATAATAAAGTTATTTGTGTAAAAAAATATGTTGAGTTATTAGATACAAATAAACATACTTATGGGTAATTGATTGTTATATATGTAAATATGTATGAAACTCAATCCTGACTCACCGTAATGAAAAGGTCATTTTCCAATAAAAAAAATCGATTGATATAAGATTTATTCCATATTTTAATTACAAAAATGTGATTTAAAGTGAAGTCACATATTATGAAGCATTTATTTTTAAGAAAGTTATCTTTGATAGCATCTACTTTTTCACATTTTATAATGCATAGTTGCACAATTGTTTGAAAATTTATGGTGGAGGGTAGAAGGTTAAGTAATTCTTTTTTTATAAATTATATACGCAATGAAGAAAAAATCATTGGAGATTGAATATGTGGTCATGCCATTAAAGTTATTTGTGTAAAAAAAATGTTGAGTTAGATGTAAATAAATATACTTATGGATAAATCGTTGTTTTTGAAGAAGATATAAATAGTTGTGAGCCTGAATTACAATGTCCACACTCAAAGAAACTATGGAGAATGACAGGCAGTTCTGTTATTGTCCTAAAAAATCGGATGATATGTTTTATTAAATTGTGTCATTAAAACAATTTGATTTAAAGAAAAACCAGATTTTCATAAACTTTCTATTTTCTTCTTTAATTGCCAAATATTTTCAAAAAAGCTCTTACATTATTTTTTAATGCCTTTATTGGCGGCAAATTTATTTTTCAAAATTTATTATCGAGGGCGAAAGGTTATAAAAATATTTCACTGCCATAAAATAATAATAATAATAATAATAATAATAATAATAATAATAATAATAATAATAATAATAATAATAATAATAATAATAATAATAATAATAATAATAATAATAATAATAATAATAATAATAATAATAATAATAATAATAATAATAATAATAATAATGTGTTCGCCACATGATTGTACACTTATTTTCTTATGCTGGTTGCATTTTCGCGCATTCACTGTTTTTGGAATACCTAGTAATACTTTAATTCTGTATAAACTCAATGCGCAGTTCTCCCGACATATAATATTTTTCAATCTGAGCATTTTTATAATATTCATTGATAACAAATTAAATTGTCTGGTTATTAATAATAAACTGACAGATAAATAAGTTTGGAAGTGAAATAGCCTCAAAAACTTTTAAAAATTTTAATTACAATTTGGACATATGTTTACTATTTTAGTTTAAGTATGTTTTATAAAAATTCGCTGCCATAACGCACTTGCTGCGACCACAGTTTTTTGTTGTTATAGACAAACCTTATTAAGGCGCCTTTTATTAATTTTTTCAAATATATCGGAATAAATGTGTGCTTTTGTAAAAGTGTGACTATATATGCATCAAGATTATTCAAGCTTCTCGCTTATTAAGATGTGAAATATTTTTATAACTGTTTGCAACAAAGCAGTTGCTGTATGTAGACTTTTTTATACTTTTATTTACTATTTACCATTAAAAAAAATAAAACTCGCTACCACAAGTAACTTGCTGCATATAAGTTTTTTAACAAATATTTACTGTTTAACAACAGGAATTTTTTATGCAAATTTGTTACCATTACGCATTTGCTGCGCCCACACTTTTTTGTAATCACAGGTATACTATATCAACACACAAAGGTGTTAAGCAGATTGCCTATTGCATAAACTTAAAGACTACCGCGATGAAATACATTCGACTAATAAATTATTCTACGTCCGCCTAAATGAATTGGTGTATTCCGGGGTTGCATACATGTAGGCGCTGTCGGTCGAACGATACGCACTCCTGCCAGCGTGGCCCTTATGGCTCTCATAGCGTACAGGCACGCAAGCCTTTGTGCACCACTCAATAGCTTGATCATTACCATCTGCTGCATTTTCGTAGACCATACCACCGAGTCATATGTTATAATGGGCCTTACTACGCTTGTGTATCGATAATATCTTATTGGCGTTCATACTTCAGATCTTACCACACATTTGTCTATACCTCCTGAGTGCAATTATTCCGTTATGTGTACTTTTTTAATGTGAGCTCTCTGTGTGAATTTTTGGTCAAAGATGGATATTTTACCTTTCCTACAAATAGAATTTCATTGCAGTTGTCATTCTTGCGCTGTTGAATGTTCCGTCGCTCCAAAAAGTGCCTAGTTCAATTTATTTATCTTTTAGAGATTTCAACAGTAGTCTGGTGAGGCCATCCAGTGTTAGATTTGTTAACGCAGAAACATTGATTTACTTTCGTTTAAAATTAACTTTACGGATGTTTATGCAGTCCTTTGGCTATTAAGTAAAAAAAATGTATTAGTTCTTTATCATACCTGATATGGCTAAAAGCATTTTTCTTCTAGCTCCAAAAGCATTTATGCCTATTTCAATAAGATCCTGGTCACTCAGGGTGGAGAAGGTGCTCATGTCTATTTCGTGAGTGTTGAATAACCCTATATACCTGTCTAGGCCCAGACAGGTCAGCATCGTCGGTAGATCGGACCAATTGGAAGACGTCACTCTCTGGATCAGCTGTGTTGGAGTGTTGTCAAGTAAGTTAGACGTGTTCAAATTCGGAGAGAGGTTGGAAGAAGCAGCTGATGCAGGTGTTGGTGTTTTCCATATGTCGTCGTCCTGCAAAGTATTTGGTTGAAAGTTTGATGTCTCATGGGTATTAAAGTTTTAATATATATCAGCATTAAAACTAAAATTAAGTGTGGGAGATTACTTCTCTGGCTTCACAGTGAAGTCAGAGTAGTAGTCTTCCAGTCTGTATGTAGTATGGACCAGTTTCACCAAGTAAGGGCAACAACAATCAATAAAATTAAGTAGTCGTATAGTGTGTTTGTGCAATAAGAAATGGTAAAATACAACCCTTAAAATGAATACCGATGTTTAAAATGTAAGCACAGCGAAGATTGAAAGCTACGTCTACAAAGCAATACAATTTTATGCAAGTACACAAAGCAACAAGTTTTGAAAATGCCACAACAATTAGAAAAAGCAAACACTATCCGGTATAGTTCTGCCGTGTTTAGTTCTAAAGCCGTATCTGCATAAAACCCTGTTTCCAGAAAATATCTTCCAAAGATTCACAAGAATTGTTTCTTTCATATTTATGCTCTAGTTGACTCAATCTTGATTCAAGGTTTTTATAAGTACTGAAGTACTCATTTATAGTTATTATACACGAATAAGATCGCCTGCAATAGCTACTTTTATTCAAAACTCGTGTTCATACGATGTTTATAGTTTTTGCTTTAAGCTCTAAGTGTGAGGTGTCATTTTACTCGGCTGGATGAGTATAATTCAAAAATTTAGCATATGCGCATGCGCAAACCCAATTGTTTGGTTTTTGGTCTAAGCTTTATGTGTAAGGTATCATTTTACTCGACTCAGCAAGCAGATTAAAAAAAAAAACTAAGAATAATGGTAACAGCTGCAAATTGAGGGTGACCCCGAGCTTTAAACAACAAAGATCCTAAGAATATGCGACTGCCAGACATGTTGAGGTAAGAGCTCTAAACAACAACAAAAACCCTAAGAATATGCGACTGCCAGATATGTTGAATGCTACATATGGCAACATGGTAACAGCTGCAAACTGAGAACAACCTCGAGCTCTAAACAACAAAAATCCTAAGAATATGCGATTGCCAGACATGTTGAATATGGTAACATAGCAACAGCTGCAAACTGAAAACAACCTCGAGCTTTAAAAAACAAAAAATCCTAAGAATATGCAACTGCTGGACATGTTGAATATAGCAACATAGCAACAACCAACAGCTGCAAACTGAGAGTGACCTCGACTACAATCTGGATTCCGATTCATGTAACAGGAAATGAGTCATGTGTTAACAATTTCAGGCAGATGATGCAATTTAAGGAAAGCAAGATGTTAGCAGTTTGTTAGATAAAAAAGTGTTTTATTTGTTAAAAACATCGTTTAAGGTTGAAAATAAAATAACTGATTTAAATACAATTAATTTATTAGGATTAATTCACAAGACTTACATACTAAAATATTACATAATGGCTCTTACAATATCAGTTAGAGGTTTATATTCAAATACACAATCATGAATAACTAAACAGTAAGCTTCGGTTCTATTTGGAGAATTTTCTTTGCTCATAAACTCCACTTTGATGTCCACCGTTGAGGACTTGATTGACTCATTCTGATGCTGACATTCGATTACAAATAGAGCCTGATCTTTAAACTGATCATAATTTAAGAGAGGCTCTGCCATGTTTTTATAACAAAAACTTTTTTGGAAATCTGTGTACATCTGGTAGGCTTCGGCATATTTAGATTTTTCGAAATCCATATTCATAGATTCATAAGGGTAGCATTCTGAATTAGGAACACTCGCAGATCCACCATACAAATATTATCGAAAAAGTCACCTTTCTTGCTTACGTTGTCTTTTCGATCTGTTTGAAATGCTATAATCACATATCTAGGTCTTTCTAAGTTTGTTGCAGTTTTAACAGACCACGCATCTTTATTAACATCTCTAAGCGCTGGTAGCTCATATATGTCCCATTTGCGATATGCTAGAATTATAGATGTGTCTTTTGCAATTTTATCCATCAGCTCCAACTTCATTTTATCGTTTGGAAATACAGTTTTGCTTTTAAAAACATGTTGGTTACAGTAATTTTTGATCCTGCTGTGCCAGTACTGTAATAGCTGTTGGCATCATTTCGAGCTCTTGTAAATCGAAAAATATGTTTACCGCAGTGATGGAAAAAACTGAAGAGGAACCAAAGAGGCGGGAGCAAGTGAAACTTATTGTTGTCGTTTAAGGTAATATGATCTGATTTGGAATCATTCTTACTAAACGAAAGCAGGATTTTGATGGTTGTTGTGGTGTATGGGTCTCGTACTCGTTCCACTTCCTGTTATTTAATTCATAGGTCATTTATTCAAACAGAGCGGCTCCTCCATTATTTGACATATCTCATCATCAGCATTTTATACTACTAGAGGTTCCAGAGCACCTTCGATTATTAGAGCTGACTCTGCTAGGCATACAAATGCATCTGGCTGCTTGATGTTTATTTCGACTTCATCACTGTTACCAAATGATTTAGTTGACGAATAGTAAGACCGAAGTTCTTCTCGATCAATGGAATCGTCAAACTCGGGGTCTTTGAATATTTTGAGTTTTGATGACATGATAACCAAGACTTTCAAGAAACTCAATATTATCGGAACGAAGTGTACGCTTCAAAGCGGCTGACTGTACTAAATTTGTTTTGGTAGATTCACTTGCTTCTTTATCCTTAAAGACTAACATTCTAAACAATCTTTTTAAGGTTCAGACGAACAGACACCTCTTCACCTTGAAAGTTTACGGGAACTTAATCTTGGTCCACGATGTCGATGCTTATATTTGAAATCTCTTGTTTGTTTACTGGTAAACAAATTAGATTCTTAGGTTCGATGTCGATTGCATGACCTGGATCAACCATCGGTGCAAATTCATATAACGCTTGTAAAGGTTTTCCGTTATAGTAGGAACCAGACACAATATTAGTTTCTATGCGAATCTGTTTAACATCCACTATTTCAACAGGTAAATCAGATTCATGGAAGATACCTGGCTGAAGAACGTGCTTTGAAAATCCCAGCAGCTTTAAAACTGATACTTGTGAAACACTTTATTTCACATCTAATGGTGTTCGGATTAGGTCTCAGAATCAAAGCTAGCTGCTTTTGTTCACGTGTTGCTGTAGCACCAAGTTCATTTTGAAGCAAGTTTTCCAAATGTGTTATTTCATATGCACCAGTAGATATCGTGATGGTTCTCCAAGCAGCTCCTTTTTTTTACATAAAATTTATTTTTACCTTTATATATGTTAGGTATGTTATTGTATGTGTAAAAGCCTGTCAAAGCAACAGCATAACTGACAGATGGAAACTGCGGTCTTTCAACACAAAGGTTTGCGACATGACTGATACACCAGTGCTATTGCGCGGCGAGGCCGCGGACGAGTCCTGAGGGAGAAAAAAATGACTGATACACGGGCTATTGTTTGAGTCTTTTATTTAAAAATTTTAAACGTAAGTGACCACAATTATAAGTATTATATGTTTGATACACATCATGATTATACAACATAGAACAGTCTTTAAGGTAACGTTGCAACTCGACTGGTGGCTTTAAGTTTCCATATGAGTCAAAGTACTCAGCTGTGTTACCACGTTTCCTCACTGCAACCCAATGACTGCCAGACTCCTTGTTGGTTTGTAAATTCATGATGAATGATTCATTTTTACGTGGTCCATGTCGAGGGAGAGTATCTCGCATGTATACACCTCTAAAATATGTGATTTTCATTTTACCAGCAAATTTCACAAGATCTTCATTTGTTAGAGGTCTTGCTGGTAAACGACCTATTCGTTTTTTTTTTGGATTTTGCAGATACAACCCATAGCCCCAACGTTGTTTCTTCAGATACAGACCTTTGCCGAGCCTCTTGTCTTTTGTTTAAATTTCAAACCGCTGCCTCTCTTACCCATTGCGATAGCTTCCATTGTCTTGTTGTGACGTTCTTCTTCCTCCAGTTTGTGCTTGGCTGCTTTAGCGTCGTTAACTGCCTTAGCAGTACCAGCAGCACCCCCGCCCAGAGTGCCAAGAGCTGGTAGGCGACCAAATATAAGAGGTAACAGTGGAAGGAAGCTTCCGCTTTTAGGTATTGGAATAACTCGAGGTTTCAGCACATTCTTACGCCCACCAATCTGCTTAACAATATCATGAGCGATATCAAACACAGCATTCTCTGATGGAATAAGGTTTATGTCTTTAATAACTTCTCCAATCAGACTAAGAATGTTTTTAAAGGAAACTTTCTTCTTCGGTTTTGAGTTGGTTACACCAAAACCCATACCAAGCTTTCTTTTAACTTTCATGGTGTCTGTAACGCTCCAAGCGGCTAACTTTTCACCAAAACTTTCTCCCAAGCTCTGCTCTCCAACACCTCGTCGGCTCGATGCCTATCACTTAACTCTTTTGGTTGAGAGTAAGCGATGTCGTGGTCTCGATAAGCGCGATCTAAAGGATTGATACCTTGATCACCTCTAGCAAGACGTTCTTTAAGTTTAGTACCTGGACCACAAAATTGATAACTAGGTATGTGTAACTCAACAGGTAGCTTGTTAATAGCTGTGTTTACAAAACTTTCACCCTGTGACATCAACATTGATACTGACTGTATATATTTATACTTACCGAAAATATAGTTTAGTTTAAGTCAAGATGTGTACCATTAAACACGCTTCTGTCTTACCTATTACAAATATAGACGATGTTGTTGATACATCATCAGAACAACAACGAAGGCATGGGCCTCTCTTACCAAACACAGTTAGATGTATCATATGTGGTCCGAGCGGGTGTGGTAAAACAAATGTTATGCTAAGTTTATTGTTTGAGCCGAACGGTTTAAAGTTTGATTACGTGTATGTGTATTCAAAGTTTTTGTACCAGCCCAAATACAAGATGTTACAAAAAGTGTTGGAGGTAACAAAATATGTTGGTTACTATCCATATAGTGAAAACAATGAAATATTAGATCCAGCAGATGCCTTGGATAGCTCTGTTTTTATATTTGATGATGCAGCTTGTGACAAACAAGATAAAATGAGTGCATACTTTAGTATGGGAAGACATAAGAATATTGATTCATTCTATCTCTGTCAAACATATACTCGAATATCGAAACATCTAATGCGTGATAACGCTAATGTTTTGATTCTCTTCAAACAAGACAAAACCAATTTAAAACACACCTACGACGACCATGTAACGACAGATATGGACTTTAAACAATTAAAAAATATATGTTGCGAGTGTTGGAAAGACAATAAGTATGGTGTGTTGGTGATTGTAAAAGAAAACGATGTACACAGAGGGAGATATAGAAAAGGATTCGATAGTTACATATTAATCTAATTGACTGCAGCCAACAACAACAACAAACAACTGTCTGACAGGACAGACAACTGTCTGACAGGACAAACAACTGTCTGACAGGACAGACAACTGTCTGACAAAACAGAGAGTTGTCTAACAGGTAGCTGTCTACCAGTTGTCGTGTTAGATACCTAACACTAGATAGGTAGACATACAACCAATTCGAAGCTAGTACACCTTAAACCACCAAACAGTTTGTATCTCTTAGCGCGATCAACTAACAAGTGGTTTACATCAGGTCGACAGATTGTTTGAAACAAATAACTTTAGCAAGATGGAGGTGATGGGTAAACAAGAGAGAAAAATCAAGAAAAAGATTTTACAACTTGCTGAAAACATTCGAAAAACATTTAATGCTTAAGCTTGACAGAGTTGAGAATGATGACGTTCTGCAACGTTTATATAAACCAATTGTTGAGCCACTAAGTGAAATATCTAAAAACACATCAACACTTAAACTACAACCAACGGCTGAACAAATCAAAGAAGAAGCTGCTGATGATATACCAGAAAAGAAACCCAAAGTCAAGTTCCTTGAAGACCATGAAGTTTTTGAAGCCGAACCAGGGGTGGAGACAAGTTCCGATGAGAATACCCCAACATTTGAAGAGCTTGAGGCAGATCTACAAACTATGACAACCAAGCCAGCATATCAAGAATTTTTGGAGCAATATCCTGAACGAGTTCGATATTATCTAGGCAAGTATTTTACTGAACCACCGAGACTTGCTACCATTGATCAAACGTATGGTGCTCGCTACGCTAAAGATACTGGTAGCTGGAGTCTTGGCAACAAACACTTAGACTTTACTGATGATGACATTCGACTGGGTCAAAGGAGATATCCGCAAACACACGGTCTGCTAGAATTGATATTTATGAAAAGACCTAGGGGGTATACTTATGACAATCTTCAACACTATAGAGATATTCTGGAATCAACTAGTGTTCGTAAAATTAACTACAATCCTAATGCACAAACCAAAGGTTGTACCTCGGAAGAGTATCTGAAACAATTATAAATCCACGAGGGCGAAGATCCTCAACTCCTCACGGTTTTGGTTACGACACACATCTTAACGAAAAACAGAAGACTGAACCTAAAGCTCAAAATGTAAGCAACAACACTAACAACTATATGATACAAAATAACAAACAAATAGAATATGTCTATTGGGATGATATAAATGAGTTGGTTGATATACTTAGACTTTTAGTTGCTTCTCAAGTTGCTGGTAATAATGCTCATAACAACGAAATTCAATCAATCATTGAAGAATTAAAGGAAGTCAGTGTTATTGCTTAGTAAACCTACATATATATCATACATATCTACCTATTGCTTAGTATAAAACTGTCTATCGATAAGTTCGGACGTTCCCAGTCCAATAAACGTTTTAAGTTTAAAATTATTGAAAGATAACTTTTCCTAAGAACAACAAGTGGTGATTTTGATTGTGTAACATCGCTGATCCAGTCGATTCAACAGATGGTGTAAATAAAAAAATTGGTGGTGCATGGATAGAGCACTATCAGAAAAACAAAAATGAAGTGAAACAAGGAATAATTGCTATCTTACTTGAAGCTGTGCACCAACCACAGTTGGAAGATTTAAAAAACGAATTTAAAAATAAATTGAAAAATTTAACTAAGATAACTACTCAAGTTTTAAAAGACATCGATGTGTCAAAGAATCTCAAGTTGAAGAAGAAGTTGGGTGAAATAGACAACAAACAAAAAAAGATTTGCATAACAAGTGGATACTGTTAAATCCATCATCACCATGAAATGTGAAACAGTTCAACCATCTAATGCTAAAAAACAAGTAATAAATGAGTTGTACACACCGGCAAAAATCAATTTTAAACGTAGGCGTACCATAATCAAAGGTTTAAATGACTTGTGACAAATTGATTTGGCTGAGTTTACAGACTATCATCGCGAAAACTCTGGTAACAAATACATTTTAGTGGCTGTGAATTGTTTTTCAAAGTATGTGTGGACTCGTCCACTTAAATATAAAAATGCTAAAGAGGTGACTAAAGCTATGGCTGATATTTTAGCTAATAGTACAGCGCCCTCTAACATCCAATCTGATCTTGGTAAAGGGTTTTACAACTCCAAATTTAATGCCTACAACATTAATCACTACAGCACTTACAGTGTGAAGAAGGCGGCAATAGTGGAAAGAGTTATACGCACCTTAAAAGATAAGATCTAAAAATTTTTTAACTTGTTTGGTTTCTACAAGTGGTTAAATACACTACCTGATGTCAGTGCTAACTACAATTCAACCATTATTATTATTATTATTTATTCATTGATAAAAATTATACAGTATGCCTATACAATAAGTCTGAGACTTGTGGTGTACATTTGCATAATTTTAAAAGTTATATCTAAAGCAATGTGACAATTATATATCAAATTCAGCAAACTTCAAATTTTGACAAACCAGGTAAAAAAATTTCTTCACTTTTATTTCTTCAATCTAATGCTTCACCCATTGCCTTCATTTATGATAGATCTAAACCACTTCAATACACCATCTTACCTATCACTCTATCTCCACATACTATATTTTTGCCAAAATTAGTAATTTTATATAAGATCATCGAACAACCGGTGTAAAACCTAAGAATGTTAATAAAAAAATGAAGAAGCTATCCTCAAACAAGTCTACTCAAATATTAAAGTGTTGGATCAAAATAAATTCAAAGTGGGTGATATTGTACGTATAAGAAGCAAAAGCTCAGTTTGAAAAGGGGTATACACCTTGCTGGTCAACAGAGTTATTCAAGATTGTCAGTGTCTATTTCACAAATCCAGTAACATACTTTCTTGAAGACTTGCCAGGCAAGCTTATCAGTGGAGGGTTTTACGAGGAATAACTACAAAAGACTAAACAAACAGACATATATCTGGTTGAACGCATCTTGAGGAAGAAAGGTAAGAACCTCTATGCAAAATGGTTGGGTTTTGATATATCTCATAATTCTTGGATAAATGCAGTTGATGTTAAATAAGCTTATATTTAATGTATTAATGTACTTAGAATGAAATAAAAGTCGTTGTTAAAATTAATGTGCTTTTATTTTTCCATATGACATATATTACAATTAAACTCAGTGAACAATTAAAAATTATAACGTTAATCAATAATACCCTGAATAAACTTCTCCTGTGGCACATCTGCTATCTGTAGATCGTTTCTATTCGTCTTGAGGTATTTTACTTCGGTATTTATTCTATTAAAGAGATCTATAGAATTTGGATCATACAGCATGCTTAGAACCACTTCGGAATCAGGCTGTTTATTTTTAAAGGTCTTGATGGCTCTTCGAAAACTTTTCTTCTGCGTCCTCACAGCATGATATGGGTAGGTAGCGTCTTTCTCATTTCTCGAAAGTAAACCAAAAACACCACGTTATCCGGGGTTGCTTGGTTTTGGAGATATATCTTCAGGATGTTCTGTGACTTTAGCATTTGTTTCTCGCAAACGCTGCACTTCATCATCTATCTCCATTAATTTCACTTCAATTTCTTTAAGACTTTCCTTATATTTTTGATTCAATTCGCTTACGAAAAAATGTAAAATAATTTAGTTGCACTTTTCATAGAAAGGATTGGATATCCAGCTAGCCAAATTTAATATCAAATCTTTACACACATATTGCCATTGAAGTCATGCTTGAATACAACAGGACGAAAATTTTTTTGACGGCTGCTTACCGTTCTCCTGCTACTGGTGCGGCTATATTTAATGAAGAACTACAAAAGTATTTGCAAACAGTTAAAAGGAGGTGGCAGATACATTTATTGTTAGGTGACCTTAATTTGGATATATTGTCAAATGATGGGAATGTCCATCATTACCTGGATATTTTTTCCTCGGGGGGCTACCTATCATTGATTGATGAGACGACAAGGAGCTGCAGAGACTCGAATACCTGTATCGATCGCATGTTTATAAAATCAAATATTCGTCAGATGGAATCTGTGCCGGTTGTATGTATTAAAGTCAGGTATAACGGATCATTTCTCAACGATATTGCAAATACAATTTACTGTGTATGAGTCGGAGGGCGATGAAATGAATTATAAGTATCATTTGGATGTTGAGAGATTGAAGAGAAGGTTGCGGTATCAAATCTGGACACATGTTTATAACTGTGGGGAGATCGAGGAAGCAGCTGAGATTTTCATGGAAAGTTTTCAAAAGATCATCGCTGAGTCCACAAGACGGTATATACCAAAAAAAAGGGGGAAAACAGAGTGGATTACCAGTGGTATAATACGATCGGTACAAACAAAGCATAGATTGTATAGGGAAGTGCAAAAGTATCCTGACAATACTGAGTTGTTTGATGAGTATAAAAGATACCGAAATAAACTCAACGATTTAATTAGGACAACCAAGAGAAAATTCTATGGAGATTTGATAAGCAAGGCAGGAGACAGCTCCAAATGTCTATGGACAACAATTAACAGGATGAATAATGGACACAGAAACAAGAACATGGAGAGCATAAAAACCAAGGAAGGCAGGCTCCTGCAAGATCATCTTAGTATGGCGGACTATTTTAATGATTACTTTTCCTCAATTGGTAAAAACCTTGCTGAAAGCATAAAGAGCTTTAGACATTTTAAAGACACACGGTTTTCACGTTGGATGACTCTATTTCTCACAGATGAATATGAGGTTAAAAGGATGATACTGCGCCTAAAGAACAAGAGAGCTCCTGGGCATGATGGTATACGTTCAGAGGTCCTTAAAGAGGTTGTGGATCTAATCCTGACCCCACTTGTCTTTATATATAATAGATGAATTGAGGAGGCAACGTTTCCCAGGGTTTTCAAATTCGGCGTTGTGAAACCTTTTTATAAAGGCGAAGATTGCCTAGATGTGACGAATTATAGGCCGATTTCTTTGATTTCCAATGTTGCAGAGGTTTTGGAGATGATACTGAAAGAGCGAATAAACAGTTACCTGCGGAAAAATAGTCTCTTGTCTGATAAGCAATATGGTTTTTGTGAAAAAAAATCAACTCAGGATGCTGTAAACGATCTAACCTCCAGCATATATGATAGTCTTGACAAAGGCAATCATCCGTCATTATGCGTTTTTATAGATTAAAAAAAAGCTTTTGACACTGTCAGCCATGTGAAACTGCTGGAGGTTCTGGAAAGTATTGGCGTAAGAGGTAAACAACATAAATTGTTTAAGAGCTATATGACTGACAGATTTCAAGTAGTCAAGATAAAAGAGACAGTGAGTAGCCCTCAAAGAGTGGAGTTCGGTGTTCCTCAGGGAACAATTTTGGGTCCCTTGCTTTCTAATATATATATTAATGACCTCTTTAAATTGCGCTGTATGGGCAAAGTAGTAGGGTACGCGGATGATACTGCTATTTTCTATACGGCAGACAGTTGGTGTTCTCTAAAAAAACTAGTTGAGAGGGATCTTGAGGTGATTATGGCATGGTTTTCTGATAGATGGTTGACCGCGAACGTTTCAAAAACCGTGTTTGTCCCTTTCTGATCTTACGTCCGCTGTTTGCCCTCTTATGATGCAATCAGTGTTGGTAGTGATTTGGCAATACGAAAGGTGAACAAAGTATCATATCTGGGACTAGATATAGATTGCCATATGAGATGGGATTTCCATATTCAAAAATTGATTAAAAAACTTGGCTGTACAAATTGAGATTTATTAAGGAAATGTTGGGTAATAAACATCTGCGTATTGTATATCATGCATTGGTTGAGAGTGTTCTACGTTACGGCATACTAGCCTGGGGCGGTGCGTGTGAGTCCCATCTCAGATTCCACAAAAGTACCCAAAACCGTATTGTTAAGGTGATACATGGTAAAGATTATGCTTACCCTAGTGATCGTCTATACAAGGACGCTTGCTTGATGGATATTAGGGAGCTATTTTACTTTACGGTTGCAAACACTCAGCATGCTCAGCGAAAGAGTCTTACAATAATAGAGCACTCACATTTTACTAGACATAGCACACACTCTTTTAAAACGCAAAAGGTGAGGAAGGCAGTTGCGCAGAGATCGTTTGCTTACCTATGTGTAAGGGTTTATAATTCGGTGCCTCCTGAAATAAGAGAACACACTTCTTTGAATTTATTTAAGAAACGATTAAAGAGCTTGATTTTTCATACCCCTAGAAGTGTCATTCACTCTTTGTTTAGAAGAAATTGACGCGCTGGTTTGGAGCACATACAAACCAAACAATTCAAGATTCATTTTAATTAGATTATGTTTAGCGAAATCAGATGAAACACTTTGTCTTATTGTTTCCATGAACTGTTTAATATAGTATTTTTCGTAATTTTCGTATATACGATAAGTAGCCATCATATTTTTAAAAGCTTGAGTTAACATATGCACTTGTTCAACTTGCCATGGTTCACATACCTTTGATTTGTGGGCTTTACTGCGCAAATGACCAGAAAATGCATTCTTTTTCACTTGTAACGAGCATGATTCACAGTATCTCATCTTAACTACAGGTGCTTAACTAATAAATAAAACACATGTGTTTAGTTCATATATATTTCTTAACAAACATGTTTGCGATACATATCTTTAAGTATGGCGTTATATTTAGCACAAAAGTAAATTAACATTAATATTGTTAGACATAAGAAAACCAGTTTATATAAACATAGAAATATAATTAAGTAATTTAAGATGAGTCGTTGTATATCGTGTGTATTTCTTTGAAACGATCAAGTACTTGCTTCTTTGTAAAGTGTAAGCACTCTAACATACTAACTCGGAATGATGATTCATAGTCTTTTAACATGACTTTTATAAGCTTTACAACCTCCTCACCTGACGGTAGCTCCTTTTTATTAACACATTTGGGAACATCAGCAACACAATAGAGGAAATCACTAAGTCGAATATCAAAGTTCAAATCGGTTAGAAACTTCAGCTTTTCGTTGATGATTTCAACCAGACCTAGTAGCTGTTGAACTGCATCTTCGGTTAAATAAAAAGTAGTAGATCATCTGAGATTGATATACCTTTACTCTTTAATATTTTAATAGGCTTGACGGTACATATTCAAATATTCTCAGGTTCTATTTTATTACCTTTGGTAAAGTACTCTTCAGCCGTGTTTTTCAATGTTGAAATAAAATAATCCAATTCCCATGAGCCAGATGAGATTGTTATATTTGGATTTGGTGGATATAGGCTTGTATTTACAATTTTAATTATTGGAATCAATCCGGCCGATTATGATATACCAATTGCAACACTTAGAGCTGGAGTAATGGCATACCTTGTTTCCGGCAGCATTCTACTTTCTTGCTTAATCTCAATTATATTCTAACGTAGAGTTGCATCAATTTAACCCCAATAACAATCTTCACAAACATCGTTATTAATAGGACCGTCGTTAACATAAGCACCATACACGTTGAACAGAAGAAGTACACTAATATATAACTACTGTGAGTAGACTGCAGACAAAGACTGATGTACTTGCTTGCCACCTAATGTTTATATATACTTATACCCCCACTTTTGAATCGTTATTGAAACTCATTTAACCGCCATAGTGGTTAGCATTTTTTGTAGAAGATCACGTACATTTGTATTTGAAAACACATGACTCATTTCCTGTTACATGAATCGGAATCCAGATTGTAGTCGAGGTCGCTCTCAGTTTGCAGCTGTTGGTGAAACCATCACTTTTGAATTGTTATTGAAACTCATTTAACCGTCATCGTTGTTGTTTGCATTTTTTGTAGGTCACATACATTTGTAGGAGGTCACATACATTTGTAGAAGGTCACGTACATTTGTAGAAGGTCACGTACATTTGTAGAAGGTCACATACATTTGTATTTGAAAACACATGACTCATTTCCTGTCACATGAATCGGAGTTCAGATTGTAGTCGAGGTTACTCTCAGTTTGCAGTTGTTGGTTGTTGCTATGTCGCCATATGTGACGTTGAACATGCCTGGCAGTCGCATATTCTTAGAATTTTTGTTGTTTAAAGCTCTTACCCTACACCTCCCCGCCGTCTGATTGTTGCTATGTTGCCACAACATGTCTGGCAGTCGCATATCCTTAATTTTTAAAAGCTGCTTGCTGAGCCGAGTAAAATGATACCAAACACCTAAGGTTTAGGCTAAAAACTGTAAAAGGTGGGTTTGCGCATGCGCGTATACTAAATTTAAATTCTTCTTTCTAAGCCGAGTAAAATGATACCAAACATGTGGGGTTTAGGTTAAAAACTAAAGAGTTGAGTTTGCGCATGCGCCAACCGCCATACTTACTTACGTTACTTTTTGAAAAAATCAAAATGTCAGAACACCTTATTTTAAAACTTAACCTAACTACCTTTTAGAATTTTAAATTATTCGAATTTTCGCGCCAACGGCCGTCATCTCAGTTTAGAGCTTACGTCAGCCTCAATACAGATCCAACCACCTCCCGCCTCACACCTCCCAGTCTAGCGAGAGGTGGGAGGTGGTCTTAGAACTCTTCATCTATACCTACTCGCGTAGGTATATCCTCTGAAAATAATAACATAGAATCTTTGTACCAAAGTCAACTACCTCTAAAAAAAAGAAAACGAAAAGTATGGCGACCTTATGTCTTTATTCAAAAATCCTCCAGCCCCCCCCTTAGTGAGTACAAACCATTTTTCGAAAATCTCCCATTCCAAGGAGACAATTGGCCTCAAGAAATTTTTTTTTTCCGAAAGTGACATAAGTGATGTTGACTTTTGAGTTGCAAAATCTAGACTTTTGAGCTTCAATTCAACTAAAAATTTTCAGTAGTTGAAATAAAGTCGTCTTTGAGTGGCGATTTGCGTTTGATTGCTAAACTTTACAAGCAGATAACTTTACTTTGCTTGACTGATTTTTCTGCTACAACTAGATGTCTTCAATTTTTGTTCAAATTCTGCAAAATATAGAACCTAATTTCCTATAAGATTAACAAATAATAGTTTAGTATACAACACTCCTGTACAGCTAATCATTATTTTTGATTAGGTTAGGTTAGGTTAGGTTTGAATGTGAGTGGGCCATACCGGTCCCTCCACCGCGACCATAAGGTGTATTGTGGCTCACGCCTAATGTTCTATATTTCGCCCAACAAAGCCAGCCTCCTGCAGAGGTCGATAATTTTTGTGGGCGAAAGTTGATCCAGATCTTCCGGGTTTTGTCTTGCCAAAGAGCAGGTATCTAGTCCTGTCTGCCGCCGGACAGGAACACAGTACGTGTTCTGCTGTCTCGTCACTCTCCATACACAGCCGGCACTCGGTCTCCTGACCGACTCCAATACGGTGCATGTGGTGACGCAAGCGGCAGTGTCCTGTATACAGGCCGACTAGAGTACGCAGTTGTCTGTTTAACTCTAGAAGTTTTTTAGCTCTTGACTCAGACAGGCCATTTATGAAGGCCTTAGAGTGAGCTAATCCTGGCAGATTTTGCCATTGCTGGCTTGTCATTCTTTCTGTCCAGGTCTTTAAGGTGCGTTTTGCTGTGCATGATGTTATCCCCAGCACCGGTTCTGGTCCGATAAAGTCCCTCTGGGCACCACTCCTGGCAAGCGCGTCGGCCGCAACATTGCCATCATGGTCCGAGTGACCCGGTATCCAGACCAGTGACACCTCATTACAGCTGCCCAGTTCGTTGAGGGCAGATTTACAACTCCATACCGTTTTTGAAGTGCAACGGTAGGAACCAAGAGCATTTATTGTAGCTTGGCTATCTGTATATATCTTTATCGATTTGTGTGTGCATTAGTTTCCTATACTTTCCCTTGCACACATCTCGATGGCGTACACTTCTGCCTGGTGTATGGTTGCGTACTTGCCGAGGCCAGTTGATAGTCTAGCATCGGTGTTGCCCCCATATGTGCCGGCTCCTACTCCCATATTGGTTTTGGAGCCGTCAGCATACCAGCAGAGATCAGCTCTCAATACGGTCGTTTGATTTCGTTCCCAGTCCTCCCTTTCCGGGAGGACGGTCTTGAAAGACAGATCTCTACTGATCTTTGTAGGCATCAAGTCTGAGACCATTCCCAGAATCTCATGATCCTCAATGTCATCAAGGAGTCCGGACCCACCCCCCCCAGACTGATTTCCTTCGGCATGCTGTCGGCCGTTTGTTTTAATCTGCACGTTATCCACCTCGCCACCCTCTCCAGCCATATGTGAAGAGGTGGAATATTAAGGAGGACCTCCAGAGCGGATGATGGTGCGGTACTTATCGCTCCCGTTATCATCAGACAAGTTTGTCTCTGTAGATGAGCCAGTTTGGTCCTCGCGATACCACGAAGTACCTTGGGTCACCAAACTATGGCTCCATATGTTATTGGTCCGATAACCACTACATAGAGCCAGTACATCTGTTGGAGGTTTGTTCCCCAGTTATTTCCACAGATTCTACGGCATGTCCACAGAGAGAGTTTAGCCCTACGAATTACATTTTCTAACTGTACATCCCAGTTGAGCTTCTTATCTAGGGTAACCCCTAGATATTTTGCTTGTTCCGTAAATGGAATCGTTTCCCCCATAATAATAAGTGGTTTTAATTTATCCAGCCTTCTTCTTCTGGTAAATGGAACAATGATCGTTTTGCGGAGGTTCACACACATCTGTTCCCCCAGACACCAATCATTCACTACATTTAGTGCATCTTGAAGAGTACTTGCTAGTTCCTCCTCATATTTGCCCCTAACCATTATGACTAGATCATCAGCATACGCCTGGACCTCAACCTCCCACAGCCCCAGGATAGCCAGCAAATCGTCCACAAAGAGGGACCACAGCAGAGGGGATAGAACTCCCCCCTGAGGGCACCCCTCGCAGCCCTGAAGCTGACCACCTCCCCCTGCAGCGAGGTAATAACGGCCCGATTGTGGAGCATGCTTCCGATCCAGCCACAAATGGTAGGTTCCACCTCTCTAGCGATAGTGGCTTCGTAGAGGGAGGTAGGTAATGCATTGTTGAATGCTCCTTCAATGTCGAGAAATGCAGCCACCGCCACCTCCCCTTATCCAGGGAGTGTGTGATCTTCTCGACGAGGTTATTGAGTGCTAACTCGGTAGATTTGCCAGTTTGGTAGGAATACTGGTGGGTATTAAGGGGGTTGTTGACTAAGATGCTCCCCCTACTGTGTCCGTCCAGTATTTTTTTCAATCCCTTCAAGAGGAATGATGTAATACTGAGAGGTCTCAGTGATGTGGGTAGGAGGTCACTACGTCTCAATTTGGGAATATAAACCCCCTAATCGCCGTTCAGCTGGATGGAATATAGTTACAAGCCAGACTGGCTCTATACAGCCTGATTAGGAAAGGTAGGAGAATCTCCAGTTCATTTTGTAGTAGGACCGGTACCACCCCATCCTCCCCTGGTGCCTTGAATGGCTGGAAATGTTTCACAGCAGAGGGCGTTTAAATCGACCCTCAGCTGACAGGACATCTTCGTTGCTCAGGATCAGACAATCTGGGAAGTATGTGTGTGCTAAGAGCTCTAACGTTTCTTTCTGTGATTCAGTAAAGGAGCCATCTGGTCGTTTTATCGATCCCAGTTCCTGGACACGGTCGCGCGAGAGAATTCTGTGGATTCTGGCGCTGATGGGCAAATTAGAGATGTCCCCGCAAAACCTCCTCCAGGATTCCCTCTTAGCGTTCCTTATATCTTTGTTCTAATGTGTTAGAGCGGATTTATATTGTTCCCAGTTGCCTGTTGTCTTAGCACGATTAAAGAGACGTCTCACTTCTCTTCGTAATTTTTCGAGGTTATGGTTCCACCAAGTAGACCCTCGACTATCTTTTTTTACTTTAGTGGACAGTTTTCGTGATATGCTGAGACCACAGCATCCCTTACCTGTTCAGCCGCAATCTCAATCTCTTCACGATCCCTCACTGTGGGGAAAGCGGACACAAGGCAGGCGGGGAGGGATTGCTTGTACCCCACCCAATCCGTCTTCCTGGGGTCGAGATACTCCACCACAGGTCTAGGGCCTGTTTCAATCTCAAATAGGATGTGGGCATGGTCCGAACATGAGGGTTCAGACGACACCCTCCATTTGAGGATTTTTGAGCTCAACAGCCTTGAGCTGATCGTGAGATCTAAAACCTCTCTTCGATTGACCGTTAGAAAGGTGGGTTCCGAGCCTATGTTGTTGACAACCAGCTCCTCCCCTAATATGTATTCAAATCGTCTGTTAGTGTCTGTGCTCCTCCAACCCAGATGATAAGAGTTCGCATCACACCCCATTACAAGGTGATAATTGTTCCTCTTGCAGTAGGTGATCAATTTCCGCACCTCTGCTGCAGGTGGTTGTTCTGCATCTCTGTCCCCGGGGAAATAGGCCGAACAAGCCACTACTTCCAGCCTGGTTCCCCCGGTTGTGATCATGAGATGGATGGCTGCCATGTCCTTGGTGCAGTATTCTGATAGTGTAAAATACTGCAAGTTGTTTCTGATCCAGATACAGGCTCTGGGGTCCTGCAAGTTTGTTGCAAATGGCAAATCTTCCCCCCAGTGACTTTACATAATATGTAAGTGTTTCTTTTGTAACTTTACTGCAAGTTTACTGTAGTGAGCTGTTACAAACTTTCTTTATACTTACAAATGTTACCTTACAGCAAGCTTCAATTTTAAAAGGGCCTAGCGGAGTTGTAAAATTTAAACTTACATTTGCAACTTATCTGGAATTGTATATATTATATATATACAGTGCAAGTTTGTAACTTGGGATAATTCCAATTAATCTACTTCAGCTTTTTTTCAAAAATGCTCGGAGTCAGGAGTCAGATAATATTCTCAGTTACAACCTTTTAAAAAATGTATTATACAATTTGTGTCAAATGTCAGTGATAATTTTTGTAAATGACAACGTTAGTTTTTTGTTGACTATTTTTAAAGTACACATCAAGCGATACAAAACCACCAAATTTCAAATTTTTATTATCAATCTTGAGTTGAAAGCACGAACAAAGTTGTGTAGTTATCAATGAATAAAAAATTTAAATCTGTTGTTTTTCTACAACTTCACATGTAAGAACTTTAAAAATAGCCAACAAAAACGTAGGGGTGATTTAAAGAAATTATCGATGAAGTCATTTTTCAAATATGGTACATACTGTATAGATTTTTTAAAAGACTGCAACTTGAAATACTAACCAATGTGTCCAAGCATTTTTGAGAAAAAGAAACTGTATTTGATTAACTGAATTTATTTCAAGTTACAAACTAATACTGAATATAGGTATAGGTTTATTTATACATAATATATATTTCTTGTAAAACTGTAAAAAATGACTTAAGACAATGTTAATTAGAATACAATCTTTATTACATAAAAAAAATTAAAGACTTACAACACATTTCATTTCTGGTGATATATATATATATATATATATATATATATATATATATATATATATATATATATATATATATATATATATATACTTTATTGACCATCAAATGGTAAGTCACTGTCTTTATAAGTACCGACTATAGTTACTAGATAGAGATAGTTAAGACATATAGCGAGATTGTCCATGTTTAGCGTAAAATGCACTTCTAGTCAAAACTCAGCGACAAAATAGATAACTTGAACTCGTGATATCGTTATTAATTGACAGATTTCAAATTTTTTTGTTTTCTAAATGAATACCAATTAATTGTTTTTGATATTGTTTTACCAAATAACTATTAGTCGTCTAGGGAAACGTGTGAAACACCAATAACAAAAACGAAGTCTTCTGCAGCATTACTTATTTTGAGAGGCGGGCATTTTTTTAACTTCTAAAATATGTGGTAACATATGTGACAAAATAAAGTCAACATATCAAATACTATTGTAAAAAAAGTAATATCTAAAATGGTGCGTTCATTTCGATTTTTGAGAACATTTAATTAAACAAACGTAAGAATATGCAATGGATAAATCAAGCGCAGGGAAATGAATACAACTTCAATGCGAAAATAGCTTAAATATGGCGACAGTCTCTGAAAGTGTTCACGCATATGTCTTAACTATCCCTATAGAGTAAGTATAGTACCGTCAATGTATGTGTACATTCAGAGACATTGAGTTAAAATAAAGCAAAATTATGACCACAATGAATTACGTATATATATATATAAAAAAGTCTGTGGCTACTAGAACTTGCCTTCCAAAGCTTTTGCCTAACGCACTCACACACACAGATACACACTACAAAGAATGGATACAAGTAGCATGTAACACTATACACATTAGTTTAGAGCACCAATAAATTCCTTCACCTTGGTTTTTGTTTTATAACATACCCACTAGTGCCTAATGTAATCTTGTTAGTGGGAGCATCTTAAGAACATTAGGTAGAAAATTGAGGAATTTGATTCCCAAGTAATTAAACATCTGCTTTGTTTTCTCCTTTTTGTGCAACTGTAATTTTAATTCACGCCTGCACCTGTTATTGATGTTGCAAGCTTTATCATTCACTGGGTATTTTGAATACATATACTGAAGAAGAATATGGCTGGAAGGGTACCTAAGTATCCCAATGGCCTCGAACACATCAGGGCAGCTTTTTCTTGGACCTACGCACACAATGTCCTTCTTACCTGACATGTTTGTCGATATGCTCAATGTTTCATTATCTACACTCCAGACAACGAATTACTTAATTACCCAAAATTCAAACAATTCAAGCTACAATAAGATTGTTCAATCTTTAAAACTTCCAGAAAAATAAATAGACATAAATCAAATAACAACTTATGATGATGACATCATAAATATAAACAACAAACCGCCATTAATCATTAATGCCGGGCGCTTTGCCAGAGTCAGTTCGCTGTTGGCGTTGGTGTTGCTATGATGCTATTGGACGACGATGGCATACGATCGAACATACACAATCACGAAAACAGAGGGAATTCAAATAAATGTTTACAAATTAAAACAAACTTTCAGAAACATTACAATTGTAACTTTACGTTAGCTTACAAATGGAGAAAAACAAGCCGGCAAAGGAGATATTATATTTGAAAGTTACGTTAAAGTTTCATTTGTAAGTTTGCATTGTTTTTTTGGTTAACTTGCTTTATGGTAAATTATATAACGTTGCGGTAAGCATTTGTAAGTTACCAGGCTTAGTGGGTAAACATATAAAAATTGACACTGACCCCGTATATAGGTTCTAGGGGTCCTACTTCACGCTCATTTGAAAACATTTTTGCAAAGTCTCACCATCGATACCTCTCTATTAGTAGTATTTTTTAAATAAAAATTCACTAAACAAGTAAGCAGTAGACTACCGATTTTGGATAAAAAATATGTACTTACTCTGCTGTTCTGTCGAAAAAAATAATCAATATAATCGACAACATCCATTAAAAGTGTATGACATTTAAACAAAAAAAGGTTGTATAATAGTTTCGACAAACATTGTGTCCTGCAAAGAATTATTTCCAAAATTTTCACGGTTTTCCCTTATCGTCACATACACTATTTACCTTCTTATATTTGTTCTTGTCCAGGAACCCAGGCGGGCCAGTGTGACTAATGTTGTAACCTGACCAGGAACTATTGGGTACTCTATATGAACCAGGTGTTGGTCGAGATTGCATTGCTCTTAAGCCAGCTAAACGCTTACTTTCGTACTCAAAATTAGTCAAACATGAACTGTCTTGCTTCTTGTCAACGGATATTCCATGATAGTTACCACCCAGATTCATTTCAGATATCACAGAAGTAAACTCTAAAAAAAGTATTTTGTTACTATATAAAAACGACATAATCACAAAAAAGATAAAATACAAAATACTCAAACCCGAACGTAAAATTTCAGCTGATTAAAATCCTCAAAACGAGATATTAATAACAAACAAAAATTAAGGCATATTTTTGCATATTAAGAAAATTAATTCCAATTAATATATTGTTTATCCCTGAAAACATAATCAAACTAAACTTAAAAATAAATACGTAATAACGATCATATTTGCTAAAATCAACATTAAGCAAACCATGAAAATGGAGGAGAAATTAATAAGTAACATCTTATTTAAAATATTTCCAGAAAATTCATTTCAAATAGACCCTTTCTCTGATACTTTAGCAGTAGTTTTAGTTATAGCTTAATAGTCTATAAATTATAGCGAATTTTCGTATAAAAAATTCGCAAACGAGGAGACCGCGACTTTTATATCTTCTCGTATATACAGGATGACGCATTTCTATGGTAGAGCTCAATATATCCGTTATTATACAAGATACGAGAAAAAATTTAATACGTTAATTATAGGGAGTCTTAAGCTGCATATAATAAAATTAATTTGACAATCACAGATAGCCCATGAGTCGTTAGTGATAAAAATGTTCTTTTTTTCGAACATCCCTTATATTAGTGCATTTTTCATCGAATTATAATGCATGTTTTGTAGGGAAAAGAAATTTGATAGCGTTCATCGTTTTCGAGTTATTTAAATTGTTTTGCAACTTGGCACATATAAAAATTTATGATACGGCGTTTTTACCAATAGATAGCAGAGTCCCATGAAAGTGGCGCATTTAGAGAGGTTTTCGTTTATTTTATTCGTCGAAAAAATCGAGATACCGTATACAGAACGCTTTCAAATAGTGACTGAGTTGAAACATTAAAACAACTGTAATTCAATTTTTTTCTATCGGAACAGCCTGTGTTTCAGACGTGAAGGGCATGCCCTCTACTTCAAGTTTTGTATAACACTATATACACCTGCAGACTCTAGTAGTTTTGGAACTACTTTTGCGTGAAGAGTTAAAAAAACTTTTGTTACATTTACTTGTTTCAATCTTAGTTACAGATTAGATATATAATTTAAATTCTAAGTATTCTTTAAGCAATTTTTTTTGGAGAAAATACTAGATTTTCACAGAAACTTTTTTTGTTTCCCAGAAATCATCGTTCGTAAGATTTTCGTGAAATTTTCGGAATTAATAATGGATGTTTAATAACTGATTGTAAAACTTTTTTTTAAGTTTTTTTTGGACAAATTTGCAAATTTTCATGCGAAAAAATTTTGTTGGTAGTTTCGTCGAAAGCTTTTTGTGATATATATAAATATATATTATATATATATATATATATATATATATATATATATATATATATATATATATATATATATAACAGGATTTTTAACACGGCATTTCTGTATACTATACAAGGAGAAAGGTTAAGGGCAAGGCCGCGAGGAGCCAACCGCATACACGTGGTTCAAGCTTATTAGCTATCATCAGTATGGTATAGCCAGGTGATGATGGAAACACTCCGAATGAAGAAGCAAAAATACACACACACACACACACACACACACACACACACATATATATATATATATATATATATATATATATATATATATATATATATATATATATATATATATATATATATATATATATATATATATATAGTAGGTATTGCGACACTTGGGCTAGACAGGAAGTGACGTCACTGGCGCCGGCGCCTAGCCACGCCCTGGCGCCTGCCCTGGCGCCGGCGCCTAGCCACGCCCTGGCGCCTGCACTGGCGCCTGCCCCGGCGCCTGCCCCGGCGCCGGCGCCCAGCCACGCCCTGGGCCAGACAGTCACATCCGTGTTATTCTGCATTCTAAGGTCATTGGCCTGTCTAGGAAACTTTGACAGTGACGTCACACGACTTGGGCCAGACAGTCACATGCAAACATTCCAAAGTGTCTAACCTATTACTTTAAATTATTATATTTTGAAAAAAACCATTTGGAGCAGGTGAGTTTCGAACCCCGGGCACTCAGATGGGAGGCAACGATGCTACCCGTTAAGCTAAGCAGACGCTTGTTAATTTATTGTTTTAGGTTGGTATATATATATATACGACTTTTAATTACAAACAAACCATACATGTAACATAATTAAAGTTTATTATTAGACAAATGGATGATTTACAAAATAATAATTAATATTAGAGGCGGAACCAAAACGGAGGAACCAAAATGGCGGAAAATGGCGGGATGAAAGATGGCGGTCTAACCTGTGATACATTAAGCTGACATCCCTGACATTATAAAATGGCGGCTTTCGTTCTTAAAGATGGTGCGCTGATGAAGATGGTTGAAGACTCCATTATTTAAAGTTACGTCACCCCAACCTTTAGAGCCGACAAATGAGAGTGTAGACATAAGACATAATAATTAATATGTTTAATATTAGACAGACTAGAACGTCACAATTGTTATATGGGTAGGTTCTAAAAATAACACACAGAGGTCGCTGGCAAAACAAAAGAAGGAAGTTCAGAAACAAAATAGACAACAGGTTCAACCGTGAGATGTACGATGGAACCAATACATGCACGGTGTTAAGGAGGCCAAATCAAATTGGAATATACAATAAAATGGCCACTTCCGGTCTAAACTTTAAATCGTTATATCTTTTGAAGGACAAGTGATAGAAAGGAACTGACTTCAAAAATGTATGTTTCGTAACAAGGTCTACAAGAAAATGAGATAAAAAACTTTAAACCCTTATCGCGGAAGATCCGTGAGATGTACGAGAGAACCAACACATGCACGGTGTTAAGGAGGCCAAATCAAAGTGGAATATACAATAAAATGGCCACTTCCGGTCTAAACTTTAAATCGTTATATCTTTTCAACGACAAGTGATAGAAATGAACCGACTTCAAAAATATATCGTTTCATAACAAGCTCTACAAGAAACTGAGATAAAAAACTTTAAACCCTTATCGCGGAAGATCCGTGAGATGTACGAGAGAACCAACACATGCACGGTGTTAAGGAGGCCAAATCAAATTGGTATATACAATAAAATGGCCACTTCCGGTCTAAACTTTAAATCGTTATATCTTTTCAACGGAAAGTGATAGAAATGAACCGACTTCAAAAATATATCGTTTCATAACAAGCTCTACAAGAAACTGAGATAAAAACTTTAAACCCTTATCGCGGAAGATCCGTGAGATGTACGATAGAACCAACACATGCACGGTGTTAAGGAGGCCAAATCAAATTGGAATATACAATAAAATGGCCACTTCCGGTCTAAACTTTAAATCGTTATAACTTTTCAACGGAAAGTGATAGAAAGGAACCGACTTCAAAAATGTATGTTTCGTAACAAGGTCTACAAGAAACTGAGATAAAAAACTTCAAACCCTTATCTCGGAAGATCGGCGAGATGTACGATAGAACCAACACATGCACGGTGTTCAGCAAGTCAAACTCTATTAACATATCCAATAAAAATGTTACTTCCGGGTAGACACTTCCGGTATAGCTATTCTTAGAGCTACATACATGTGTGACACCTCAAAATAATCGTCTTGTTGAACAGAAGAAAGAAATATAGTTTTTAAGGAAATCAAAACAAGTTGTGTTAACATCTAAAAACAACACACTCTCTCTTAGACTTAATGAAGTTACTTTCAGAGAAATTTTCAAGCTTACCATGAGGACCAGTATTCAATGGCGTATTTAAATGTTGACTACATCAAGTGATGCGTGCTACAGACAAATTTTAGTACACCCTCTTAGACTTATTGAAGTTGACGGCACAGGCAGCTGTCAAGCGTACCTAACAAACCAAAGTAAATATGTCTTGAAGAACAGTCTTGAATTGCCCTAAACCAACACATCTCTATCATTTCAGAGTAATCTTAGCCATGTGACCAGTTAAACTAAGTATCTTGAAGTGTAGCTTTTATGTTTATGAGATATAAAATAAGAAAACCAAAGAGTTAATTGTCTATTACAACAACAAGTAGAAGGGGTTGACTTGGTACCTACAGCTGTTACATACTTGGTAAAAATGGGGTGCCACTAGCATTTCAGAGTAATTTTAATCATGCAACACTCTAACTGTCTTGAGATGTAGCTTTATGTGTTAATGGGTGGAAATAACAAAACTAAAGAGTTGATTGTCTATTACAACTGTCAGCTAAAGAAGCATTTAGGTAGCCGGAATACCGATATCCTAAATATTTCAAGAGTAATCTTAGTCATACAACACTCTTAACTAACTGTCTTGAGATGTGGCTTTATGTGTCATTGGTTGGAAAATAAGAAAACTAAAGAGTTGATTGTCTATTACAACTGTCAGCTGAAGGAACATGTTGGGTTATCGGAATACCGATAACGCCAAATGTTCCAACCGAAGGAGCCCACTTAGAGTCATCTCCAGGGGCTCGGAATACCGATGCCCTAGAAGTGTCGGAAGCAACATTTCAATTAACACCAACAACCGCTAAATACTTGTTGGACTTTAGTATATTTGGTATTAAATTTGGCTTGTTGGATAACCAATCATTTTTATGAAAAATGCAACAATTTTTATTTCTGCGTAAATACATGTAAATTTTGTAGTCTACTATGGACAGTCAAGTCTACCTCTGGACATTTAAGTCAACCCTGGACATAATTATAACGGTGTTTAAATGCAAATAGATTGAATTATTTTGCTGGGAGTCAGGTATGGACAAGGTGTTATTAATAATAAAAACAGTGATAAAATATAAAAATATAATATATTTACTCAAGTGTACACTACAGCAAGTTAACTAATTTGAAAATTGTCTGTCTTTACAGTAAAATGAGATCTGTCAGTTGGTGTTTGTGACCTTGGAATGTAATCTGGGTGTTATTTCCGTAGGATGACATAATTTAATTTTCGATAGTGTAAAATAAAATTAAAAAGTGTGATATATGAAAAATAAGAAAACTAAAGAGTTGATTGTCTATTACAACTGTCAGCTAAAGAAGCATTTAGGTAGCCGGAATACCGATATTCTAAATATTTCAAGAGTAATCTTAGTCATACAACACTCTTAACTAACTGTCTTGAGATGTGGCTTTATGTGTCATTGGTTGGAAAATAAGAAAACTAAAGAGTTGATTGCCTATTACAACAGTCAGCTAAAGGAACATTTGGGTTATCGGAATACCGATATGCCAAATGTTCCAACCGAAGGAGCCCACTTAGAGTCACATCTAGGGGGCCGGAATACCGGCCCCCTAGATGTGTCGGAAGCAACATCTCAACTAACGCCTACAACCGCTACATACTTGGTGGACTTTGGTGGAACACAGACTGAAAACAACTTGATATCTGGTACATATGTCTGTAAAGATAAGATATTTAATTGACATGTATTAAAGGCTTAGCGGTTTTCACTTGAGTCATCGTCATTCTAAATGTATCAGAACGAAAACCAGGTCCTTTACTCTGGTATATCTTACTCAGTAGGTGCCAGACGTCTTCGAAAACAACATTCTTTGCTTTACGAAATGGGAGATGGGCAGCCCCCTTGTCGAAACCTTCCGAGCTAAAGGTAAACCCCACTCTGTCTTCGGGATCGACATCATGGACTATATGACTCACAATATCTTTAATACGATCTTTGACCCACTTCTCTGGATCGTTGACATCGTCAGGTATATCTTGTAGTCTAAAGCATACGCTTCGTCTATCAAGTTTAAACTTCTTATTGGAGGTCACTGTATCTTCAAGTATTTGGAATGCCATTGTTTCGTGCTACACAACTGACTGTGTTGGTTAAAGGACCGAAGTTTAGCCTCGTGTTTATTAAAGACTAAAGTTTAGCAGGTACTAATTGTTTTCACATTCACTGTTGGCTACCGACTGAACCTTAGCTCCTCGTCTTAATATTCGACAAACAACACAGACAACACAACTTATTGTTTTCACCTTCACTGTTGGTTAACGACTGAACCTTAGTGGACGCTTCTGAGTCAAACAAGAAGAAAACAATTTAAAACACATCTACGATGACCATGAGGCAGCCGACATGGACTTTGAACAATTTTTAAAAATAGATGCGGCCAGGTTAGTTGATCAACCATCCAGGTCAGTCTTCACCTTTACTGTTGGCTACCGACTGAACCTTAGCGGAAGCTCCTCGTCTTAATATTCGACAAACAACACAGACAACACAACTTATTGTTTTCACCTTCACTGTTGGCTACCGACTGAACCTTAGTGGACGCTCCTCGTCTTAATATTCGACAAACAACACAGACAACACAACTTATTGTTTTCACCTTCACCGTTGGTTAACGACTGAACCTTAGTGGACGCTTCACGTCTTAATATTCAACAGACAACAACGACAGCTGTCATACAGCCGTCTGACATGACAGACAGCTGTCATACAGCTGTCATACAGCTGTCATACAGCTGTCTAACACAGCTGTCTAACACAACTGTCTAACACAGCTGTCTAACACAGCTGTCTAACACAGCTGTCTAATACAGCTGTCTAACACAGCTGTCTAATACAGCTGTCTAACACAGCTGTTTAACACAGCTGTCTAACACAGCTGTCTAACACAGCTGTCTAACACAGCTGTCTAATACAGCTGTCTAACACAGCTGTTTAACACAGCTGTCTAACACAGCTGTCTAATAGGGCAGACATATGTCTGACACATGTCTAGCAGATGTGTAACAGTCACTCTTTTGCGGAACATAAGCTGAATGTTTTTAAGTCAAACAAGAAGAAAACAATTTAAAACACATCTACGATGACCATGAGGCAGCCTACATGGACTTTGAATAATTTTTAAAAATAGATGCGGCCAGGTTAGTTGATTAACCTGTCTAATAGGGCAGACATATGTCTAACACATGTCTAGCAAATGTGTAACAGTCACTCTTTTGCGGAACACAAGCTGAATGTTTTTAAGTCAAACAAGAAGAAAACAATTTAAAACACATCTACGATGACCATGAGGCAGCCTACATGGACTTTGAACAATTTTTAAAAATAGATGCGGCCAGGTTAGGTGATTAACCATCCAGGTCAGTTACAGCTGACGCTATAAATAAAAACGATGCTGGAAGCGAGTGACGTCACAAGAAACGGTGGTGCATGTGCCCAGGTTATACCGGGTTAGCTCCATGACAAGGTGGTGGACCAGTCGGGTCAGCTAAGAGTCGGGTGGTGGAATGGTCGGGTCAGTCTAAACATAAATGACCACAATTATAAGTATTATATTTCTGATACACATCATGATTGTACATTAGAGTAGAGTCTTTAAGGTAACGCTGCAGCTCAACTGGTGGCTTCAAGTTTCCATATGAGTCAAAGTACACGGCTGTGTCACCACGTTTCTTAACTGCAACCCAATGACTGCCAGGTTCCTTGTTTGTTTGCAAATTCATGATAAGTGATTCATTCTTGCGTGGCCCATTGGTTGGTTGGTTGGGTGGTTGGTTAGTTGGTTGGTTGCACTTTTCATAGAAATGATTGGATATCCAACAGGCTAAATTTAGAATGAAATCTTTACAGACATATGTACCAGATATCAAGTTGTTTTCAGTCTGTGTTCCACCAAAGTCCACCAAGTATGTAGCGGTTGTAGGCGTTAGTTGAGATGTTGCTTCCGACACATCTAGGGGGCCGGTATTCCGGCCCCCTAGATGTGACTCTAAGTGGGCTCCTTCGGTTGGAACATTTGGCATATCGGTATTCCGATAACCCAAATGTTCCTTTAGCTGACTGTTGTAATAGGCAATCAACTCTTTAGTTTTCTTATTTTCCAACCAATGACACATAAAGCCACATCTCAAGACAGTTAGTTAAGAGTGTTGTATGACTAAGATTACTCTTGAAATATTTAGAATATCGGTATTCCGGCTACCTAAATGCTTCTTTAGCTGACAGTTGTAATAGACAATCAACTCTTTAGTTTTCTTATTTTTCATATATCACACTTTTTAATTTTATTTTACACTATCGAAAATTAAATTATGTCATCCTACGGAAATAACACCCAGATTACATTCCAAGGTCACAAACACCAACTGACAGATCTCATTTTACTGTAAAGACAGACAATTTTCAAATTAGTTAACTTGCTGTAGTGTACACTTGAGTAAATATATTATATTTTTATATTTTACCACTGTTTTTATTATTAATAACACCTTGTCCATACCTGACTCCCAGCAAAATAATTCAATCTATTTGCATTTAAACACCGTTATAATTATGTCCAGGGTTGACTTAAATGTCCAGAGGTAGACTTGACTGTCCATAGTAGACTACAAAATTTACATGTATTTACGCAGAAATAAAAATTGTTGCATTTTTCATAAAAATGATTGGTTATCCAACAAGCCAAATTTAATACCAAATATACTAAAGTCCAACAAGTATTTAGCGGTTGTTGGTGTTAATTGAAATGTTGCTTCCGACACTTCTAGGGCATCGGTATTCCGAGCCCCTGGAGATGACTCTAAGTGGGCTCCTTCGGTTGGAACATTTGGCGTTATCGGTATTCCGATAACCCAACATGTTCCTTCAGCTGACAGTTGTAATAGACAATCAACTCTTTAGTTTTCTTATTTTCCAACCAATGACACATAAAGCCACATCTCAAGACAGTTAGTTAAGAGTGTTGTATGACTAAGATTACTCTTGAAATATTTAGGATATCGGTATTCCGGCTACCTAAATGCTTCTTTAGCTGACAGTTGTAATAGACAATCAACTCTTTAGTTTTGTTATTTCCACCCATTAACACATAAAGCTACATCTCAAGACAGTTAGAGTGTTGCATGATTAAAATTACTCTGAAATGCTAGTGGCACCCCATTTTTACCAAGTATGTAACAGCTGTAGGTACCAAGTCAACCCCTTCTACTTGTTGTTGTAATAGACAATTAACTCTTTGGTTTTCTTATTTTATATCTCATAAACATAAAAGCTACACTTCAAGATACTTAGTTTAACTGGTCACATGGCTAAGATTACTCTGAAATGATAGAGATGTGTTGGTTTAGGGCAATTCAAGACTGTTCTTCAAGACATATTTACTTTGGTTTGTTAGGTACGCTTGACAGCTGCCTGTGCCGTCAACTTCAATAAGTCTAAGAGGGTGTACTAAAATTTGTCTGTAGCACGCATCACTTGATGTAGTCAACATTTAAATACGCCATTGAATACTGGTCCTCATGGTAAGCTTGAAAATTTCTCTGAAAGTAACTTCATTAAGTCTAAGAGAGAGTGTGTTGTTTTTAGATGTTAACACAACTTGTTTTGATTTCCTTAAAAACTATATTTCTTTCTTCTGTTCAACAAGACGATTATTTTGAGGTGTCACACATGTATGTAGCTCTAAGAATAGCTATACCGGAAGTGTCTACCCGGAAGTAACATTTTTATTGGATATGTTAATAGAGTTTGACTTGCTGAACACCGTGCATGTGTTGGTTCTATCGTACATCTCGCCGATCTTCCGAGATAAGGGTTTGAAGTTTTTTATCTCAGTTTCTTGTAGACCTTGTTACGAAACATACATTTTTGAAGTCGGTTCCTTTCTATCACTTTCCGTTGAAAAGTTATAACGATTTAAAGTTTAGACCGGAAGTGGCCATTTTATTGTATATTCCAATTTGATTTGGCCTCCTTAACACCGTGCATGTGTTGGTTCTATCGTACATCTCACGGATCTTCCGCGATAAGGGTTTAAAGTTTTTTATCTCAGTTTCTTGTAGAGCTTGTTATGAAACGATATATTTTTGAAGTCGGTTCATTTCTATCACTTTCCGTTGAAAAGATATAACGATTTAAAGTTTAGACCGGAAGTGGCCATTTTATTGTATATACCAATTTGATTTGGCCTCCTTAACACCGTGCATGTGTTGGTTCTCTCGTACATCTCACGGATCTTCCGCGATAAGGGTTTAAAGTTTTTTATCTCAGTTTCTTGTAGAGCTTGTTATGAAACGATATATTTTTGAAGTCGGTTCATTTCTATCACTTGTCGTTGAAAAGATATAACGATTTAAAGTTTAGACCGGAAGTGGCCATTTTATTGTATATTCCACTTTGATTTGGCCTCCTTAACACCGTGCATGTGTTGGTTCTCTCGTACATCTCACGGATCTTCCGCGATAAGGGTTTAAAGTTTTTTATCTCATTTTCTTGTAGACCTTGTTACGAAACATACATTTTTGAAGTCAGTTCCTTTCTATCACTTGTCCTTCAAAAGATATAACGATTTAAAGTTTAGACCGGAAGTGGCCATTTTATTGTATATTCCAATTTGATTTGGCCTCCTTAACACCGTGCATGTATTGGTTCCATCGTACATCTCACGGTTGAACCTGTTGTCTATTTTGTTTCTGAACTTCCTTCTTTTGTTTTTGCCAGCGACCTCTGTGTGTTATTTTTAGAACCTACCCATATAACAATTGTGACGTTCTAGTCTGTCTAATATTAAACATATTAATTATTATGTCTTATGTCTACACTCTCATTTGTCGGCTCTAAAGGTTGGGGTGACGTAACTTTAAATAATGGAGTCTTCAACCATCTTCATCAGCGCACCATCTTTAAGAACGAAAGCCGCCATTTTATAATGTCAGGGATGTCAGCTTAATGTATCACAGGTTAGACCGCCATCTTTCATCCCGCCATTTTCCGCCATTTTGGTTCCTCCGTTTTGGTTCCGCCTCTAATATTAATTATTATTTTGTAAATCATCCATTTGTCTAATAATAAACTTTAATTATGTTACATGTATGGTTTGTTTGTAATTAAAAGTCGTATATATATATACCAACCTAAAACAATAAATTAACAAGCGTCTGCTTAGCTTAACGGGTAGCATCGTTGCCTCCCATCTGAGTGCCCGGGGTTCGAAACTCACCTGCTCCAAATGGTTTTTTTCAAAATATAATAATTTAAAGTAATAGGTTAGACACTTTGGAATGTTTGCATGTGACTGTCTGGCCCAAGTCGTGTGACGTCACTGTCAAAGTTTCCTAGACAGGTCAATGACCTTAGAATGCAGAATAACACGGATGTGACTGTCTGGCCCAGGGCGTGGCTTGGCGCCGGGGGGCCGGGGCGTGGCTAGGCGCCGGGGCTGGCGCCGGGGCTGGCGCCGGGGCAGGCGCCAGTGCAGGCGCCAGGGCGTGGCTAGGCGCCGGCGCCAGTGACGTCACTTCCTGTCTAGCCCAAGTGTCGCAATACCTACTATATATATATATATATATATATATATATATATATATATATATATATATATATATATATATATATATATATATATATATATATATCTTGGTAGGTGGGTAATAAGCTTGAAGATGTTCTTTGACAAGAAAAAAGGGCCAGTTTGTTCGGGGAAATTTTAAGTTTATTTTCGGAAAATTGTTGTACTTTTTCAAACAGTAAAGTTATTTTGTTGAAATATGGCATATTGTTTCTAATATATAGGTTATACTGGTAACCAAATTTGCTGCCTGGTTTAATTAAAAAAAGACATATTTCCCATTAAAAACATTTTTATGAAAAGTCCCTGCCATAACACACTGCTTCCTCCACCTCTCAGCTATTGTCGACATGACAGATGTATGTACTAACAGGTATATAAATTTTCTAACGTCTTGATTATTGACATCATACAATTTTGGTTTAAAATTGATTTTTTTTTCTCATATTTTAACGAAATTAAGGAAAATGACGGCTGAGACACAGATCTAGGAGCTTGTTAGTCATTTCGAACTGTATTTTTAACTCACAAAGCGCTAATGCGTACTAATGTACGACTGCCAGAATTATCAATTTTGACGCTTCAACATTTTTTTAAAATCAAAGGCTTGTAATTTATTTGTCTTTTAAGCTAGAAATCTGAATTTTGGCACAAATGTTGCGCATTCCGCTAACATTTTCTTTGTTCTGTGTCTATTAATTAATTTTCCCACTAAGCAACTGACATTCAGGAAAGATAAAATAGAGAAAAAAATTGTTTGACTACCTTTTGAACGGCGTATCGCAAGGGGTCTCGAGAGTATTTTTAAGAAAGCCGATTTGCAGCTAACTTTTTTGACGGAAAAATAATTTAAGAAGTTTGTTAGGTAATACGAAAGATAAAGATAAAGCCACTGAAATGTCGGGTATCTACAAGATATGTTGTAAATAATATTGTAATCTTAAACACGTTAGGCAGACTAAGAGAACCATTAAGACTAGATTTCGTGAACATCTGGCACAGTTGAGATACGGTAGTGTAGACAAGTCACGTGTGGCACGACATATTTGGGATAAAAACCACCACATTGATAAGGAAAATCTGAAACTTATCAAAAATATTATACAGCCAGCGAAGCTAGATGCGTACGCAAGCATTTATATTTCTAGGGCAATAAAAAACAAAAGTTCCTTACACCGAGCACTGACATTGGTTTGTGGTCCTCTGTTTGCGCTCTGTCTTTGAGGCAGACAAACATTCCGAAACCTGTCAGGTAAAGTGATAAGGGAAGTTCAAAAACATCGCCTGGCAATGAAAATAGAATACCCCGAAAATTTGCCTGCGATTTAGTCTCTTTCTCGGTATCGTTCTTTACCTAAGATTCAGTATAAAAGGTTATTATGTTAGTAGTAAGTAATTAGAGTCATCCTCTGATGACGCTAACTTTGTTAGTAAAACGATCGTCAGGTCTTTAAAAAGATGTGTGGTGGTAATTTGGGTTCTTCAAGTGTAGTTATTAGTTTTGAAATATTTGAGACACTATTTTCTTGAATAAAAGCAATCATGTGGCCACACCTGCCCTCTTCTCCTTTACCTATTCATTTTTCCTAATCTTTTTGCGACAGGCGGTGGCCTAATATTAATCTCCCTAGGATTATCTCTTGTCCTCATTTAAATTCTAATACAAAGTATACCATGAGATAATTTAGAAAGTCTGGACGCAGCAAGTGCGTTATGGCAGGGACTTTTCATTAAAATGTTTTTAATGGGAAATATGTCTTTTTTTAATGAAACCAGGCAGCAAATTTGGTCACCACCAAATTTTCCGAAAATAAACTTAAAATTTCCCCGAACAAACTGGCCCTTTTTTCTTGTCAAATAACATCTTCAAGCTTATTTATTACCCACCTACCAAGATATATATATATATATATATATATATATATATATATATATATATATATATATATATATATATATATATATATATATATATATATATCTATATAGGTGGGTAATAAGCTTGAAGATGTTCTTTGACAAGAAAAAAGGGCCAGTTTGTTTGGGGAAATTTTAAGTTTATTTTCGGAAAATTTTTGTACTTTTTCAAACAGTAAAGTTATTTTGTTGAAATATGGCATATTGTTTCTAATATATAGGTTATACTGGTAACCAATTTTGCTGCCTGGTTTCATTAAAAAAAGACATATTTCCCATTAAAAACATTTTTATGAAAAGTCCCTGCCACAACGCACTTGCTGCGTTCAGACTTTCTAAATTATCTAATGGTATACTTTGTATTAGAATTTAAATGAGGACAAGAGATAATCCTAGGGAGATTAGTATTAGGCCACCGCCTGTCGCAAAAACATTAGGAAAAATGAATAGGTAAAGGAGAAGAGGGCAGGTGCGGCCATATGATTGCTTTTATTCAAGAAAATAGTGTCTCAAATATTTCAAAACTAATAACTACACTTGGAGAACCCAAATTACCACCACACATCTTTTTAAAGACCTGACGATCGCTTTACTAACAAAGTTAGCGTCATCAGAGGATGACTCTAATTACTTACTACTAACATAATAACCTTTTATACTGAATCTTAGGTAAAGAACGATACCGAGAAGGAGACTAAATCGCAGGCAAATTTTCGGGGTATTCTATTTTCATTGCCAGGCGATGTTTTTGAACTTGCTTTATCACTTTACCTGACAGGTTTCGGAATGTTTGTCTGCCTCAAAGACAGAGCGCAAACAGAGGACCACAAACCAATGTCGGGGCTCGATTTAAGGAACTTTTGTTTTTTATTGTCCTAGAAATATAAATGCTTTCGTACGCATCTAGCTTCGCTGGCTGTCTAATATTTTTGATAAGTTTCAGATTGTCCTTATCAATGTGGTGGTTTTTATCCCAAATATGTCGTGCCACGCGTGACTTGTCTACACTACCGTATCTCAACTGTGCCAGATGTTCACGAAATCTAGTCTTAATGGTTCTCTTAGTCTGCCTAACGTGTTTAAGATTACAATATTATTTACAACCTATCTTGTAGATACCCGACATTTCAGTGGCTTTATCTTTATCTTTCGTATTACCTAACAAACTTCTTAAATTATTTTTCCGTCAAAAAAGTTAGCTGCAAATCGGCTTTCTTAAAAATGCTCTCGAGACCCCTTGCGATACGCAGTTCAAAAGGTAGTCAAACAATTTTTTCTCTATTAGTGAATTTTCGTAGAAAAAATTCACTAATGGGGAGATCCCGACTTTTGAATTTTGAAAAAATTTTTGCAAATGAGCGCGATCTAGGACCCCTAGAACCCATATCCGGGGTCAGTTTCAATTTTTATATGTTTATATATATATATATATATATATATATATATATATATATATATATATATATATATATATATATATATATATATATATATATATATATATATATATATATATATATATATATATATATATATATATATATATATATATATATATATGTATGTATCACACCGATAACTCAAAAAATAATACGCCGATTTTGATAAAATTTGGCACGTACCTTTCTTTTGTAAATAGCTTGGATAAGTTCGTTAGTCAGGAAAATCAGATGAGGTTTTCCGGGAAAATTTTGAGTTTTCATTCGAAAAAAATTCTTATCTCAAAAAGTAATAAGCCGATTTTAATAAAATTTGGCGTGTACCTTCCTTTTGTAAATGGCTTTGACAAGTTCGTTAGTCAGGAAAATCGGATGAGGTTTTCCGGAAAAATTTTGAGTTTTCATTCGAAAAAAATTCTTTTCTCAAAAAGTAATAAGCCGATTTTAATAAAATTTGGCATGTACCTTCCTTTTGTAAATGGCTTTTACCAGTTTGTTAGTCAGGAAAATCGGACAAGGTTTTCCGGGAAAATTTTGACTTTTCATTTGAAAAAAATTTTTATCTCAAATAATAATGGGCAGATTTTGATATAATTTGGCATGTACCTTCCTTTTGTAAATGGATTTGACAAGTTCGTGAATCAGAAAAATCGGACGAGGTTTTCCGAAAAAATTTTGAGTTTTCATTTGAAAAAAAAAATTTATCTTAAAAAATAAAAAATCTATGATAACCAAATTTGGTAGGTAGGTTTACGATATAAAAAGTAAACTATACACCAAAATTTAGATTTCCATGTTACAAGAAAAAAAAGTTATAATAAAATATTTTGTGCCAGATCATTTTTATGAAAATTCACTACCATAACCCACTTGCTGCGTCCCGAGTTTTTTTATATTTCCTGAATGTCAGTTGCTTAGTGGGAAAATTAATTAACAGACACAGAACAAAGAAAATGTTAGCGCAATGCGCACAATTTGTGCCAAAATTCAGATTTCTAGCTTAAAAGACAAAGAAATTACAAGTCTCTGATTAAAAAAAAATGTTGAAGCGTCAAAATTGATAATTCTGGCAGTCGTACATTAGTACGCATTAGCGCTTTGTTTAAAAATACAGTTCGAAATGACTAACAAGCTCCTAGATCTGTGTCTCAGCCGTCATTTTCCTTCATTTCGTTAAAATATGAGAAAAAAAAATCAATTTTAAACCAAAATTGTATGACGTCAATAATCAAGACGTTAGAAAATTTATATACCTGTTAGTACATACATCTGTCATGTCGACAATGGCTGAGAGGTGGAGGAAGCAGTGTGAATTTAAGAATGGACTCCTATAACACGCGTTTTAATCTCAGTTAGTCACTTTTTTTTAATTAATTTTTTAGTCTTATTTCATTTTACCGTTATCTGATCAGATTGTTTAATTCCGATGAATTTTTAGACTTCAAACAAAGGAGGGGGTGGTTCTCAATTCGACTTTTTATGTGTGTTACATCAGAACTTTTTCTAGGTAAACCGATTTTGATGATTCTTTTTTTTTATTTGAAAGCTGATGGTATGTGGTCCCATATACATTTGATCAAGATCTGACCGGTAGTTTTTGAGTTATCCTTAATGAAGTCGTTTTTATATTTATTTTTTTACTTGTTTAGCGAGTTTTTGTATGACATATTCAATTAGGACGGGTTGAAAACTTTTAAGACTTAATTCAATTTGAATAGGACATCTGGTTGTTTGTTATTGCCAACTTAGTGAAACCGTTCCATACTTAATACAGCCGTAGACTTTTCCCGTGGCTTCACGAGTGCTTGTTCTTTTCTGCAACCGATTTCAATTTTTACTGGACGCAGCAGTGCGTTATGGTAGCGAATTTTCATTAAAGTTTTAAATTTCAATAGCTCAATTTGCTATTAACCTAACATTCGTTGACCAGGAACCAGTTTTTCGGGAACATTTTAAGTTTATTGTCGTTGTAATGAAGCAGGCATGTTTAATTGATTTATTATATTTTTATATAAGTCGTGCTAAAGAAAATAGCATCAAAAGGATATTTAATAGTAAACAGGCACTTCTAATGTGTTTGTTTACGTTTATTCATTTTGTATTAAATGAAACCGCGTTGAAATAATATTGGTATAAAGTTCACAGCAAGCAAGCGTCGAGACACGAGCGAGTTGCTGGCCGGCGCATGGTGGCCGAACCGCGGCGGTGCTAGGCGAGGGTCATTGCCCGGGCTATAAATAGAGCGGACACCGGCAGATCCGGCAGAGCAAAGCCGTTTGCTTTACGCTCGCAAGCCTATCCAACAATCTCGGCGAGGTTATTTGATTGACAACGGTAAGGGGGGCCGCGTGACGCTGCGAGCTGGCTGCATGCGATCGTGAAGTGGTCGCATACTAGTCAGAGATCTTCCAGTCTTGCACCAGAGCTAGGAGTGGTACGTCACAGCTTCCGGAAAAGATTGTTTCTTTCGCTTCGCGTATTGTATTGTGTATGGGTGCATCCTGGGCTTTAGTTTCGCGGTGTCGAACTATGTTGTCGCGTGTATATACAGGGTGGTTGCTGCAACGCGACTGTAGTACGGTGCGAAGCGGTGTCAGTTAAACATCCTGGACGTTCGGGGCGAGTTAGGAATTGGGGAATAATTTCTGTCGCGTGCGTTATTTTTATTTATATACAGGGTGGTTGCTACGACACAACTGTAGAATGGTGCGAAGTGTCGTTAGTTAAACACTCTGGCCGGTCGTAAATTAACTGAAGTAGGGAACAGGTCGCTTCGCGTGCATTATTATCGGGAAGAAGCATATACAGGGTGGTTGCTACGACACGACTGTAGAATGGTGCGAAGTATTGTCAGTTAAACACTCTGGACGTCGGCTAAGGGAACAGGGGTGTTAGCTGCATTAGGTGAAGGGGCACCTGGCTGCATCTCCGCGGAAGCGCATTGCTTGTGCTTGTTGATTTTGTGCGCCTGAATAACCTGGATATGTCGCTCGCTTGTCTCTGCATTCTTTTAACACGCTAATATTTATGAGTTCTTATAATGCACCGCCTGCTTCATTGATTTGACCCATTTGATAACATAATATACTTGTTTATTTGTGTTTTTAATTTTAACTGCTATTATTTATTCTGCTATATAAAAATGATTTGCGCTTGGTGTAAATGATTTTATTTGATATGTTATTCGCACTCACGTTTCATATTTGTGTATATTTGTAGATAGGTTATTTATTATACTATTTTAGTTAACATTCGCCTTATTGACTGCACCTTAGTAGCGGCTATGCATTTTGCATGTTTGTAGTGCTTTTAAGTAACTATATGAGTACTTGGTTAGTATAGCACGTTTCTATTTATCTGCTCACATCTTATTAGATAAGAAAATAACCCAAGGTAATTGAAAGTAAGTAATTAAAGCCTACTTAGCTTTTTTACATATACTGGAGTCACCAAAAACTGAACTCCTGGTGTTTATTTTCTCCACTTAAGCTACCACGGGACAAGGCTGTTATTAAACAGTAAATTGTAGCGTATTACGAAGGCTCTAGCGGATGTCTTCACGGGGATCGTACCCCGTCCTAAATTTAGGGAACAAAGATGGCGCCCGAGGAAATTAAGTTATATTGATATGGAAGGTAAAAGGTAACCGCCAAAGGTAAAGAATAAACGAAAACATGTTACATCGTAAAATGTTTGTACATTTTTAAACAATAAAGCCATTTTGATGAAATATGGTACATAGTTTCTACTATATAGGTTATACTGGTAACCAAATTTTATGCCTGCTTTAAAAAAAAGGCATATTTGTTATGAAAAGCATTTTAATGAAAATTCACTACCATAACGTACTTGCTGCCTCCAGACTTTTTTAAATAAACCAATAGGAATACGTTTCGCGGCGATTTCGCAATTCGCGAGTGTATGAATCTAGCTTTTGTCCAAGACTACACTAAAATCCGGTCGACGCCGCAAGCAAGCAGCTTGTAAATTAAGCTCGAGAGGCTTGGACCGTTAACAAACGTAGGTATGCCTAATTTTAAGCGGGAGACTGTGCCAGTTTAAAACATACAATATGAGAAATACCGAAATACGTTTAAAAGTGTTATTTACTAAAAGAATATTGACCAACTAACCTGCGAAATCATCTGTCTCATCCAGCCATCAAGTCGCTTGCAGTCGCAAGCTATAATTTAGCGCCTTTGAAAGCAAACATTGTCCCGGTATTAGGAAAGAAATAAGCCAGGGCTGATGTTCTAAATGTGTCTAGTTGGAATATTCGCATCGATGGGAGGTCTGATCCCGAGACTTTTATGGAGCGGTTAGACGAAATGAAGTCATCCAGCTATCAAGCCGCTTGCAGTCGCAGGCTATAATTTAGCGCCTTTGAAAGCAAACATTGTCCCGGTATTAGGAAAGAAAGGGGGCAGGGCTGATGTTCTAAATGTGGCTAGTTGGAATATTCGCATCGATGGGAGGTCTGATCCCGAGACTTTTATGGAGCGGTTAGACGAAATGAAGTCATTGTATAATGTGACAGTGGGTGACAGATGGCGGCTAACCTGTCAGCTGTCAGTTGACGTCACATGCTCCAAGATGGCCGCTCCCGCAATCTGTCATCTGTCAGTGGGTAACAGATGACGTGTAACCTGTCAGCGGACATCGCAGGTTCCAAGATGGCCGCTGGCGAATTTGCAGCCCATGTGGGAACACACGTGTTATTGGTTGAACGGGTGCAGGCTACCCGTTTGTTGAAAATGTTAATGGAAGGCACAACCAACATGTGTTTTGTTAGGTTATGTCGGCTGCCCGCTAGCCGTGAATGTTATAGGTTAAGTCTGACAGATGAGATATACATATGCCCGCTAGCCGCTTGTTTGTTAGGTTATGTTCCCCCGCGTGTTAATTTGAGGTTAAGTCTGACATATAAGCATCCTGCTTCCCGCTATCCGACTGTTTATTTGTTTGTTGAGGTTAAGTCTTGTATGTTAGGTTAGGTTGTTTGTTATGTCGGCTGTCAGCTACCCGCTAGCAGAATGTTGTTATGACATATAAGCTTACCACGTGTTGTATGTGGCTAATGTTGGGTTATGTTTGTTTGTTAGATACTCACCACGTGCTAATTTGTGGTTATGTTTGACATATGTTCATATCATAGGCAACATAGGTTACACACACACACACACACACACACACACAGAGAGAGAGAGAGAGAGAGAGAGAGAGAGAGAGAGAGAGAGGGGGGGGGATAGACAGAGAGAGAGAGAGAGAGAGGCAGACAACTTTATTGACCTTAATAATTAATCTCGTTTAAAGAAAAGCGTACGCTACAAGCTAGATTTGAACCATGGATCCCACCATCTCTGATCCAACGTTTTAACGCATACCCTACCGAAAATGATACATAAACTTTGTTTAAACCGGCTATATATACGTGTATTACTTAATCATTATTGCCGTTATGTTGGTAATTAAATTAATGCCTAGGCTGACAGATGATTTGATTAACAAATAGCCAGGCTACACACATATTTGGCGGTAAATTTGAATTTTACACATGAAACAAACAGACATAGAGATGCTTTGAATAACATGTTGTTTGTGACAGACATGACACCCAGTTAGATACAGACAGCTAGTGTGTTAGAGCTTACTCGAAATCAGTTTTCGTTTCCTGCTGGTGACCTAGTTTTCTGTTAAAGTTTGCTAGATGAACGTTATCTGATGACGGCAGCCGTGGTTAGACATCTGAGTGCTGAACGATTCTCTCAGCTGATCACTTTAAAATATCTTTCTATGTTTATAGTCACTGGCTTCCTCACATGTCTTATCACATTCATGTTAATGTACTTTTGTTTTAAATTCTCTGAAAGATATGTATCGCAAAGTGTTTACTAATGCAAATAGATATAAACTAGACACATGTGGTTTTTTAAATTCAAGTCTTATGGAAAACAAATACAGTTTTACAAAAAAAAACGGAAGTGGTGTCAACATGTATAAATTGTTGTTCACACACGCTTAAGCTCATTCACAATTGAGTTGTCACAGAGACAGAAGGTGCTTCAGTTTGCTCTATCTAAGCCTGTTTTAAATGGCCACATTAATTGCTGTGTGTTACCAGCAAATTAAAGACAACTTCTGGTATGGTCTATTTGGAGACTTTCAAGTAATTATCGACAAGAATACTGGTTATTTCGATGCAACAAAATTGTGCAAGAGTGGTGAGAAACTGGCTGGACACTAAGAAAACTAAAGAGTTGATTGCCTATTACAACAGTCAGTTAAAGAAACATTTGGGGGGGGGGGGGGGGGATACCGGATACCCAAATGTTCCAACCGAGGGAGCACACTTAATGCAGACAACCGCCACATACTTGGTAAAAATTGGTGGAGCGCAGGCTGAAAACGACGCGATATCTGGTACATATGTGTGCAAATATTTGATATTAAATTTGGCCTGTTGGATATCCAATCAGTTCTATGACAAATGCAACCAAATTATTTTTGATTTTTTCCTAAGCGAATTTAATCAGAAATACAGGGACAACCTCGAGGAGATTGAAGTGAAATAAATGGAGATAGATGAGAAAGTGCAGAGTATGCGAGAAACAAATGCTAAAGTTACAGAACATCTTGAAGATATATCCCCCAAGCCAAGTAACAGAAAAATAAGTGTGTTTAAGAACTCAAAAGAAAAGTTTTCGAAGAGCTGTCAGGACCTTTAAAAATAAACATCCCGATGCCAAAGTGATTCTAAACAGGTTGTATGACCTAAATTCAGTAAATCTCTTTAACAGAATAAAGACCGAAGTGAAATACCTTACGGCGCATAGAAACAACCTACAGATAACAGATGTACCGCAAGAGAAATTTATTCAGGATATTATTGATTTACGGCATAAGATTTTAATTATATTATAAAATAAAGTACAAGTGTGTAAACTCGTCCAAATCAATCTGCCAGAATCCATTCCAACCTTTAAGTATGGTACGCCTACGTTCTACGATTCTTGCCGGATGCTGGAATTCATTTATAGAATTCTTACAGGTCAAGTTCATCAACGGAAACCATTATCTCGGTGGTCACTGATAAGCCGGATTCTGATAAATCGGCCGAGACAGCACCAGCAAAAAAACATGTAAATAAAAATAATGAAACTGGGCCGGAAGATAATATCTGGCAGAAAATAAACAAAAATAAAAACAAACATTCTCGACATATTAATGATCAGAAGGGAAGACCTAGTGAAGTTAAAAAGCAAAACAAAGCTAGCTTGAATTACATCTCTCATGATATAGTCACAGGCTGTGGTACAGACGAGACTACTATACAGGGTGTTGCAGCAACTTCATGGTTTTATGTGGGGCGAATTAAGGGACAGGTGTCTGAAGAGGACATGAATAGTTTTTTCAAAACAAGATGGCCTCTCATCGATATGCGATGTGTCAAGTTAAACAGCAAGGGACAAAACAGCAGCTTTAGGGTTGGTATAAACTCTGAAGCAAAACATACTATTTTAGATGGTTCATTGTGGCCAAGAGGAGTTATCATAAAACCCTATAAATTTTTTCGTCGCAGTTATGAGAACGCTTCCGGATAGTAGTGAGACTGAATTGAATGACAACTGCTCCATCAATAATGCCGTACAACAGACAAGCTTAAGACTTCTGCACTTAAATGTTCAGTCATTGAGCAATAAGATAAACGTTATGGAAAACTTCCTCTCTGAAAAGGATCCATCGTTTTTGTCAGTAAATGAACACTGGATGTATTCGGAGCAATTGGAAGCAGTCTATTTTCCTGACTATAAACTGGTGTCACATTTTTCGAGAACCATTCATTCGCATGGTGGCTGTGCTTTGTTTGCTAAGAGAAACATTTGTGTAAATTGTAGTGAACTTAGCTTTATCAAAAAAATGTCAGTTGAGCTCTCTTTCGAATGCTGTGCTGTTCGGTTTGACGGGAATACGTGTATTGTGTCAATTTATCGATCACCTGTTGGAGATTTTGATTTGTTTCTTTTGAAGTTTTCTGAATTGTTAAATAAGATTTGCTTGAAGTATTCCTCGATAGTTGTTGCAGCGGACTTAAATGTTGACGCATTGAAAAGCTCCCCGCGTCTCAGTTTATTAAATGATATTTTTGAGTCGTACAACCTGCATTCAGTCGTGGACTCTCCGACAAGGATCACAAAGGTAGGTGGTTCATGTATTGATTATATTTTGACGAATGTTCAGAATTGTGTAGATTGCGGGAATGTTAGTCCTGGCTTCTCGGATCATAATGCTGTTAGTTTTGACTGGCTGCCTCTTGTTAATATAACTAATGGACACAGTAATGTGTTTCAGTTTAAAAGATCATTCTCACAGCTTGCAATTAAACAGTTCAAAAGGCTACTTACTAATATAAATATTTTTGATGACGATGGTTTCTGCGAACACACTTCGGTGGATGACGTATTTGAGGTATTCTGGGAACATTTTAAATTTGCGTTTGATGCAGCCTTTCCCGTTAAAAAGGTAAAAACTAGTAGTAACACGGGCCTGCGATATCGTCCAAGCGTCAATGTCAGAGTTCAAACTGCGAACCTTAAAGATCTTAATATATTACGTAAAAAACATAGCAGCGAAGAGCTCAGGGATTACTATAAGATCAGTAGTATAAGACTGAACAAATTAATAAATGATGAAAAGCGAAACTATTTTTCACAATTGGTGTCTAATTCGGATAATAAGCCTAAAGTGCTGTGGAATTTAGTAAATTTAGTAAGAAATAAAAAACCTAAGTTATCTGAAGTTTCCCTCACCCATGATGGTGTTGAAATAAATGACCCCACGGTTGTGGCTAATATGTTTGCGGATTATTTTTCTACTGCCGTTGCTTTTAAGTTAAACAGTCATTTCCAAGGTCGCCTTTCGGATCGTTGTACTGTGTCGGTTAATTGTCCCCAGTCATCAATGTTTGCACGTCCAGTTACTGAGGATGAAGTTAGAAATATTATTCTGGGCTTAAAAAATAAAAAAATGGCTGGGCTGGATGGCATTCCATCGTTTATTTTTAAGTTGTGTGATGAATTACTGATGCCTCTAACTAAAGTGATTAACCTGTCGTTGCTTCGGGGTGAATTTCCCACACGATTGAAAATTGCTGCTATCATATCTCTACATAAAGGGGGAGATAAAAACAACATCGAGAATTATAGGCCTATTGCGTTGCTAAGTATTTTCTCCAAAATATTCGAAAAAATAGTTTCGCAAAGAATGCAAGAATACTTGGACGGAAACAACTTAATCTCGAACCGACAGTACGGTTTCCGTAAGGGGCTCTCGGCGGAATCAGCGGTGACTGATTTTGTGCAGGCGGCACTGGAAAGGATGGATTTGAAGGAATACACGGTGGGGTTATTTTTTGATCTGTCCCGTGCGTTCGACACGATAAATTCTGGCTTTGTTTGTGACAAACTTCATTATATGGGAATTAGAGGGAATTTGAACAACTGGATTCGGTCATTTCTGTCTAACAGAAAACTTGTTGTTAGGATGGGCGATGCCTTATCAGACTCAAAAGTCATAAACACTGGCGCCCCACAGGGAAGCATTTTAGGCCCGCTGCTGTTCCTGCTTTATGTTAACGACTTGCCAAAACATATATCAAATGGATTGGTATTCATGTACGCTGATGATACGTCAATTTTAGTCTCAGCCTCAAATCTTCCATCTCTCTATAAAAAAATTAATAACGTTTTAAATGAATTCAGCAGCTGGTGTACAAAAAACAATATGATTATTAACTATGACAAGACGCAATTGCTGCATTTCCAAACTAAGTTAAGTCCGCGTGTTGACATCAGTGTTAACTTCAATGGCAGCTCTTTAACTTCTGTTGTCTCCACATCATTTCTGGGAACAGTAATTGACAGAGTTTTCTCCTGGTCCACTAATGTTGACGCAGTTTGCTCAAGGCTGAACAGATGTTTTTACATTCTAAAGACTTTAAAGTCCTACCTTAATTTAGATGGCCTGTTGACTGCGTACTATGCTCTTGGCCATTCAGCTATAAATTATAACATAGTTTCGTGTGGTCAGGCGACGGATGCAGCTAGGGTTCTCCTACATCAAAAACGCATTATGCGCCTGATTTTTAACCTTGAGTTTCGGGAATCTTGTAGGGAGGTTTTCAAAAATAATAAAATTCTGACAGTTGTTGGGGTTTATTTACTGAAGCTAATGTGTTATGTATTTAAGAAGAGAAATGATTTGCCACACAATTACAATTTACATAGCTATAACATTCGCTTTAGAGATAATATATATCTGAATAAACCTAATAATTCATTCTATAAAAAGTCGCCGTTGTATGCGGGTTCTTATTATTTTAATCTGCTGCCTAATCATATTAGGGATTGTCGTACCGTGGCGCAATTCGAGAGAGAGCTCAAGCAGTATCTGTATTCGCAGTGTTTCTATTCTGTCGATGAGTTCGAAAATCACTTAAGGTCATCATAGTTGTTGTGATGTCGCATATATTTAGTCTTTTTTATGTCTTGTTTGTTATTTCGTGGTGATATAGTGTGTGACTGTTTGTGTTTGTGTGAATATTTTGTACATTATTTTACTTATTGATTCTGATGTTTTTATAATTTTGTTGACGTGTCTATCTGAAACATTGTATCAGCTCATGACAAATAAATTTATCTATCTATCTATCTATCTATCTTAACATCAGATGGTTCATCGTTACGTTGTCGTTGTTGCAACTGTTGTCGGCGAAGCTTCATGGTGAGGTTGGTTCTAAAAGTATCCACTTGTTGCGCAAATTTTTTAGATTTTTGTCTATTTCACGCAGCTTCTTCAGCTTGTGGTTCTTTGACAGATCGATATATTTTAAAACCTGAGCTGTTATGTTCCTGGTGAAATTTTTCAATTTATTTTCAAACTCGTTTTTCAAATCTTCCAACTCTGTCTTGTGCACAGCCTTTAACAGTATGGCCAGTAGTCTTTGTGTCACTTCATCTTTATTCTTCAGATACTCAGCTTTATGTTTCTGATAGTCGCCCACCCAGGAATCAACAAATGTTTCAGTTACTCCATCTGTTGAATCGATAGGGTCGGCGACGTTACACAATCTACGGCGTTGCACATCGAAATTACCACTTGCTGTTCTTGGAAAAGTCTATCTCTGGATAATTTTAAAATTTACACGTTTCTTGGACTGGGAACGTCCGAACTTATCGATTGACATTTTTATACTAAGCAATAGACAGGTATTTATGACCTTATGTAGGTTTACTAGGCGATAACGCTAGCTTCCTTTAGTTATTCCAAGATTGACTAAATTTCGTTGTTATGAGCATTATTACCAACAGCAGCAGCTTGAGAAGCCACTAAAAGTGTAAGTCTATCAACCAATTCGTTTATGTCATCCCAATATACATATGCTATTTGTTTCTTATTTTGTATCATATAGTTGTTAGTGCTGATGCTGCTGCTGCTGCTACCGCTGCTCTTGTCACTCAGAGCTTTAGGTTCAGTCTTTTGTTTTTTGTTAAGATGTATGGTGTGGTCGTCGTAACCAAAACTGTGAGGAGTAGAGGATCTTTGACCTCGTGGATTTATAATTGATTTTATTATAGTCAGATACTTTTTTGAGGTACAACCTTTGGTTCGTGCATTGGGATCGTGTCTAATTTTATGGACAGTAGTTGTTCCTAGAATATCTCTATAGTATTGAAGATCGTCATACGTGTACGCCTTTGGTATTTCATAAATAACAATTCTAACAGACCTTGTGCTTGTGGATATCTCCTTTGGCCCAGCTGAATGTCATCATCCGTAAAGTCCAAGTGTTTGTTGCCAAGACTCCAGTTACCGGTATCTTTATCGTAGCGAGCACCATACGATTGGTCAGTGATGGCAAGTCTCGGTGGTTCCGTAAAATACTTGTCCACATAATATCGAACTCGTTCAGGATATTGCTCTAAAAATTCTTGATATGCTGGTGTGGTTGTGATAGTTTGTAGATCTGCCTCAAGCTCATAAAATGTTGGTGTATACTCATCTGTACTTGTCTCCACCCATGGTTCGGCTTCAAAAACTTCATGGTCTTCAAGGAACTCAACTTTGGGTTTCGTTTCTGGTATCTCGAGTTCTTCTTTGATTTTCAGCTACTGGCGGCTGCTGTGGTTTAAGTGTTGATGTGTTTTTAGATATTTCACTTAGTGGCTCAACAATTGGTTTATATAAACGTTGCAGAGCATCATCATTCTCGGCTTTACCAAACTTAAGCATTAATTTTTTTTTCGAATATTTTCAGCAAGTTGTAAAATCTTTTTTTTACTTTTCTCTCTTGTTTACCCATCACCTCCACCGTGCTAAAGTTATTTGGTCCCAACCTGTTGGTCTAATCACTTGTTAGTGCGATACAAATTGCTTGGTTGTTTAAGGTATACTGACTCCGACTTGGTGTATGTCTTCTTCTTATCTATTGTTCATTATTTATCACGACAGCTGGATGACAGCTGTACGACAGCTGTCTGTCCTGTTAGTCAGCTGTAGGAGAGTTGTATGACAGCGATATGACATCTGTATGACAGCTGTCTGTCCTGATTAGAGCTAACTCGGCCAGACGGCCAAGTCAGCTCTAATAATCGAAGGTGCTCTGGAACCTTTAGCAGTACAAAATGCAAATGGTGGGTGTTATGTGTCAAATAATGGAGGAGCAGCTCTGTTTGAATCGATGACCTATGAGTTAAATAACAAGGAAATGGAACGAGTGCGAGACCCATACACATTTTTTACATTCATTTTTACGTAGCCCAGTTGATGGTAGCGTATCTCGCATGTATACACCTCTAAAATATGGACTTTTCATTTTACCAGCAAATTTCACAAGGTCTTCATTTGTTAGAGGTCTTGTTGGTAAACATCTTACTCGTTTTTTGGCTTCTGCAAATACAACCCATAACCGCTACGCTGCTTCTTCAGATATAATCCTTTGCCGAGTCTCTTATACTTTGGTTTTAATGTCAAACCACTTCCTCTCTTACGCATAGCGATAGCCTCCATTGTTTTGTTATGACGTTCTTCTTCCTCTAGTTTGTGTTGGGATGCTTTAGCATCATTAACTGCCTTAGCAATACCAGCAGCACCGCCACCCAGAGCACCTAGTGCCGATAGACCACCAAATATCAGAGGTAGTAGTGGAAGGAAGCCTCCGCTTTTAGGTATTGGAATAACTCGGGGTCTGCACATTCTTACGCCCACTAATTTTTCTAACGATTGCATGAGCGATATCAAACACAGCATTATCTGTTGGGATAAGGTTTCTGTATTTTACAACTTATCCAATCAAACATATTATGTTTTTAAATGGAACTTTTTTCTTTGGCTTTGAGTTGATTACATCGAGACCCATACCAAGCTTTCTTTTAACTTTCATGGTATTTGTAACACTCCAAGCGGCTAACTTTTCACCAAAACTTGCGTCCTTCGACTTGACTCTCTCCGAAGCTCAGTTTTCCAACACTTCGTCGGCTCGATGTCTATAACTTGCTGCCAAAGAAAATGTTCTTATCAATGATTGAGAGGCTGACATTATTCTGTCTATCACGTTTGTCTAATTGTTTTTTTTTTTCTATAAACTTGACAAATGCAAACATATCTTAAATAATACATTCCCGAACTAACCACTTAAATTCATCTGAATGGTGTCAGAAGATAGAATTCTTTTACAGAATGAACATGAACATTAATGATTTGTTCATTCGTAGAGGTTAAACTACTACTACTAGAAATTATCGAATATAACATCTTGTGTATAAGCACCTGAAACAATGCAAAAATTAATTTACTCTCAAATTTATATCCACTTGCTTTCATGTAAAAGTGATACATTCTCTATTTTGTTGAAGTTTACCGGTAAAGATTCGAATCACAGAAGATTATTTACTTGGAACTAGTTTAATAGATATCAGATAAGAAATAACGATGGAGTAAACAAGTAATAAATTAAAGATAATAAACTGATAATATCGAATGAATAAAATAAATAAATGAATGAATAAGTAAATGAATAATCAGCGAATAACGAATAATTATTATTTCTGGAATGGATAATAAAAGGTGCTCGAACTGACGACTATTTTGTTCAAAAAAAAGTTGTAGCCTTCTTCCATATAATCGCTGGACATTGGAAAGCATTGCGCCACTAATTTGCCAAAATGTATCCTGTATTCTCCCTCGCATATATTCTCGTGTTGTTGGTGGAGTGCGATACACATAATTTTTCACAAATCCCCATAAAAAGAAGTCACAGCAAGTAACGTCGGAAGACTTTGGAGGCCAGGCTACTGGTTCGCCCCTGCCAATTCAACTTCCTGCGTACTCTTTGTCAATATGTTGTCTAACTACGGCAGCATAATGCGGTGGAGCACCATCGTGCTGTATCCACATATCTTGCCTAACTTGTAGCTGTACATGTTCCATCAAGACTGGTAAATCATTAAACAAGAACGTGTGGTACCTTGGTCCATTTAAGGCCCATCAAAAAAATGTGGTCCAAGAACGGTATTGCCAATGATTCCACCCCAAACATTAAGCGTCTACCTATTCTGGAAGATACCAAATCTTGTTACGTGCAGTTTGTTTTCTGCATAAAGATGTAAATTGTCCACCTTTGGGAGTCCGTTATTATGGAAAGAGGACTTATCCACAAAAAGCACTTTGCGAAAAAAGCTCCTGTCCAGCTCAAATTGATGTACTGCCCACTGACAGTACACGGGTCTAAGGTTTTCGCAATAGCTCTTTGACTCCGTGTTGGCTCCTCAATCATTGATAAAAGTACATCAAGGGATACATCTTCTTTGACGGCAATGTTTTGTATTTTTTGGTGCTCGGTAAAATACAGATGAATTCTGGTCAAATCTATGTTTGAGCCTTTTCAATGACAAAACTGTCGGTGGCTTCGCAGAGGATAGCGCTGCTTATAAATACGAGAAGTCAAAAGACAATTTTCAGAGCATTCACCAATTATGTACACCATCTGTCTCAATTCTTCGTTATTGAAGTTCATTTTTAATTATTTATACTAACTATAAAACAACTACACAATTACACAACAGCGAACAGACAATGTTGCAAATACTTATCAAATTTAACATTTTGGAGAATTCTGTCATGACCAGTGCACACTAGACCAAACAAAAACAATTCAATCATTATACCATGTAGTTGCAATTATCCAGCTAGAATTTCTTTTCGAGTCTTTTTGACGGTAAAATTGTCGGTTATCTCCATGGAGAGAAACACTGTTTGTGAATGCTAAAAGCCATGGGGCAAACGGCCATAACTGAATCATAAAATCATGTAGTTGCAATCAAATTGATAACTTTTGAATAACTCAGAAACTATCAGCTCTACATGTAAAAAACCCATATCCATCCGAAAGAGAATCAATTATTGCATTGATTTAGGTGCTCATATACAGAGTGTTCTATTTGAAATTTTCGTGTTATTTATATTGGAATTTCAGCAAATGGGCGCCTCTCTAGAAACCACTCTGTATATAAATTATAATTTTTCACACCATCACTAGATAGAGGAACACCTGTCAGCTACTTGCGCTGAATTGCAATATTCGCGGATCTGGTGTACGAATGATACCAGTACCTGAAAAAAACTACATCTGCCAAATTTTTTGAAGAAACTTGAATAACTTGAAAAGCATTGACTTTTATGGCATAGTACTTCCTATAATTTTTTAATCAGAATTTCATTTAAAACGAAAAAATACAATAATATACAGGGTGTTTAATTTAAAAAACAAAGTCACCTACTGCGAGTGACATATGGACCACACTGTGTAGCTGAAAATAATTTTAGGTTATGTATCTTAACATCGTAGAAGACTTTTTCTGAAAGTTTTTTCCAAAAAGTATAGATTTAAAAAGCTACTGGACTTTATCGGGGAAATGAATCACGTTATATATATATATATATATATATATATATATATATATATATATATATATATATATATATATATATATATATATATATATATATATATATATATATATATATAACACCGATAACTCAAAAAATAATGGTCCGATTTTGATAAAATTTCGCATGTACCTTTCTTTTGTAAATGACTTGGATAAGTTCGTTTGTCGGGAAAATCGGACATGGTTTTCCATGAAAATTTTGAGTTTTCATTCGCAAAAAATTTGTACCTTAAAAAATAAAAAAGCTATGATAACCAAATTTGGTAGGTAGGTTTACGATGTAAAAAGTAAGCTATATATATATATATATATATATATATATATATATATATATATATATATATATATATATATATATATATATATATATTTATTTATTTATTTATTTATTTATGTATGTATCACACCGATAACTCAAAAAACAATGGGCCGATTTTGATCTAATTTAGTACATACCTTCCTTTTGCGAGTGGCTTGGATAAGTTTGTTAGTCAGGAAAATATATATATATATATATATATATATATATATATATATATATATATATTTATTTATTTATTTATTTATGTATGTATCACACCGATAACTCAAAAAACAATGGGCCGATTTTGATCTAATTTAGTACATACCTTCCTTTTGCGAGTGGCTTGGATAAGTTTGTTAGTCAGGAAAATTGGCTGAGGTTTTCCCATAAAATTTTGTGTTTTATTTCGAAAAAAAATTATATCGCCAGAAATAACAAAGTAAGGTCAACTAAATTTGTTATGCTGGTTTCTATCATAAAGAGTATTCTACGTACCAAAATTTAGATCTCTATGTTAAAATACAAAAAAAGTTAGAGGTAAATTAATTTTATATAATTAAATCTGATTCAAGAAAGTTAAAACGTCAAAACGACAAGAAATGATTAACAAGCTCCTAGATATGTGTCTTAGTCATTATTTTCCTTTATTTCGATAAAATATGATTAAAAATCCATTGTAAATCAAAATTGTTTTGTGTAAATAGTAACGTTAGACGCTTAACATGTATTACGAGATATACCTGCCAGCTGTTAGTACATATATGTCCAGCGTAGCCCAGTTGTTTAAGCCGTGTACATCGGATAGTCGACTCCGACATGACGAGTTCTAATCCTAGTTATTGACTTTACTGTTTATAATTTTTTTAAATCTCATTTCACTTTACCGTTATCTGATCAGATTGTGGTTATGCCGGTGAATTTTACAGTGACTTTTTGTATAAAAAATAATCTGATAAAGAGGAGATGAAAGTTTTAAGAGTTAATTAAATTTGAATAGCATATCTGGTTCTTTGTTCTTGCCGGAACTTAGTGAAACCGTTCCATATTTAATACAGTCGTAGACTTTTCCCGTGGCTTCACAAGTGCCTGTTTTAGTGAATTTTGTTAAAAAAAATCACTAATGAGGAGATCCCGACTTTTATATTTAGAAAAAACCATGGGTTCGAGGGGGCGATATGCATCCAGGGTCAGTTTCAATTTTATATGTATATATATATATATATATATATATATATATATATATATATATATATATATATATATATATATATATATATATATATATATATATAAAGGGTGAACCATTTACCAAAATTTAGGTCTGTAAGTTTCAAGACAAAAAATTGGGGTTTTTCTCAAAACGTAAAAAAGGCGCGATTTTAATCGTCAAAATTGACAACTTTAAGGCAAAGAACCTGAAAGAAATACGGATTATGTAAAGAGTGTTCTGCAAACCCTTTAGTTGCAACTTCAACCATCATTGCTCTTCATTATAATAAAATATTTCCAGAAAATTCATTTCAAATAGTCGCTTTCTCTGATGCTTTGGCATCCTGACCCCTCTGATATCTCACAAAACGTCACCGAAATTATCCAAGCTGGCATGGAATTATTTATTCCACGTACACAGAAAACCTCTGCAGCCACTCAAAAGCCCTGGTTCTCTAAATCCTGTGACAATTCCAGATTTGAAAAGGTCAAAGCTCACAAAAAGCTTCTACACAATCCCAGTCAAGAAAACCGTCAAGCATTTAACGACGCAAGAAACCGCTATGTACGCATTCTTTCTGAGGCAAAAAACTCGTTTAATAACCACATAAAAAACAAAGTCCTCTTAAGCTCCAACGGCGGCAAACCCTTCTGGACTCTTGCTAAATCTATTGGGAATAATTTCTGCAAGAGCACGTTCCCACCTGTTGTCTCAGGGGATGAAATTGTTTCTACCGCCCTGGGCAAGGCTGAACTTTTTGCCTCGTTGTTCGCCGGCATTTCTACTCTCAACCCACCTCCAAATGTTCAACCACCAACAGTCCCCAATGTCGCGCATAAAATGACGGATATCATTTTCAAAACTAGAAAGGTACGAAATATGCTCTCTCTACTCTTAATACCAGGAAAGCCTCTGGCCTTGACGAGATCCCAGCAATTGTTCTCAAAAAATGCTCACCAGAACTTGCTCCTGTCCTGACTCGTCTGTTTCAGACATCTTACAATAGAGGCAGATTCCCTAGTAACTGGAAAACTGCTCGAGTACAACTCGTCCCCAAGAAATGATCGAAAGCGCTTCCTAGCAACTACAGGCCTATCTCTCTCCTTTGAGTCATCTCTAAAGTGATGGAAAAGTATATAAACACCGAATTACTAAAATTTCTTGAAAAACACCGTCTAATCTACGACAGGCAGCATGGATTCCGTCAGCGCAGATCAACTGCCGACCTCCTTTCCTTTGTCACCCATTCTTGGAACAAGTCTATGGAACTACACGGTGAATCCCAGATTGTCGCTCTAGACATACCAAAGCATTCGACCAGGTCTGGCACGCAGCGCTGCTTAATAAACTACCGGCCTATGGCATACCACCAAAATTCTGTACGTGGACAGCAAATTTCCTCTCCAACCGGAGTATTTCTGTTGTCGTGGATGGACATTCCTCTAAACTGTATCCAATTAATGCAGGAGTTCCTCAAGGTTCAGCTTTAGCCCCTACTTTGTTTCTTCTCTACATCAATGACCTCCTCTCTAGCACTTCCAACCCAGTTCACAGTAACGCGGACGACAGCAACCTCCACTCCAATATACAATATTCTAAGCCTGTCTCTTTTGGCCCAACTAGATGAGGATCGCAGACTCATGGAGGGTTCTATCTCCGTGGATCTCCAAAAAATATTAGACTGGGGAAGTAGAAATCTTGTACAATTCAACCCCACCAAATCACAGTCTTGCTTTATTTCTCATAAGAGATACACCAACCCTAGACCCATCACAATAAAAAACCAAGTTATTCAAAGTAATGAGTCCTTTTCACTTGTTGGCATCTCTGTGGATCGAAATCTCAATTGGCACCAACATGGCACATCAATTGCAGAAGCGGCTGCTAAGAAATTAGGTTTCCTCTTCCGGGCTCGCAAATACTTTTCACCAGCTAATCTCTATACTTCACAAATAAGACCAAACCTCGAATACTGCTCCCACATCTGGGGTGCTGCTGCCGCTTCTACACTCGCTATCCTGGACTTCATTCAGAACGGAGCTATACGTCTCATAGGTAACCCTACCCTCACCCAAAGGCTGCCATCCCTTGCCCACCAGCGTGCCGTTGGTGACCTCTATCTCTATCTTTTATAGATATCTGCACAGGCATTGCTCAGAGGAGCTTTCTTCCATAGTTCCTTCACCTGCTGTCCCCAACAGATGTACCAGGGGAACAGAGCGAATGCACCTTTTTACTGTCCAGGTCACCAGACATAGAACATCTTGTTATGCCCGCTCTTTTGTCCCGAGAACTTCCAAGTTGTGGAATTCCTTGCCGGCACATGTTTTTCCTTCTCCCCCGAACCTCCAAACCTTCAAGTCCAGAATTAAGAAGTTGCCTCTTTCCTCCTTGTGGACACTCACGGTACGATAGTATTTAGGCTGTAAGCCCTCGTGGTGTGTTGTTGAAATAAAAAATAAAAAAGTAGTTTTAGTTAAGTTTATGGTTTAACGGTCTATAAGTTTTAGCTAATTTTCGTAGAAAAAAATCGTTAATGAGGAAACCGCGGCTTTTGATTTCTAAAAAGATTTCTTCAAATGGGCGCAAACTAGGCTCCCTAGAATCCACATCCGGTTTACTTTCTGTTTACATATATACAGGGTGACGCATTTCTACGGAAAAGCTCAATATAATTGTTATTATGCAAGATACGAGAGAACATTGAATACGTTACTTATAGGTGTCTGGAGCTGCATCTTATAAAATTATTTTGACAATCACAGGGTGGCCCATAAGTCGTTGGTGCTACCAACAATTTTTTTGAACATTCCTCATTGCATTTTTGTATTTTTCATCGAAATATGATGCATGTTTGTAAAAAAAAATCTAGACGCAGTAAGTGCGTTTTGCTGGCGAATTTTTATTAAATGCTTCAAAATTCAATAACTCAATTTGCTATTAACCTAAGGTTCGTCGGCTAGGAAACGAGTTTTCTCGGAAACATTTAAAGTTTATTTTCGGAAAATTTTTGTACATTTTCAAGCAAGTTATTTTGATAAAATATGGTATATTGTTTCTACTATATACCTATATATCACCGGTATAACCTTATACCGGTGACCAAATTAATGCCTGCTGGAATTCAGGAGACATATTTGCTATTAAAAACATTTTTATGAAAATTCACTTCCATAACGCACTTGCTGCACCCAGACCTTTTATAGTTGAGATCAAAACAGAATTATGTCCCTTGAAGACTTTATTAAACACTAACATATCTCAAATTTAATAAACGCTATTAAAAACTAATAAATAAAAAAACATAAAAAAACACTAAAGATATTATTCAAAATGACTTCCATTTTCTCTCACACATAACTGCACGTCGAAAATTAAAGTGGACTCTGTTAACTAATTGGATGTCACTTTTAATAATGGTCCACTTATTATTCATGCGTCTCCACAAATCTTCCTCAGTTTGAACTGGTGTCAAATACACAGATTCTTTTAAACCCCACAAGAGAAAAAAAGTCACATTTAACCAAATCTGGTGATCGTGCTGGCCAATGTTGAGGGCAATTAATTCCGTGACCATCCATGATCCATCGATTTGGAAACTGTTGGTTTAAAAATCCACGCACATTTGTAGTGAAATGTGGTGGCGCCCCGTCATGCATAAGTCACATTACGCTGCGCAGTTGCAAGGACAGCTCCTTCAGTAGCCCAGGAAGAACATTTTGCAAGAAAAGCAAATATGTTGCGCCGTTTAAGCGGTTTGGTAAAATAACCGGCCCAACCAAATATCATCCAACAATACCTGCCCACACATTTATTTAAATTCTCTTTGGAATTGGTGGGTAGCATGTGGATTTACATCCGAATATTCGTGGCAGTTGTGCACATTCGTAATCCCCCTCCTTGTAAAGCAAGCTTCATCTGTGAAAAGAATGGACTTGGGAAAATCAATGTTCTGATGTAAGGTGGAAATAGAAAAAAAAACAGTCTTGCCTCTAAATCCTGCGGTAGCAGTTTTTGCACTTTCTGAAGGTGATACGGATGCAGCAGATTGCGTCGGATAGTTCTGTGAACCGTAGGCTGTGTTATATGAAACTGCCTGGATAGTCGTCTGCTGGTTTGAGGCCCAGTTTTAATACCGTCTAGAAGAAGCTCCTCAGTTTGTGCGTTCACTGCATGAACGCGTACTCCAGCATTTTTCATGAAAAAGGAACCCGTTTCTCGAGCTCTACGTTCAACATTGGCAAACGTTTGACGATGTGGTATATTACGATTAGGAAATCTTCTTCGATATACCTCTATATTTCTACGGCAATTACCCTCGCAAAACCCTAATACTATAAGCATGCCAACTTGCTCATTAACCGATAATTTTCAAGCCATTTTGAGCAACAAATTATTATCACAAAAGAGAACAAGAAACACAAGACAATAATTATTGTGAAACTTAATAAATTTATGTAATGTCAGATTTGACAACAACTGTAACCCAGCAACAGATGACTTGCAGAGCGCTCAAGGCATCCCCTATGAGACTTTAATGTTTAATAAAATCTTCAAGGGACATAATTTTGTTTTGATCTCAACTCTGAAAATCTCAATTTTGTCAAAAACTCGTGGTTTGTCGAAAAAGTGACAAGAAGAAAAAAAGTAGAAAATTAAATTTTCTATAAAATTGATGGACTTTAACTTTTAATTAGGTTAGGGTTTAAAAAAATCAAATCATTAAAACGGTGACCCACCCCTTTTTGTGTTTATATCTAATTCAAATTTTTGTCAAATAACGATGTTGATAAAATAAAACCACCCACCAAATTTAGTTGTTCTAGGTTAGGGCACTGCTGCAATACAGCTGTTTCTTGTAATAATTAAAGAATCTTCCGAGGTCAATATCTCACCAACCATATATATATATATATATATATATATATATATATATATATATATATATATATATATATATATATATATATATATATATATATATATATGCAGAATGTTTAATAGCTGTGTCTTTCTGAGGAAATGTTTGTGTTGTTCCTTTCTCCAGTGCCGTCCATGCAATCTTGAATGAGAACAAGTGTGAAAATATAGGGACAATTAAAATATATGACAACATAAACATTCCCGGATATGGATCCTTCCCAGCGTTCGCAGATAAATAAGAATTCATCACAACAGAATACGCCATCTGTGACAGTTCATTCATACATACTACTACACTACAGATTCTAATGAATTTAACAGTTTTATTTTCATCATAATTTTTGCAATGTAGTAATGATAATAGTCAGACTAGTATTTAGATGGTCGTTGGTTTTTCTTACGGCTATTTATTATATTTGTCCGAGAGGAAACTAAAAAAAATCGCTATTATCTTGATTTGAAATTTTGATGAATTTCTCAGCACGGATAATCTGCAAACCGGATAATATACACACGAATAATCGAGGGGATACTGTATGTTTAAAAACTGATATATTGAAACACGACATTTCAGTTTATAAATGATACACGTTTGCATTTATTTAATTTGCAAAACGGCTGTATAAAAAGCTGTGTGAGTTTTTTATACTAAAATTAGACCCAAAGGCGATAATCGTTATTTATGGAACATACAATTTTCTTGGTTGCTTGAAATATGATAAATTTTTGCAGTGGGTGTGTGTTATTATTATTATTATTATTTTATTTAAAACTGTTGTTTTTGTCATACATAGAAAATAAAATTATTTACAGATTATTTCTCATACATATTCATATCCAGACATATAATATATCAACATCAAAATATTCACTCATTTATTATTATACCATCACATTGAGAGTTGCTGGTTCATGCTTCCTATTCATTAAAACGTCCTTCACAGTTTCATTAAATCAGGCAGCTTAGATCATTTCCATTAATTTTGCTCAGAAGGTTTTCGATACACCATAGTCATATAGTGTCAATGTTTCTATTTCCCAGATACCAGCAAAATTCATTTACAAGCCTAGCTTTAAGTTTGTGTACAAAAACAGCAAGATATGAGACGTCAGTTTTAACCTGTTTTAAAATATTTGTTATCGTTATCACTTCTTAGATTGTACTTTTTGCTAGACTTATAATATAATTGGCCAAATTGTACTCATTTGATGTAATGTCGAAACCAGAGTAAATGTTCGCGACTGTCATATCCCTCTTTCCAATCAATTTCATCAGCACATGTTTCACAAACCCCATAGATCCTGACTTCTTGAGCATGTCAAAATAATATGCCATGATGTACCAACTTCATCGGGACAAAAGGGGCAATATTTTGAGTTTCAGAGCTGAGATTTTAAGAGAAACACAGAGTCTGCTAAATGATTTTTGGCACGTCTCCAGGACACCCCTGCTTAGTTTCCAGCAGATAATTTGTTCATAAAAAACGACGACCATACGACCTCATCATCTGTCCACCTTCCAGGCATTTTTCCATTTAAATTGATTTTTTTAAATGTAAGTTTCTGTTGCAGTATTTTTCTTGGTCCCTTATTTATTACTATAAGTGAACCTTGCTCAAAAGAAAAACAGGGAGTGTAGGTAGTCGTCGAATTTAAAATTAAAAAAAAGCAATATAAAAGAGACATTTCTCTTTTATATTACTTTTCGAAGAATTCCTTAATCTTTTGGTAATGCCTCCATTAATACAACAGATGACTGAGATTTTAGTTTTTCTTCAATTTAATTATTTGGTAACAATCCATTCTTTCCCATGAAGTCGCCAACGCTCTTAAAGCCATTTTCTGCTCAGCGATAAACAGAGGGGGAGTACATGTCTGCATCAAGCGAGAATCTGCAGTTGGTATACTTGCTATGTCTTCTTTTGAATTGAGAAAATCTTTGATGTAAATTTGTTCTATTTGCATGGCTTCTAATATGGATTGTACATATAATGATATATTCTGATTGATTGTTTTTCGGTGTTTTACAAAAAAGCCGTTGCCACACTAGAGAATATGGGTTATTTTGTGATAAATAATATTCGATCAGGCTCTTCCACTTCTGTGATTCTGCGGTGTCCATAAGTCTAGCTGCGGTATACTTTCGGAAAGTTTTTATTTGTGATCAAAGATGAACCAGTCCTAATCCTCCATCATTTATAGAAATGCAAAATCTTCCCATTCGGTCCAGTGCTTTCCCGTCCATACAAAATCTACCAGTTTTTTCTGCAACTTTTCTAAATGATTTTTGTTAAATGGAAGGATCTGAAAATGATGCCACAATTTCGGTGCTAATGTTTGATTAATAATAAATTTTCTGCCAGTAATTGATAGTGATCCAGCTCTTTGTTTCCACTTTGCTATGGAGTCGTCCAATTTTGCAAGTAGCTCATCACAAGCTGTATCTGTGTCAGGTTTTAAGTCATATGTAAAAGTGATTTCTAACACTATAACATGCTGGTTGGTCCACTGGAAATCTAGAGGTTGACATTGTTGTGTTTTCCAAAATCCTGTCCAAAAACCAACTGATTTTGTGATATTGACAACTGACCCAGATTCTACTCCATATTCATATAAACTTGTTGGAATTTTTCGAAATCATCACTACGCGATATAAATACTCACACATCGTCCGGGTACGTGGTCACAGTAAGTTTTAAGTGCGGGGATAGAGGATTATGGAAACCTGATAATTTGGACCTACATAGGAGCATCAGGGGTTCAATTGCAAGCAAGTATAATGGTTAAGAAAGTGGGCAACCTTGACGTATTCTCCGCTCAAAACGCATTTCACTGGTGTGTAGGCATCCAACTCTAACGTGGCACACTGCATTTTTGTATAGTGTTCTGACTGATTTACAAAGATACATTACTTGATCTTAATTTGCCACGTATTAATTACATGTGTGTTTGCTGCGTGTATGTGGGTGCGATGTTGTGTGTGTGAGTGCGTGTGTGTATGCGCGTGTGTGTGCGTGTGCGCGTGTGCGCGCGTGTGTGTGTGTGTGTGTGTGTGTGTGTGTGTGTCAAGATTTTGTAGACACTATATAACTGTCAAATGCTTTAGGCCGAGAACTTCGTTTTAGGTATTTACAATCTGCAAGAATATGAAATAGGGTGATAAGGAAACCAGATAAATTATAACATTTCTAGATTACTTTTTTTGTCTTTCTCAAAATAAAATAAATCGTTTTGTTATTACTTAAGTAACTATTTCTTTGTAATATGATTTGTCATTGGACCAAAAAACTCATATTAAACGTATTTTGTAACTTTTCTTACTTATTTAAAAAAGGCGACCGTTTTCATTTCAACATTTTTGCCGCTATTATGATTTATTCAAATTTCAGGACGAACAGTACTTTTCAAATGAACTTTTTCGTTAAACTCGAACATTTCAAAATGAGGCCAGTTTCTGTGTGTGTAGAACGGTTTTGTAAACAGGGAACTAAAAATCCTTTAAAGTAATGGCTTTAGTTTTGGTTCATACAATACCTACGCAAAATAAAAAGGTTAAAAAAGTAACAAGCTCAATTAGCGTGGATATACTTTTTGGTTTTTTTATTTTAAAACTGAAATGGTACCTATTCCTACTTGTTTATTGGTTAAATAAATGGTCCTGTAAAATATAATCTGTATAAAACTATAAAAAATAGTTCTGCAAATTAAATAACTTCCACATAGCTGTGATAACCTACTCTCCTCAGAAATACATCCTCGTGAAATGAATTTAGGGTCCATGACTTGACCACAAAGAAAATATTCATAAGCTTGTACCCATAAACTTCTGAAACGTTAAATTACTCGAAAAAATGCCAATTTTCACCAAATCACCCCTCATTTTTTCCCTACCCCCTTAAGCGATCTTAACCAAAAACAATTTGAAGCATTCCTTTCTCGGGTGCTAACTGGATACCAAATTCGTTCGAACGTTATTGCTCCTAATAACAGACAGAAGTACAGGCCGACAGACCAATCGACCGCCAGAACGACAGACAAAGAAATGTTCGTTACAAAATCAAGTTTTCTATATGTTTTGAAATATACTACGCCGCTTTAGCAAAAAAAAAACTCGAAATTTTTGTCACCGATATTTCACCACCACACATTCAACCCCTAATTTAATTTCAGCACAGAATACCAGATCAGTTTTCTATATATTTTGAGACTTTTTAAGCTGTTTTTGCAAAAAAAAAAACGATATTTCTATCACGGATATTCCACCCCCACACATTCAACATCTAATTTAATTTCAGCACAAAATATCTTATCTTTGATGAAATTGAAAATTTTCTAATAAACAAACTCTAAAAGATGACATTACTCGAGTTTTAACGAAAAAATGTCAATTTTCACGAAATCACGCCCCATTTATCCCCTATCCCCTGGAGCGATTTTACCCAAAAACAATCCAAATCATTCGTTTATCGGGTGCTAAGACGATATCTCAATTCGTTCTAAAGTTATCGTGGCTATAAACAGACAGACATATAGACCGACAGACAAAAAAAATGTCGTTCCCAAATCATGTTTTCTATGTTTTGACAATTTTTTCGACGTTTAAGCGAAACAAAATGTTTGAAAATTTTGTCGCCGTGGACTAAATGCATTTCAGTTGTAACCAACTGTGCCGTATAGTTGCATTTAAAATAAACAAACACTTTTGTTCCAGCTGGCACACAAAACCATATTACTGTAGTATTGTTCAATGAGATGACGTCACCGATAAAAAGTGCTGCAAAGTATGTACAGTAAAGACTAGAGCCTCGGTGGTTCAGAGGTAAGAACGTGTGCCTCTAAACCGAAGGGTACTGGGTTCGATCCCAGGGTACTCCTTTCACTTTTTCAGTACATACTGTTCAATTAACATCAACCGATGTTCTGGCATTGTATTTGAGCAAGTTGAATGTCTGCACGTTCAGCCCTTCGGAGGGGGTGTAAAGCCGTCGTTCCCGTGTCCATGCGATGCTGGGCACGTTAAAGATCCCTACCCTCCTTACAGAAACTTCTCCCTGGCGTCGTTGATTGGCCATAGTCGCGAATTAACAACACTTGTACTTAGGTTGCTTTTTTAAAAAATTTATTAAACTACTTAAACTATTTAACAACAAACTAGCATAGTTACTGCCTAAATTAATACTGAACTAATATTACACAAAACAGTGGCTTTATATAATAATCGGCTAAGTGTTCGTTGCAGGTTCTCACGAGAACATGCAGATCTAGCTTCCTCTGATTTCGCACTGCTGGCACTATCTGCAACGGTCGGCATAATTCGTAGAATCTGCTTATGGGAACTGCTGCATACAAATGTAACTTGATACCATCTACGTGACATATCGTGAGAAGCCATGTGTTAACTCCTCCCCCCATTAGAGGACGGAACCCTTGGGTTTCGGAATTCTTAAGGGATTTTCCGCTTCTGCTTTGCTTCTTTCATTCTGCTGGGCACATCTTCTTTTGACAAAAACTGTAATAAATATTGTTGCTAGAAGGATTAGTATGATGTAGAGTAGGATCGTCCAAACACTTGTGTGGTACAACGGGAGTCTAATTTTGTTGGGAATTCTACTTTTTATAGACTGCAGCTGAGCCCTGATGTTGCTTACGTCGTGCAAAGGGACGTTTTCCAGTTCCATTGCTGGCAATTCTTCTATGTTCATTTTGCTTTCTGGATCTTCATCCAACTTTGGTAAGGAGAACAATTGTTGTGTCTCAACTGAGCTCTGCACTGTACTGTATCGTTTACCACCAATCGACAATTTACATCTTGGTTTGAGCGTCACCATATACGTGCCTTGTATAATTTGTGTGTTTTCTTCTCTCGAGCATTTGATTGACATCTTGGTTTCCTTTGGAGCCACCACCATAAACTGTGTGTTGCCATATTTGGAAACGATAGTCTTGGTAATTTTTACAGTCTCTTGTTCGCAATTATTGATAGGCTTTTGGAAATTAATTAGCCTAACTTCACAGGGAGGATCTTCAGTGACATCTGCTATTGTATCTTCTGTACAGACATAGATCTCGTTCGTAAGCTCCTGGCAGGGGTTGTTTCTGAAGGCGTATTGTTGCTCATTTAGGATAAGGTACTTGTGTTGCCATATTTGGAAACGATAGTCTTGGTAATTTTTACAGTCTCTTGTTCGCAATTATTGATAGGCTTTTGGAAATTAATTAGCCTAACTTCACAGGGAGGATCTTCAGTGACATCTGCTATTGTATCTTCTGTACAGACATAGATCTCGTTCGTAAGCTCCTGGCAGGGGTTGTTTCTGAAGGCGTATTGTTGCTCATTTAGGATAAGGTACTTGGATCGAGGTATTATCATTGAGAAGCTGTTAGGATTGTTTTGTATAGGTAGGGAGTACAGTTGGTAGTAAATATAGTCAAATTTGTCTATTAGTGGAATATCAATTTGGAATATAATTTTATATCCAGTTTGGATAGACTTGATTTTAAATAATTTTTCATACAAAGATAAGTCATTCTTGCTTACTAATCTAGATTGTGAAATGTATTTTTCTATTACAGGAAGCTCTTTAATAATGAATTTTGGTTTGATGATAGAAGTGTGAAAAGTATTTAATTTAGAAAACGTTATAGCATTTTCAGTTGTTAATATTATCGATTCTATGACGTTAAATAGGTTAGCGATTTCAGCCAACAGTTCTAGAATATGTGCTCGCTGGAGAACAGGCATAATATTAGTAGCTAAATCTTTAGTAATGTTTTGAAGTGCTAACATTCTTTTGACAATTTCTTTTTGATTATGAGTTAAAGTATTTACTGTTTGATTAAATTCGTTTATTGCATTTATCATAACAGATGTTTGTTCGTCAAATAGCTCATGCATTCTATTTTGATCATCAGCTAATAATTGAAGGGCTTTGTTGATTCTTTCGCCATCATCAGCATCTAGATTGCCAGTGATTGATTTAAAAACTGTACCCAAAGGGTTGAGTAAACCTCTCTTAAATCTATACTTATCAGGAAAAATTCTAAGGAAAGTTTCATCTATGTTATCTACAGTATAATTAAGGGCGATTATAAAATTATGGTATTCAGATCTAAAATTATCACTTAAAGTATTGGCTATAAGATAATATTTGTATTTAAGTTTACTGTAGTCAGTAAATAAGGGTTCCATATTATATACATGTATAAGGCGCCATACGTCATTTTGGCAATAGCTTCTACCTAACTTGCGAGGTAAAAACCCAGGGTTGTTCTTTAAATCTTCTAGTTGTGGCTGCCCTCCGCATGCCCACCTGAAAGGCGAAGATTTCTTAAATGAGTTACACATTGCTCGTCATTCTTGTGATTTATGAGTAAAGCTTTATTATGTTCTAAGAGGGATATTATAGTGTATGGGCCTGTATAGGGGTTTTTGTGCTTCTTGTGAAATCCAGGGGGTATCTTTTTATATACTGTTTGGCCCTCTTTAAATGGCTGATTAACTTCGACGTTAGTTCTGAGGAGCATTTTTTCTTTCGATTTTTCTATCCGATCTAATACGATATCATAAACTATTTTCATAAAATGTTTGTGTTTTTGGTTATATTCTTGAGTGAGTGTAACTTCGGGATCAAAGTTGAAGATTTCTGGGATGTATCCGAATATTAGCTCAAAAGGTGGTTTGAGAGTTTGAGAGTGAATGCTTGAATTGTAAGCTAGGATGCAGTAGGGTATCAAGTCAGGAGGTTTTAGATTTGGGTATTTTATTTTGAAAATTCTATAGTGTTCAATCAGTGTGCTGTGGAATCTCTCTACTGGGCTGTTAGAGTTGGGATTATGAGGTGTAGTTATGTGCAGTTCAATTTGATATGACTTTAGGAGCTCTTTGACAGTGTCATTTGAGAATTCCGTACCAGAGTCGGAAACGACGCCTCTTACTGTACCATATTGTGAAAAATATCTTATTAATACCCTGGAAATTTCGATAGCATTCTTGCTTTTAATGGGAAAGGCCTGACCGAATTTACTGAAAGGATCGAGAATTGTAAAGAACTGAGATGATTCGATTTGAAATGTATCTATGTGAATTAATTCTAGAGGTTTCGAAGGAGTTGGAGTGTGTTCTAAAGGTATTTTAATTGGATGTCTATTGTATTTTGCTTGTTTACATGTCGCACAGTCTAAAATGAATTCTAAAATTTTTTGTTTTAAACTAGGATAATAATATTTCTGTTTCATCCTTAAATAAGTTTCATCCGGACCCCTATGGTTAGTTTTACCTTGATGATATGCTATTATAAGATCCTTTAATTCATCCTCACTGTTAATTTCTTCCAAAACTTTATCACATCTATAAAATTGCGGCGCATGCGCATTATTAAAGTGTTGATTGATAGCCGAACTAACTAATTCATAATGTCTCTCATTAATAAATAGGCAATAGTATTTCTTTTGAGGCAAACAGTGCTGCTTTACAAATTCCGCTATCTTGTCTGGATCTTCTAAATTAAATTTAGCATGAATAAAATTTCTCTTGCCTTTTCTGACGTGTAGAATTTGGGGTTCCTCTGAGCAACTAAAGAATATTTGATTGGATTTATTATTGATAATTTCCTCTTCCAAAATAGGAATGCCTGGTGCGGCATATGATTCCTGGTTAGAATTAACTGTATCTAGTTCTTCGATTTCCTCATCAGTGTTTTCATTATCTCTCTGCCATTCTGTTTCATCTACATTATTAATTACTGATTGATTATCAACATCCAAAGGATTAATTTCTACACGTGATAAAGCGTCGGCGTTATTTGTTTTTCCTTTCTTGTATTCTATATCGTACTCATATTCTTCAAGCTTTAAACGCCATCTTACTAGCTTCGAATTGGGCTCCTTTAATGAAAATAGCCATTTCAGTGGTTTGTGATCAGTCATTATGGTAAATCTTTTGCCGTAAAGATAGGGTCTAAAGTAATTTACAGCCCAGACTATTGCAAGTAACTCTTTTTCGATTGTACTATACCTGCTTTCTGTCTCGTTCAGTGTTCGGCTTGCATAAGCTACAGGCAGGTCTGAATTCGGTTCGCCTTGACTTAAGACAGCTCCAAGTGCGACGTTGGAAGCATCCGTAGTTAATATAAATTTCTTTGTAAAATCTGGTGGCTGTAATATTGGACTGTTCATTAAAATATGTTTACATGTTTCAAATGCGTCTTTATAATCTTCGTTGTTAGTATCAATTTTTGAATTTTTCTTTAGACATGTTGTTAAAGGTTTTGTGACATTCGCAAAATTCTTTATAAATTTTCGGTAGTATCCTATTAAACCCAAAAACGATTTGATTTCTTTTTGTGTTTTAGGAATCGGAAATTTCTCTATGGCTTCGAGTTTCCGTGGGTTAGGTTTAATTCCTTCTGGGCTGACCACATGTCCCAGAAATTCAGCCTCCTTCTTTAAAAATTCGGTTTTGTCCAATTGTATCTTTAGCTGAAAGTTCCTGAACCTTTCAAAAACTTGTATAAGCTTGTCTAGATGCTCCTGTAGAGACGTCGAGAACACAATTACGTCATCCATGTAGACAAGGCAGGTTTTCCCAATCAATCCGTGTAGAACATTATTCATTAGGCGCTGAAACGAGGCTGGAGCATTATCAAGGCCGAATGGCATCCTTAAATACTCATAATGACCTAGATCTGTTGAGAATGCCGTCTTTTCAATGTCGTCCGGATGTATCTCTATCTGATGAAAACCTGATGCCAAATCAATTGTAGTGAAATAGTGAGATCTACCAATTTTATCCAATATTTCTTCTATTTTAGGTATGGGGTAGCGATCTGGTATGGTTTTATCGTTGAGCTTTCTGTAGTCTACAACGATTCTCCACTTTTGTTTCCCACTGGCATCTGCTTTCTTTGGGACGACCCAAATTGGTGAACACCACGGTGAATGTGAATGCCTAATAATATTTTGCTGTAACATTTTATCCATCTGTTTTTGTACCTCTTCTTTATGCACCTGTGGGTAACGATATAATTTCGAATGGACAGGTATGTCGTCGGTCGTCCTAATCCTATGTTTTACAACGTGTGTGGAAGTTAACTTTTCGTCCTCTTTATAAAATATATCTGAATAACGTTTGCATAAATATATTAACTGTTCACGTTCTTCTTGATTTAAGTGATCCATGCGTATTTCTTTTAAGGCCCAGTTATCATCGCAATTTTTCTTAACACTATTATTATATTTATGATTATAACTGCTATATATTGCATTATTATTTAACTCAATGGTCTCTAAAGGTTTAGTAAATCTGACATTAATTTGTGTAGAAGTTGGGTTTATTATTTTAACACTGGCCCCCCTATCTGACAATTTAACTAAACAGTCAGGTATAAATAAATTATTAATTAACATTTGGTTAACAAGTCCATATCCATTGGACTTATTGACAGGAACATTGATTTTAGTTTCCGTATTTGGCTCAAGAGTATATTCATAAGGAAAATGTATATCAATTTCTAACCTACCTAAGTATAATTTCCTATTATTAAAATCTAGCCTAGCTTTACTTGCAAGGAGAAAATCGGCTCCTATCAAACCCGTGTAGTTATCATTAAAATTAAATAAACAAAATTCGTGTGGACGATTAGTAATTGAATTCAGTAAAATATTTGCCCTGTATTTGTGCACGGAGAATCCATGAGCTGATTTAATGTGAAATGATTTTTGAAAGATTTTATTTTTATATTTTTCTTGAACAATATCTGGTTTCAAAAGACTTTTACTGCTTCCCGAATCTATGAGCAATTTTCCAGGCAGTTCGGGGATTTCAACATAAGGAAGTTGACATAAATTGAGATTGTTTATTTCTATTAAGGATTTTCGGTTGATGTGCCCGGTGTAGGAAAATTTTGATTTTCACGATCGTAAATTTCGGAAGGTGTATCAATCTCATGGGTAAATAGTTCGTCAGAATTAAACCTTGTTCCTGGAACTGTGGACCTTTGCTGATTAGCAGGGAAGTTATTTCTTCTTGACTGTGTTGAAAAATTATTGGAATGTCTTGTAAACCTTGTGTTGCCACTCGAAGTATCCATGGGTTCAGGATATCTGTTTTGGAAATGTTCTCGTGGGTTTTCTGGTTTAAAGGAGGGCGGTCTAGAAAATTGTGAATTTTGATTATTTTGGTTTTGATATTGGGAAGTATTCCTAAATTGTGAAGTTTGATTACTTTGGCTCTGATATTGGGGATTATTTCTAAATGGTTTCTGAAATTGCACAACTGGAAAGTTTTGGGGAGTAGAACGATTGTTTCTTTTAAGGCCCAGTTATCATCGCAATTTTTCTTAACACTATTATTATATTTATGATTATAACTGCTATATATTGCATTATTATTTAACTCAATGGTCTCTAAAGGTTTAGTAAATCTGACATTAATTTGTGTAGAAGTTGGGTTTATTATTTTAACACTGGCCCCCCTATCTGACAATTTAACTAAACAGTCAGGTATAAATAAATTATTAATTAACATTTGGTTAACAAGTCCATATCCATTGGACTTATTGACAGGAACATTGATTTTAGTTTCCGTATTTGGCTCAAGAGTATATTCATAAGGAAAATGTATATCAATTTCTAACCTACCTAAGTATAATTTCCTATTATTAAAATCTAGCCTAGCTTTACTTGCAAGGAGAAAATCGGCTCCTATCAAACCCGTGTAGTTATCATTAAAATTAAATAAACAAAATTCGTGTGGACGATTAGTAATTGAATTCAGTAAAATATTTGCCCTGTATTTGTGCACGGAGAATCCATGAGCTGATTTAATGTGAAATGATTTTTGAAGGTTTTATTTTTATATTTTTCTTGAACAATATCTGGTTTCAAAAGACTTTTACTGCTTCCCGAATCTATGAGCAATTTTCCAGGCAGTTCGGGGATTTCAACATAAGGAAGTTGACATAAATTGAGATTGTTTATTTCTATTAAGGATTTTCGGTTGATGTGCCCGGTGTAGGAAAATTTTGATTTTCACGATCGTAAATTTCGGAAGGTGTATCAATCTCATGGGTAAATAGTTCGTCAGAATTAAACCTTGTTCCTGGAACTGTGGACCTTTGCTGATTAGCAGGGAAGTTATTTCTTCTTGACTGTGTTGAAAAATTATTGGAATGTCTTGTAAACCTTGTGTTGCCACTCGAAGTATCCATGGGTTCAGGATATCTGTTTTGGAAATGTTCTCGTGGGTTTTCTGGTTTAAAGGAGGGCGGTCTAGAAAATTGTGAATTTTGATTATTTTGGTTTTGATATTGGGAAGTATTCCTAAATTGTGAAGTTTGATTACTTTGGCTCTGATATTGGGGATTATTTCTAAATGGTTTCTGAAATTGCACAACTGGAAAGTTTTGGGGAGTAGAACGATTGTTGAAAGGCCTGGTTTGTGGATTGGGGGTTTTATTATTTGGCGATGTATAGTTGCCTGATTTAAGAAATGTCCTATCTCTATACTCGTAATTTTCTTCCAGAACTATAAACTTAAGAGCATCTTCAATAGATGCAGGTGCAGTGGATCTTACTACCATTCCTAGAGGGTTTCTAAGTCCCCCGAGGAACGCTTTTAATGTTTGTTGAGCGTAAATTGCTCTTTTCACTTCTAATATTTGTTGATTGTCTTCATTACAAATTAAATTAGAAACCAGAAGTTGTTCAATATATCTACACCTATTACTAAATGTTAAAGCATCCTCATTATGTTTCTGCTTGAGTGTTAAAAGTACGCTCAAAAGACTAGTGTCGTCTCGTTGGTCCGTGAAGTTTTGCACTATAGCTTGTCTTAGGTCTTGCCAATTATTAATAATTTTTGTGCTTATTATAAGTCTAGCTTGACTGGTTAATTTTGACTGTATAAAATTAACTAAAAAATGATTTAAATATAATCTTTCATCTTCAGCGTTATAAAATGTGTTCATAATGAGATCGCATGCCTTAAGAAAGTTACCAACATTTGCCGGTTCCCCATTGAACTCAGGTATCATCTTTAAATAGAATTCACTAAAGTTGTTTACTATATTGTTAGCTTGGGCCATGTTTATGTTATTTTCTGCGGTACTAATTAAGTTACTATCAATTTGTTCTACAAGACTAATACTATTACTATCACGAGTTAAATTATTCTGAACTTCCTGTTCAACAATATTATTATCTAAATTATTTTCTTCAGGAATGACTTGTAAGTTATTTGCAAAATTAAACTGGTTAAGTCTGCTTATTAATTCATCAATATCCGACATATATTCACATACATATGACAAAGGAACAGAGAAAATATAGGAGAGCAACTTACAGTAATAGTAGGAACCAGATGACCATTTGTTCTTCTTAAAAAACCAAGGAACCAATATTCTTTTGATGCCTTAGGTTGCTGGGAGATCCGTCACCGACTGCGCCAATTAACAACACTTGTACTTAGGTTGCTTTTTTAAAAAATTTATTAAACTACTTAAACTATTTAACAACAAACTAGCATAGTTACTGCCTAAATTAATACTGAACTAATATTACACAAAACAGTGGCTTTATATAATAATCGGATAAGTGTTCGTTGCAGGTTCTCACGAGAACATGCAGATCTAGCTTCCTCTGATTTCGCACTGCTGGCACTATCTGCAACGGTCGGCATAATTCGTAGAATCTGCTTATGGGAACTGCTGCATACAAATGTAACTTGATACCATCTACGTGACATATCGTGAGAAGCCATGTGTTAACTCGCGGAAATAGGCCGACGTTAGAGAAACAAAACACACACACATGTACAGTAAAGTGGTTGACAGAGATACCTACATATATATTTATAATTTTTTCTTCAAAAAATTGTGAACACCTGTTAACAATGTGAGAAACCTTGCGATATTTGTTACTCTTTCAATTTATAGTTTCCTTTTACATTGAGGATACTAAGATTACGCAAAGGTTATTTTTATAAGTATATATTTCCTTTCCTAAATTTATTTTAACTTTAGAAAACCATTTGTCCTTTTCTACCAAATAACTTAGTGTCATTGTCAAACTACCACAAAGTTATGGCGATCAATTACGTACATAATATTACACCGAAGTTCCGGCATTGTATTTGAGCAATTAAATATCTACACGTTCTGCCCTTAGAAGGGGGCGTAAAGCCGTTGGTCCTGTGTCCATGCGATGTTGGGCACGTAAAGATTCCTACCCTCCTTACAAAATAGCAGGGGTTCGGCAAAATTTCCAGAATAGTGAGGTGAAACTGCTCCCTGGCGTCGGTGATTGGCCATAGTCGCGGAAATAGGCCGACGTTAAATTAAACAAAATAATAATAATATTACATTCCTACATAGTAATAAACAATCATAGTTGGACGTAATCCAATTTAAAAGTTAAAATTATTTCCAAGATATTCTTGGTAGTAAATATTGGATAGGATCCTGTTCTAAACTTGTTTGCGAACAAATACAGTTGTGTCTATACACTGTTTTCAGATATCGGGCGGTGTGCGGATTATACAAGCGTGGTCTGAGATTGCAAGACTCTGGAAACTGATGTGGTGTGGGTGCAAAAAGAATATACAAAAGTCTCCAAGGAGGTGGAAAAGGAAATTCCTATTTCCACCATCAAGATACGAAATGCGGACGATTATATTAGGCTGACTAGGGCATGTACTCTCAGTATCCCTAGCAAGGATCAATGGAGGCGATAATTAGGTTGCCTTGCAGCCTGCTAGCCTGGTCTGTTTTACTGGCGGACCACGGCTGGAGGAGCAGCACTCCCCCAGGGCGGAAATATACATCGATGACCTGCGGGTGCGGGAGAGTTTTACTCTGGGTGCATATACCACGGCATTCGAAACGGAGGTGTACGCTATCCAGTCTGTAGCTCATAGGATGTGAGGATGAGTCCTCAGGAATGTGTATACATTTACTCGGATAGTCATGCGGCCCTCCGGACAGTCTACGCTCCCAGAATTAGATCAATGCTGGTTCATGAGTCTGCTGGCGCTCTTGCGGGGCTGTCCAGGACAAAAAAGGAACAATTTATGTGGGTTGCGAATTACTTCACAAAGGTTGGTTCGCGGCGGCTGTTCTGTGGTCCGGAGCCTGATATAGGCGTAAGTAGCAAGGTGGTCCCCCGACGCCCTAGATAAATGGATTGAGGATGTCATGTAGAAGCACTGGAGGTCGGTCAGTGGCTGTAGCCAAGCGAAGGACTTCGTGGAGAGGCCGGATATAAACAAGATTATCTTCTTGGTAGGAGTCGTTCTGCGCATCATTAGGGTGCTAACAGGCCACTGTACTCTCAGAAGACACCTTACATTGGTAGGTGTCGAGAGGGATCCCATTTACCAGGAATTTGGCGAGACTTAAGAAACGTCTTACCACTACCAGTGTGAATGTGAGGCTTTTGGGAGTCTTCGAACAGAATTGTTTGGTTCGAGGAGTCTACAGAGGGGCCAAGTAAGTTCCGTGTAATGAAAGACCGTTATGGCCTCTATTTTGAGGTCGATGAGGTTTGGCAACGAAAGAGAGAAGGAGTAAGGCATGGCTGCTGGACGCGGGGCTTAGCTAAAAGGACCCGGTGTTGCCTACTTGCCTGGCGCGTTAGCCTCTCCATTATCGCTAGTGCTACTAAAAACGTGGTGTATCTTCTTTTGGTGTATATAATTAAGTATTGACGCGCCCTTCTCAGTTGAGACCCTATTAGTTGGTGTATCTTATAGATGTAAATAGTATTTCTGAAGCATAAGGAAAAAGTTGCTGGCTGTCCTTGTACACATGGTTTTATAGAAGTAGACCCAGTCTAAGAATAGATAAGTCCTTCAGTCTGCAAGCAGAATAAGCGAAGTTATTTCGGGATTTACAATTACCGATTATACCTTCATTGAACTACGATATATATATATATATATATATATATATATATATATATATATATATATATATATATATATATATATATATATATATATATATATATATATATATATATATATATATATATTTGTGTGTGTGTGTGTAGGCTGCGCCTTTTAAAACTAAAAACGCTATTTTCTTCAAAGCTAAATGAGATTTTTAAAAATTGTTAAAGGTGTTAGATTAAGAACGCAAAAGGCTTGAACTTTGCAGTAAAAATATTTTTTATTCTCATAGATGTAAATTGCGCTGCTGTGCAAAAAAACTTTTTGATCGTCAGATGATTAAGATAGGTTGCATTTGATAGAATATTCCGAGTAAATTCATTCATATTCATGACTTTGATAAAATCAACCGTTTTTTATATATTTGAGGTTATCTACCATTGCTCAGAAGATGAAAACCTCCGTAACTTATTTAATGCAAGTACTGAACACTAGATCTTTATGAATATTTTACATAATTAAATGTAGACTATTATATCCCCGTAGTCAGGTTACTGTACCTCTTCCGGTTTTGCCGGAAATTACTATTTTTCTTAATTCAAATAGGACAGACTGAATTTTGTTTTATAGTCAGAAAGATCATTAATTTTTAGTCCATTTTCTAAATATAAACATATGTCTAATATTAAAATTGTATAGAGACAATAGGAAAATACTGTATGTGTGATGGAAGGTAAGTTCACATTAGGAACTATAAGAAGGCCTTGAGAAATAAGGTTTGCATTATATTCACTTTCATAGATTTATGAATTCAATGGATAGTGGGTTTCAGAAATTCATAAAATTGTATCTTTAACGCAAATCCTTAAATAAAATTTCAAACAATTAACGATAAACAATAAATACCTTTACTATATGTCTAGGCAGCAAAAATGATTTATTAAATTAGATGTTCAAAATTCTGCTCATCTGCCTTGATACCCCGTGCCATTCTATTCGATAGCTCATTATTGCAAACACTTAATAAAGCGCCTCGATTGATAGCCATCGCCCCTGCATGTCTGTTACAGTAGAGGGTCGCCAAATATTTCACGGAATTTTCGTGAATAACGTTTTTAGGTTACCCCAAATAAATTAATCAATTGGGGTTATGTCAGGTTAGGCTAGCCACCTGGTTACTCTATTAGTACCCAGGAAATCTCTGCTGTAAATCGTTTGGTACCGTGATTGTGTTATGGGGAGGTGCCCCATCCTGTTGAAGCCATAAGTTAGTTTTCCTATATTCTAAGGAAACCTGATTTGTGAGGGCTGCAAGCTTATTACTTAGAAAATAAATAAAAAATTACCACATAAAGTGCTTTTATAAAGAAATGGACCAATTATGTGACCATTTAGAATTTCATACCAAACCTTGACACAAAAAACGGTCTGATTTTTATTTTGTCGCATTCATCTGGGATTAATAATAAACCAGTATCGGTAGTAATTCACAATAATTACGCCATTGTCATGGAATCTACTTTCGTCACTCCATAAAATATTATTGATTGTTATTATTCTCCTCATAATAAAGCACTGATAACTGAGCTACGAAATCAATATGGCACATTGCCAGATCTTAAATGATCGAGAAGAGAAACTTTATATATATATATATATATATATATATATATATATATATATATATATATATATATATATATATATATATATATATATATATATATATATATATATATATATATATATATATATATATATATATATATAGAGAGAGAGAGAGAGAGAGAGAGAGAGAGTACGGATAACTCAAAAAATAATGGACCGATCTTGATCAGATTTGGTGAGTACCTTCCTTTTGCAAGTGGCTTGGACAAGTTCGTTACCCAGGGAAATCGGACCAGGTTTTCCAGAAAAATTTTGTGTTTCCTTTCTAAAAAAAATATATCTCCGGAAATAACAAAATAAGGGCAACCAAATTTGGTACGCGTGTTTATATTATAAAGAGTGAACTCTGTGCCAAAATCTAGGCCTCTAGCTTTAAAGACAAGAAGTTATGGGGAGTTAAAGAGAAAAAAAATGGAGCTTTCCTCAAAACGTCAAAGTCGCGATTTGAAACGTCATAACTGGCAATGTTTAGGTAAAGAACGCGAAACATATATGGATTGTGAAAAGAAAATGTTGCAAGAAGAGTGTTCTGTGAACCCTTAAGTTTCAACTTCAACCGTCATTGTCCTTCATTTTACTAAAATGTTTCCAGTTATTTCATTTCAATTAGACCATTTCTCTGATGCTTTGGCAGTAGTTTCAGTTAAGTTTATGGTTTAACGGTCTATAATTTTTAGCTAATTTTCATAGAACAAATTCGCTAATGCATTTTTGCATTTTTTATTGAAATATGATGCATGTTTGTAAAAAAAAACTGTACGCAGTAAGTGCGCTTTGGTAGCGAATTTTCATTACATCCTTAAAATTTCGATAACTCAATTTTTATTTTATTTTTTTATTTCAACAACACACCACGAGGGCTTACAGCCTAATTACTATCGTACCGTGGGTGTCGACAAGGAGGAAAGAGGCAACTTGTTAATTCTGGACTTGAAGGTTTGGAGGTTCGGGGGAGAAGGAAAAACATATGCCGGCAAGGAATTCCACAACTTGGAAGTCCTCGGAACAAGAGAGCGGGCATAACAAGATGTTCTATGTCTGGTGACTTGGACAGTAAAAGGATGCATCCGCTCTATTCCCCTGGTAGATCTGTTGGGGGAGCAGGTGGAGGAACTATGGAAGAAAGCTCCTCTGAGCATGGCCCGTGCAGATATCTATAAAAGAGAGAGAGAGAGAGGTCACCAACGGCACGTCGGTGGGCAAGGGATGGCAGCCTTTGGGTGAGGGTAGGGTCACCGATGGGACGTATAGCTCTCTTCTGAATGGAGTCCAGGATAGCGAGTGTAGAAGCGGCAGCAGCACCCCAGATGTGGGAGCAGTATTCGAGGTTTCGTCTTATTTGTGAAGTATATAAAGTATAGAGATTAGCTGGTGAAAAGTAGTTGCGAGCCCGGAAGAGGAAACCTAATTTGTTAGCAGCCGCTTCTGCAATTCATGTGACATGTTGGTGCCAATTGAGATTTCGATCCACAGAGATGCCAACAAGTGAAAAGGACTCATCACTTTGAATAACTTGGCTGTTTATTGTGATGGGTCTAGGGCTAGTGTATCTCTTATGAGAAAGAAAGCAAGACTGTGATTTGGTGGGGTTGAATTGTACAAGATTTCTTCTATTTTCATTTTCAAACAATAGTTAATTTTGATATAATATAGTTCATTGTTTCTACTACATACGCCATACCGGTAATCTGATTGATGCCTGCTCGCATTTGCTATTAAAAACATTTTTTATTTAAGTAATTGCGTTACCTAGTACCCACTACTGGTATTAAAAAAGTCACGGAGGCTTTATCTTGTAAGCAGTGCTACTCTTAAACTCGAATATCTTTAAAACAGTTGATTCTATGAAAGTTAGGAATATAAACAAATTTATTCGGAATCCAATTCTCTATCAAACTCAATTTATTTCAATCATCTGATGATCGAAAAGTTTCTTTGTACAGCAGCGCCATCTACATGTGTGATAATGAAAATATATTTTCCGCATAGTTTAAGCCTTTCGGGTTCTTCAATTTTCAAAAATTTCATTTATTTTTTAAGAAAACGGCGTATGGAGTTTTAAATGGCGCACCTGCATATGTATATATATATATATATATATATATATATATATATATATATATAATTGTTATATTTTTTACTTTTATATTTTGGTTGTTGAGGCGCATATGCACACCAAAATATAAATCCTCTAGTCGGGTTTTACAGGTTTTATTTAAAACTAAAACAATAACAATAAAGTGACAATACTAACAAAGGGAAACGAAAGTTGCGTGTCGTACACTAACCGCGGCGATACTGTCTGTCTGTTGTCATTTCATCTTGTCTCCTCTGCCAGCTGGTTCACTGGTTCGTCGCTGCGGTAGAATCTATAATGCCGTGCACCATGCTGTCCATCTTAGAAACTCCTGCTACCGTACTAAGGATGGGGCTACATCACCCATTCCGCAGTGATTCCGTTAATGTCAGTTTTGGGGATCACGAAACCTAATGGGCGGTCTCACCTGTCGCTTCTCTGGTTCTCTTGCCTGGTCCTGGAAGTACCTGAACCTGTCTGATGTTATTGGTTGCTTCTGTGGAGGTGTCTGAGGGTGAGTTCAGGGTCGTTTGTATGCTGTTTCATGAAGGCTGGCTTTAAGCGATCAATGGCGACTTTGACGATTTTGTTTTCTATCTTTCGCGTGTAGACTTTTTCATTTATTTCCAGAATTTCGTGTGGTCCGGTGTATGGCTCCTGTAGTAGCTTTTTCACGGTATCCACCCGAAGAAATGCATGCATACAGTCTTTTAGTTTTGGGTGAACAAACGTTGTTGAATTTCCGTGGAAATGTGTTTGTACCGGCTGTAAATTCTGCATCGTCTCTTTCAGTCGTGAAACAAATGCTTCTGGGTCACAGTATGTGTCGCTTCTTGTAAAAAATTCTCCTGTTAGGCGAAGAATTCTTCCGTAGACTAGTTCTGCTGAAGAAGATTTGATGTCCTCTTTGTAGCAGGCTCTGAGGCCTAGTAAAACTGACGGCAGTATTTCGATTCAGTTTCCGGTCTCGTGGCACATAATGGCCGTTTTTAAAGTGCGATGCCATCTTTCTCGGATGCCGTTAGTCTGCAGATGGTAAGATGTTGTTCTTTTCTTCTGTTGTAACGATTACGTTTTTATTCAGCATCGTTACTACTTTGAAAACGTAAAGAAAACCCCCCAGGAAGCCTAAATAATCGCAGGTAACCTTATCTCTATAAAGCATTTCAAATTTCAGTTTCAAAATTATTTGTTGAAAATTCGCTAATATCTTTAACTACCCTAATTCTCGTACTGTATTCCTTTTATGCACGTTAAAATTCAAATATCGAGAGATGGAATATTTCCTTGAACAAGAAAGATCGAGAATGTTCTGGAAATTTCCAGTGTATTTCTGAATGAGATCACCGTGGTCTCAGAACTACAGTTGAAACTGGACCGTGCCTATTGCAGTATAAAGGGGAGTTCGAACGTTGGACCACGAACCCTGGATAGGTCGCGTAGCCTCCGCATACAAAGCTGGATCTGGCGCATTATCTCCTTGTCACACACATGAAGCTAGAAAAGGATCACGAACAGCCGTTACAGAAAGCGCGGCAAGTCTGGCATAGAGTTCTGGTGTGACGCTGCTTCAGGAAAGTCTCTTTTGGACAGTCGTGATGTGAACATCGTTGAAACTATCGTGGCTCTTTGCCACCCCAAAAGGGTGTAATATCTTACTTTTTACCACTAATATCGTTTAATATAGTGTTATCGGTGGGTGCTATAAGTATTTTGATATCGCTTTAAGTGAAAATTAATAATCCGTTTTGAAGTAAACGTGGGTTAAGCAGTGAGCCTTTGTTCTCCGCTTTCGTAAATGTCTCTAACCTAGTCTCAAGTTCACATGTGAAGTTTCCGATCTCTAAGCTAATCTGCCTGTAAATTTTGTATACCTCCAAATACATTTTTGGGCGTAACGTTTCAATTAAATGACCTGTCGATGATATCATCACAACAGCTGTCTGTTTAGACTGCAGGTTTGCCTATCTTGTCTGGCAATAGAATGGTATGTTACAACTAGTCAGGCTATAACTCATGGAAAATGCCTTTCTCTCTTGTGAGAGATTGAGAGCCTGTGGCGGGCACTGATGCTTGATGTCTACCTGTGAAACATCTGTAGGCAACTAACACGTGAATGAGGAGTTTTTAACTCGCACATACAATCCAGCTTTGGTGAGTCTTTTGAGTTTTATCTGTGCGTGACTCTCAAACTTTCATATGCCATCCTAATTTTCAAATAATTTGCAATATGAACTTCCTTTCCGCGTAAATAAATTAGACTTTTTATCAGTGCGATTGTGTTTTTAAAAGTAACTGTAATTTTATCTATTTCTTAACCTTTTGTCAATAACGTAGATTCAGAGATATCACTGTGTAATTTGAAGTTAATTTATGTTTGGTTACGAATTACCTAACCTGCAAATGTTTTGAGTATTTTATTTATAATCAGTAAATAGAAATTTGACTTTATATTCTTTGAGATTCACTCAGGGTTTTTCTCTAAAGAATTAAACCAAACTGGCCAGTTCAATACCTCGGAATTCCACATAAATCTTATCTAAAATCTTGAGAGCATCAGTAGATCTGATTGAAAGACGATAACCTTTACATTAAATGTTTATTTTTGTGCTCGTAATATGCAACATTTGATTTCTTTCTAGTATACATGTACATTCATATTTTTTGTAACATAATATCCACAATATTCTGTTATATGCAATAGTTAATATCTTTCTTGGAACATTAAATATTTGTTTTGTCTTGTTTTGTGAAATGCAATGCCTATTTAAAATTTACCAGGAGTATCAAATTAATTTGCTCATATCACAACTTATATCAATAAATTTAAATATTTCCTTTTTTATATATCTGTTTAATTGAACAATAATTCCTACCTAAAATCTCTTATCATTGGTGACGACGTGAGTTAGGATTCTTTATATCGACTACCTAGATATCGAGAAAATTGAAGAACTATTTCAGTAACCAGGCTCTGACCTGAAGATCTCACAAATTTAGGACTTCAGGCAGAACAACTTAAAAGCAGGGTGAGTATTAATTCATCTTAAGATCTTCTAACCTTACAAAGTGTTCCTTATCTTGCTAATAATAAATCTGATAGATAGATACTTTTAGGTTAGGGTTTAGTAGATGATGGTGACCTCACTATCGTCCGGATTTGGATCCACTTGAGGTTGATTACGACATATCACTATCTACTCTCTCATACTATTTTTAGGGAGGTTACACTGTATACCCATTATATTGGTCAATGACTTTATAAGAGCAGACTCAAATTGTCTGCTTTGGTCACTGGTGATTGAGGATGGTAAGTCGAACCTTGCTATCCAGTGTTCATAAAATGTCTTAGCGACGGTTTCGGTGGTAATATCCTTCAAAGGGATTGCCTCAGGCCATCTGGTATATCTGTCTATCATTGTTAGACAGTATTTAAAATCTCCTGATGTCGGTAACGGACCTATTATGTCTAGGTGAACATCTTCGATACGACCGTCTAGTACTGCGAATTTTTTTAAGGGAGCCTTCGTGTGTCGTATTTTACTCATTTGACACAGCATGCAGTCCAGTCCAGTATGAAATATCCTTGTTCATATGTGGCCAAACAAACTTTTGTCTTATTAATTTGCCTGTAGCTTTTATTCCTGGGTGCGCTAGTCCGTGCAATTTTTCAAATACCTGCTTCCTTAAGGTATAGGCACGAATGGTCGGACATTGTGGGTGGATACATCGCAGTAGAGTGGTGGATTTCCATGCTCTGTCGGTATTGGCTGAAGCTTGAGGGACGCTTCCCCCTCTAAGATGTGTTTCAGCTCCGAGTCGCTTGCTTGCTCCAGCGCTAAAGTATGGCGGTCCAGCCCATTGGGGAATTCTATTTCGGAGATTCTTGACATCGTGTCGGCTATTGTGTTCTGTCTGCCTGGGATGTAAATAATGTCGGTAGTGAACTGCCCAATGAAATATAGTTGGCGAAATTGTCGGGGAGTGGCTTTGCTTGCCCTTTGCTGGAAGGCGAACGTGAGCAGTTTATGGTCGCATCTTATGGTTAGTTCTCTTCCCTCCACCATGTAGCGGAAGTGTTTCACTGACTCATAGATTGCTAACAACTCACGGTCGTACGCACTATAATTCTGTTGGGCTTTGTTTAACTTTTTTGAAAAAAATGCCAAAGGTTCTCACTGTCCGTTACTAAACTGTTCTAACGCACTGCCGATGGCTTTATTTGAGGCGTCCGTGGATAAAGATAGGCGCGCACCTCGAGCTGGGTTTCGTAGTAACACGGCACTCGCGAGACTGCTTTTCAACTTTGCAAATGCCTCTTGAGTATCTTGTGTCCACGGCACCGGTCATTTATCGTTCTTAACACTGTCTTTTAAAAGTCCGTTCAAAGGAGCTTGTATCTCAGCGGCGTTTTTAATGAATGATCTGTAAAAATTAATTATACCTAAAAAATTTTCTTCAGTCCTTAATAATGCTAGGTTTGGGATAGTTTATCATGGCACTGAGTTTTTGTGGTAGCGGCTGGGTACCCTTATCACTGATTCTATAACCTAAATAATCTACACTATTTGCACCAAATTCACATTTTGCCATCTTTATTGTTAGTCCGTGTTGCTTTAGTCCTTCAAACAGATTTTCTAGGTGAAGCGTGTGTTCTTCCTCAATCTGTGACGCTATTAAGATGTCGTCTAAATATACGTAACAGAAGTCCAAGTTTTGAAGCACTGTATGCATATAGCGCATGAAAGTTTGTGAAGCATTCCGTAGTCCGAAACACATGAAAGGGAATTCGAATAACCCGAATGGCGTTGTTACTGCTGTTTTAGGTATATCTTGTTCCGCGACAGGTATTTGGTTGTATGGTCGATTAAGGTGAATCTTTCAAAAGACTGTAGCTTTATCCAGGATATACGTAAAGTATTTAAAGTGGGCCATCGGGTGCCTGTCGGGAACGATGACGCTGTTTAGTTTTCTGTAATCGCCCCACGGTCTCCAAGTTCCTGGTTCTTTCTTTGGCGCGAGGTGAAGTGGGCTGGTCCAGGGACTGCTAGACTGCCTGCAGATGCCCCTCTCCAGCATGTATTGGAATTCTTCTTTAGCTTCTCGGGTGAGAGTCTGCGCACCCTCTCCGCAATAGGCGGTCCTTCCGTTATGATGTGATGCATGATTGGATGTCTTTGGTTACAGCTGATGGGCGTGTTTGAAGTTATCTATGAGAACTTGCGTAAAAGATGGCGGTACTTACATTCTTCAGCGACGGTTGTGATGCTTGGCGTGTCACACGTCCCTTCGGTAGATGGCGCTGACAGTTTTGTAGTGCCATCAATTAAACATCGCCGCTTTAAGTCGACGAGCAAGCCGTAATGTTTTAGAAATTCGGCGCCGATGATATGGCGGGATACATCAGCTATAATAATAAATGACCATTTGAAGGATCTTCTCAGACCTAGATTGAGGCATAGTAGTTCCTCATCGAAAGTGTCGATAACAGAACCGTTTGCAGCGTACAGTTTGTATTTGCCCGGTTTCCACTATTTACGTACGCTTCGGGAATACCGACACGTCTGCGCCTGTGTCCACTAAAAACTTTCTTCCTGTTGCGCTGTCTGTCACAAATAAATGGTTTTGTGTAGCTGTGCCTTCGCCAACAGCCGCATTTGACGACCGCCGGTCTAGTTTTCCGAATTTTGAGGTTTGTTGAATGTGCACGGTGCTGCACACTTGTTGGCTCTGTTTCCGAATTTCTCGTGATAATAGCAGATGCCATTATGTCCTGGTCTACTTTTGCTTCGTGATCACGACCTCTTATGGTATCTGTGGAAGTTACGCCTGTTGTAGTTCTGCGTTTGCAGTTGTTCGATCGCTGCTGTCAGCGCTGTCATTTGTGCTTTCAGTTGTGCGATAGCGCTGTCCTCACTCGCGTTTTGCTGATTCAGTTGATTTGACGCACTCACTGCGTAGATGGCACTGTGATTTGTGTCCGGCACTTCCACTATTTTATCTGCAATGTCCGCCATTTTTGTTAGCTGTAGTCCTTCTGTCACTGCTAACACTTCTTGCACTCTTAAAGGATGTCTCTGGCGCCACAATGTTTTCACTACGTCCTCTGTGACCTTACTTCCTGCTAATGCTTTCATTTCTCTTAGCAACTGGGATGGTTTTCTGTCTTCCAGCTGTATTTCCGTCGGTAGTTTTCTGAGTTGCGTTTCTTGCGAGTCGAAAAACTTGGCTGTTAATTGCTCTTTTAAAGTGTTGTATTTGTTGGCTTCTGGCGGTGCGAGTAACAGATCTTGGACCTTTTGTAGCACAAAATTATCTAGCACTGCTATGACGGCGTAATATTTTCCTGTGTCAGAGGTAAATTTTTGTGCGTAAAATTGCGCCTCTGTCTGTACGAACCAAAGTGCTGGATTCGTCTGCCAAAAGGGCGGTAGTTTCACCTTTTTGATGTCGTTCACTTCGAGACTATGTATGGTTGCGTCACCAGTTGCCACGTTTTCGTCTGTATCGTTACCCATGATGAAGTGATGAAGTCTATTTATTTACCACTTTTGTTTACGTGTCGCTTTATACAAAGTCTTTGTTCGGGAGTTTTTAACGCTTTTTTATTCACTATTTTCGTCTGGGGTCACCACTATATGGTTGTTGATGCGCATATGCACACCAAAATATAAATCCTCGAGTCGGGTTTTACAAGTTTTATTTAAAACAATAACAATAACAATAAAGTGACAATACTAACAAAGGGAAGCGAAAGTTGCGTGTCGTACACTAACCGCGGCGATACTGTCTGTCTGTTGTCATTTCATCTTGTCTCCTCTGCCAGCTGGTTCACTGGTTCGTCGCTGCAGTAGAATCTATAATGTCGTACGCCATGCTGCCCATCTTAGAAACTCCTGCTACTGTACTAAGGATGGCGCTACAATATGATGAAAATCAATTATTATTATTATTTAATTAAGTTTCAAGGTTTTGATAGTTATAGAAATGTATGCAAAATCTAGTTTGTATTTTAAACAAAACTTAAATTGTGTATAGGTATATAAAATCCCTACAAATAAATCAAAAATTCAATTTTAAATTGTACGTACCTTAGATCTCTTACTGACTATGTATTTTTCTATATTTTTCGTTGCTCTTGAGCGCCATTTACATTTTCTTTTTATTATCTATATTAACCTATCATTGCACACTGTTTTGATTAATATAAACTTTTCCTCGGCAGGCTAATTTGTTTTAATATTGATTAATTATAAATGATTTTTATTTATCAGAGCATGCAAAATCCAAATCTCTAAAGGTGTCGTTCAGTTTAGAAATAGGCAGCTCATACACACAAAATTTGTAATCGGTAAATTAAACTATGTTTATTTTGATCATATTCACTTTAAATATCAAAGAAATTATTGTTTAAAAATTATTTGAAGAACAGGCATAATGTTATAAATAAATATAACAATTTTAATAGATCAATTTCGAGTGTCTCACGAATTTTTAAAACATTACATATTAACTTCTTCTTTAGTCTTTTATGACAAATTTTGTCCTTGTATATTAATAACTGTGACAACTTATTTACTCACCATGCACTAGATTGACTTTAGTCTCACTTATAACTTTTAACAAATTTTATGCACTTGTGTAATTTGTTATTAATAACTCCTAACCTTAAAAGTTTAATAAATTTACTAATCCCCGAGGGTTTATATCTTATATTTCTGTTTAAACCTTGTTTTAATCAGACCGTAAACTTTTGACTTCTGTCAAGTAACTTCCCTAACCTAGAATTAGGTACTTTAACAGTTAAATCTGATAAATGACACGTATCTAATATTGCTTAGATAATGTCTGAGCGCGTGTAGCGGTTTTGGTATTTATAAGGCCAATGGTTCAATCACCTGACTGTCCAAAAACCAATCATCCGAATTCACGATTTTCTCATTAAATTCACTTTCTCTCATTATGACACCTATCCCGCATTATTTTTCCTCTATTTCAAATTTTCACGTTTTTCTACTTTTTTCTACTTAATTACACGTACCCTTATCCTATTAAACTAATTAATTTTAACTGAATATAAATACTACGTTTCATTATCTATAGATTGATATGCAACAATCTAGGTTTATATGCATTTTTTATATCGAAAAATGCGTTTAAACTTTCACATATCGAATATTTTGATTCTTTAAATTTTCTCTATAAACTGACTTTTAGATACCTTGGAGTACCACACATTTTACCTCAAAATCTCGACTATGGCTCAATAGATCGGTTATCTTATAAACTACCAGCACTGCTACATTTTTCATTCCTATATTTGATTTACTAAGTGATAATACTGTGGTAAGTTCAATTTGCTGTCATTCTGTTCCCGCATAGGTAATGATTCTTAAGAAATTTGTTTGATATTGAATGATTTCTATATCATCTTGTTTTATTTTATTCTGTTTAACACAGTTAATTTAATGTAAGTTTTTGATATTTACCATGGTTCTTATAGATTATAGATGGTATCGGAAATTATTTTTTGGTAATTTTCGATTTTTTTGTGTGTTAACTTTTAACTTTAGTGCTTGTTTAACTGGTTTAACATTATAATATATATATATATTTATATATATATATATATATATATATATATATATATATATATATATATATATATATATATATATATATATATATATATATATATATATATTATACAGGGTCTAGGGTTGAACAAACCGAGACCTTAGAGGCGATTTCTATTATTAGTAGTTCGTGTTTATTTGAAGAAGCCTTCTCATTAAATTCGCGATCTCCCCTATAGCGAATTTCCCTTACGAAAATTTGCCAGAAACCGTATAATTTATATGCCACCGAAATAAGACTATGAATATCAAAAATGTAAAATGGCGGAGTCAATATAAGTAATGAAAAGGAAGTGCAAACATTTTAAAAGTAAAAATATACAAAAAGTGTTTTTGAATTTTACTTATATTTTGGATTATTTGGAAGTTATTTGTATCAAATTCTGTAAAAGCTATGTGAACAAATACATTAACAATAATACTCACGCTTATATTAATTTATCCCATTTGGCTGTTCCACACTGTATATATGTAAGTTGTAGTTATAGTATAAGAAGACAACTATTTTGCGTATTATAAAATTAAAACACTAGGTTTGTTTCAATGAGTAAAGCAGTTTTTTACTATTAAATTTTGTAAGCATTATCTTCTACAAAACAAAAACAAATATATCTTTAATGTTACTATGAACAAAAATATAAATTTAATTCATAATATTTTTCTCTGTTTGAGTGAGAATCAATCATCGTATAATAAAAACAGTGACCGTCACGGCATAGAAATCAGAAGAGGTAAAAAATAACATACGCAGGTGATAAATATGCTCTTATAATGAATGAAAAATTAAAAAAATGACAGAACAATTTCAGTTAATTAATTCTTGTTGCCCTTGGTTGGTGAAATCTCAGCTTCACAAATGCTTGCGTTTGTTTTTTCTGAACCTGCGATTTATTTGCGTCATTGTCACGGGAATAAATTGGTGTAACTTTTCATTTGATAGCTAGTAATTGTCATAACAGGTTTAATCTAATTCAGACGGGGGATGATTAAGGGTTTTTGTAGGGCGCATTTTTTTTTCCCACAGTTTACGCACTCAGTACTCTAATCATTTGTCGTGTATCGCGCACCTCCTTGACTCTGCAAATACCACAGAGACGGGTTAACATATTTTTTCCTGACGATGCCGTAAAAGACAAAACCTGTTGCATATAAAAAACATGGATTTGTAAAGCCAGCTCCATTTAAATATTTTGTGCAACTTTTATTAATCTAACTAATTCTGTATGTCTAACAGTTATTGTTTTCGTCAAAGTACACAGCTAAATTGTTCTCACTACGTATAAAATTAGGTTTGCCATTTGCAAATCGTAATATTTGTTAATACCTTTTCAAAGTACATTAAACTATAATTGCTTACCACATGGTTTATCTGAGGTTTCTCCAAAGTTTCTATAACAAGTTGGAGAAGCAGAATTTCTCGGACTGTGTAGGGGAGACATTGAGTTGCTGGATAAGGAGGAAATCGTTCCACTTTCTCTACTTTGCTCTGATATATGGCTCAGGTAACTGAAATATTTAATTTCTTTATTAAAACAGATATAGTAGTTAGACGGAGTTTAACAGATTTACGAACTAAACATATTTTTAAAGGTGGTGTAAAAAGTTAAAAGTCTAAACGCAGTAAGTGTGTTATGGTAGGGAACTTTCATAGAAATGATATTTGCCTTTTTTTTACAAAAATTATATATGCGCCCAGAAAAATAATATTTAATACATTTTATTTAACACATAAAGTTTTGGTCTTGTGTCCTCCTGTGTCATCCAGTGCCATTAAATATTTTTTTCAATAAATGGTTATATCTATGAGTTTTTCCTTTTAACGGAGGGAACTAAATATAGGTACCTTCCTTATAATTTTTCTATTTAGCAATAATATATTGTAATTTAGTTTCTATTATATAAACCTTGGTACTAATTTGCCCACTAAGCATGGTAACCTACAAATGCTTACCACAACGTTACATAAGTTCCCATGAAACAAGTTAAGTGTATTCTAAATGCTTGCAGTCAAAAAACTAATGCAAACTTACACATGAACCGTTAACATAACTTTCAAATGTACCATATTTCCGCGCAAATACAAACAAAACTTTCGCAGACACAGTAAGACCAAGAACACCAAGCCAAAGAAATAATCAAACCAACCAATACACACAAGAATCATTAATATAACTAGCCATATCCTTTATCACAGATCTAATAAAACCGTACGTCCAAAAAATAAAAAACTTCATAAGAGAACTAATACCAACATTTCTTCAAAATGTCTCTATATAATAATCGTATTCTTCATAATTTAACAAATGTTAATTTTAATGCCAATAGTATCAAAAGGCAGCGAACAGAACTAATAAACTTTTTATGCCAACATAACGTAGATATTATGTGCATCAGCGAAACACACCTGATTAAAGAAAAATCCTTAAATATTCCAAAATATACAGGAAGGACCGTGAAACAACTCACGCTTCAGGCGGTGCGGCAATTCTTATTAAGAAAAACATTTCTCATTACAATAAAATGTTGCCAAACCTAGTATCTATGGAGGCTGTGTGCATCGAACTGTATATAAAAAACAGCAACCAGTTAAAGGTAATAGCAGCATATAAGGCACCACATCTAAGTATATCTGAACAAGACATCAGCTCTATCTTCTCTGATAGCAACCCTACGCTACTACTTGGCGATCTGAATTCCAAAAATACAATCTGGGGATGTAGAGCAAATAACCCAAAAGGGGTCAGACTTAATACAATAACAAGTAAGCACAATATTTTAGTAGTCGCACCTAGCGAACCAACATATACAGCATTCCGCTCTAACTACCTAGGGGATATCCTAGACATTGCCCTAATAAGAAACACTATCACTCCAGCTCATCAAGTAGTACTCACAGAACTAGACTCAGATCATCTATCAGTTCTTCTATCATTTTGTGATAAGCCAGAACCCTTCAAACAACCACCAAGACTGATAAATGGTAGGGTTGATTGGAAAAAGTTTCAAGAAGATATCGACAGACGTTTGACACCCCTACGCAGACTCTCCACACGACAAGATATAGACAGCGCTGTAAAACATTTAACAACATGCATTGTGCATGCAGTTCATGAATCAACTATTGTTCCAAATCAACTATCAAGAACAAAGATGTCATACATAACACCTTAATATATCCTAGATCTAATTAAAGAGAAAAACAGGGTCAGACGACTATGGCTTGATAATCATACTAATCAATTGAAAGCCAGACTTAATCAATTAAGTCACCAAGTAAAAAGAGAACTTGATGAACATAGAATATCATCATATCAAAAATATATAAGTGAACTAGAAGCAGCAGATCCCTCAATGTGGAGAGCTACTAAAAAAGACTTCGACAACCACAAACTACATACAGTTTAAAAACTAACAACGAAGTTTACGATACAGATAAAGGCAAGTGTAGAATATTTGCCGAGCATCTCGAAAACGTTTATGTTCCAGCGTCCTTACCAAATCACACCCTCACCAAAGAAATTAAATCATTTATTGGTAATGTGCTTCCTAATATAAGCCCAAACAGCTTCTCGATAATTACGTCAGACGAAATATCTGATTTAACCAAAATAATACCAATAAAAAAATCTCCTGGTCATAATCTCATACCGAACATAGTTCTTAAAAATCTGACCAAAAAGTGTTTTGAGACATTAGCGCTTATATTTAATGCATGCCTGAAAACTGGCTATTTTCCACACACATGGAAACACGCTGTAATTATCATGTTCCTGAAACATGGAAAAAACAAGATGCACCCATCAAACTATAGGCCTATCAGCTTGCTATGCACTTTAGGCAAGCTTTTCGAAAAACTGATACTGAGGCGACTGAACGAATTTATGGAAGAGCATAATACCCTACCCACCACAGATTTCGGGTTGAGAAAAAAGCATTAGACTCTTCATCAACACCTTCGTTTAAATGAAATTATTGTCAAAGGATTCGAAAACAAAAAATATACCACCGTAGCATTTCTTGACGCAACACAAGCTTTTGATAAAATATGGATCGACGGGCTCCTCTTCAAATTAGCTAAAATCCAAGACTTACCCTCCTATCTACTCAAAATCATTGCCAGCTTCACTCAAAATAGAACATTTGCAGTAAGAATAAACGCTGAATTTTCCACAACTAACGAAATTCACGCAGCAGTACCTCAAGGTTCCATATTGGGACCTACACTATATAATTTATATGTAAGCGACATACCATGCGAACAAGGCTCCTTATTGGCGATGTATGCGGACGATACAGCGATAGCAACACAACACAAAAGCATAATCGAATCCAGGAACCTTTTACAAAATTCCTTAAAACAAAGATACAAAATGGTGCAAGAGCTGGGGAATCACTATAAACTCATCAAAGAGCCAAGCAAAAATCTTTACGCTCTTAAGAGGACCAAATCCGCCACCGTTACAAATAGATAACAAAGCAATCCCTTGGAATCACAAACACGAATCCGTCAAATAATTAGGCCTACATTACGATCGTACCTTAACCTGGAGGCATCATATCAAAAACAGAACTCACAAAGCTTATGGACGTCTACAAATGCTGTACCCCATTATAAAGAGAAAACCATCACTGAAGATTGAATGCGGAACTCTCATTGTCAAAAGTATTCTTATACCAGTTCTCACATATGGCTGTCCAAATGGGGAACAGCGTCAAATTTAACAATAAATATCGCACAAACCTTCCAGAACAAAGTGCTACGAATCATCACCGATGCACCGTGGTTCATTAGGAACACGCAAATACATCGCAAATTAAACATACCAGTGATCAGTGACTTCATAAAAACAAGTGCATTCAACTTCCTGAATAACTTAACTGAATGGCCTGGAGCAGTACATTACAATCTTGGTGCAAGACTACAACAAAGAAGACTAAGAAAAAGACTTCCACAAGATGTGTTTAATGGTCCATGATCAGAGTAAAATATAATTTAAGTATGTATGGGTATTTGGGCGCATGTGAGTGTGTGTGTGGGTGAGTATGTATGTGTACATACGAATGTAAGCCTACCAAATAATGTTACTAACTTATAAACTATTTTTAATTTATGTTTCCAACTATAGCATCTTATCGTTATAATTTTTTTATTGTTTCTTATATTAGACAATAGCTCATGGCAGATAAAACAACCATGAATAGCATACATGTTGCTGAACTGGTTTGATCTATAAAAAAATAAATAAAAAAAAGTTAGATATGTTTTCATAGAGTAAGTAGTGAATTGGAAGTGTACGTTTACTTTAAAAAACCATGCCGGTTTTAATGAAATTTTGCATGCGCCTGTTTTTCAGGTCCTGGATTATGGAAATGATAGTGAGTTGTGCAAAATATCTGCTTCACGTATAATTTTAATTGAACCTTTGGTAAAATTAGTATATATATATATATATATATATATATATATATATATATATATATATATATACATATATACATATATACTCACGTCTCGCCCACGTGGTCTCGGAACCTCCTAACCTCCTAGATGTCACAAAAAAAGCTTGGCTTTTCCCATAAGGATTAACATGGGGAATACACGATTTGTGCGCCAGAACCGGCAGTTATACTCTACTTATATATATATATATATATATATATATATATATATATATATATATATATATATATATATATATATATATATATATATATATATATATATATATATATATATATATATATATATATATATATATATATATATATCGTGTATTCCCCATGTTAATCCTTATGGGAAAAGCCAAGCTTTTTTTGTGACATCTAGGAGGTTAGGAGGTTCCGAGACCACATGGGCGAGACGTGACGTCACATCCCACCTTGTTATGTAACCTGCAAACATTCCAAAGTGTATAGCCTATTACGTCTAGAGAAATTATTATTTTTAAAAAAGTCACATGGAACAGACAAGTTTCGAACCCGGAACATTCAGATGGGAGGCAGTTCTACTCTACTATATATATATATATATATATATATATATATATATATATATATATATATATATATATATATATATATATATATATATATATATATATATATATATATATATATATATATATATATATATATCACACCAATACCTCAAAATGAACCAATTTTGATCAATTTTTCTAAGTACCTTCCTTTTGCAAGTGGCTTGGATAAGTTCGTTAGCCAGGTTTTCCCGGAAAATTTTGTGTATTCTTTCGGAAAAAAATTATATTTCCGGAAATAACAAAGTTAGGGCAACCAAATTTGGTTCGCGTGTTTGTATTATTAGGTGTCAACCATGCACCAAAATGTATGTCTGTAAGTTTCAAGACAAAAAAGTTATGGGCATTTAAAGAAAAAACGGGGTTTTCCTCAAAACGACAAAGTCGCGATTTGAAACGTCAAAATTGGCAACATTTAGGCAAATCATCTAAAACAAATACGGATTCTGTAAACAAAATGTCGCAAGAAGAGTGTTTTGCGAACACTTAAGTTTCAACTTCAACCGTCATTGTCCTTCATTTTACTAAAATATTTCCCGAAATTTCATTTCAAATAGACCATTTATCTCATGCTTTGTCATAACTCAAATATACTGCTTTTTTTTTTAAAGAAACTTGAAATGCTAATCAGAATGTCGCAGCATTTTGGGAAAAGAAACTCTATTTGAGTAACTGAATTTATTTCAAGTTACAAACTAACACTGTATATGAAATATATATATATATATATATATATATATATATATATATATATATATATATATATATATATATATATATATATATATATATATATATATATATATATATATATATATATATATATATATATATATATATATATATATATATATATATATATATATATATATATATATATATTTCTTATAAATCTGTGAAAAATGAATTAAAACAATATTAATGAGAATAAAACCTTTATTACATAAAAAAATTAAAAGGACATTTCATTTCTGCTCTCGGATAGATAGATATATAGCTTTTATTGAGCATCAAATTTATAAGCACAGACAATATCTGTGTACATTCAGAGCCAATGACTTAAAATAAAGCGAAATTACGACTACAAAGAATATATACGAATAGTATGTAAAACTATACATATTGGTTTAGAGCACCAATAAATTCCTCCACTTTTAAATGGTTTCTGTTTTAGTACCCCCACTAGTGCCTTCTTGAATCTTCTTGGTGGCAAAACCTTGATATCATTAGGTAGAAAATTGAGAAGTTTATTTCCTCAATACTCAAAACTGTTTTGTCTCCTTATTTTTGTGCAAATTTTTAATTTATGCCCGCCCCTGGTATTGATGTTGTGTGCTTCACCATTTACTGGATATTTTGAATATATATATATATATATATATATATATATATATATATATATATATATATATATATATATATATATATATATATATATATATATATATACTGAAGAATGAATATGGCTGAAAGGGTAAGTATCCTATTGACCTCGAACACATCCCGGCATCTTTTTCTTAGACCTAGGTCACACCATGTCCTTATTGCTTTTTCCTGCATGATAAATACATGTTCCGCTGCTGACGAGTTCGAGTTACCCCATATGAGTGTTCCATGCGATGCAATACAGTGACAATGTGCAAAAGAAGCCATCCTGGCAGCTTGATGGGTACTGTACCGTTTCACTGTTCTTATGATGTAGATTGCTCTGGATAAGCCTCGTGTTTTCATAGTTTAACCATGCCATTTAACGTTTTGAAATGAATTAGTCTGACTAGGTAATACACCCGTACTGCTCCAAAGGACATACCAAAATTCGTATTTAGCAATTAGGTTTTCTTTTTGGTTAAATATGTTAATATAGGTTTTATAAAAAGAAACAAAAACATAAATAGGAGCAGCGATCTTGGAATAATTCACCAATAGATTAGTGACATTCCAAAATTCAATTATGCTACAGAAAAGTGACTGCGATATATGTACATACATATATCGCTGTTTTAAGTATCCATAGCAATTTTCACATGCATGGACGGTATAATTCACCAATAGATTAGTGACATTCCAAAATTCAATTATGCTACAGAAAAGTGACTGCGATATATGTACATATATATATATATCGCTGTTTTAAGTATCCATAGCAATTTTCACATGCATGGATATCTTTATATTTTATCTTTTATCAAAAGTATATTTTACATGCACAAACTAAGTTCCTTGCAACTTTAGACTAGATTGTAGTTGTATATTCAGTAACATTCCTGGCAATAAATTATAAACTACCATCCACTATTTGATATTGTGGAGGCCGATACTTGATGTAAATCCATTGTCAACTTAGATAAATAAACAAATTGATTTACACTATTTTATTGTATGTATATCTGCAGTTTCAACTTTGTCAAATACATAATGAAAGTGAGATTTTGGAATTTTAAAATCTTATTTTCATTCTGTATTTGACAAAGTTGAGAACTGCAGCGAAACTGCAGTTCTACAGACAATAAAATAGTGTAAATCAATTTCTTTGGTTATTTAAGTAATCCACTATTTATTCAATTAAACAATTTATTATAACAAACTTGCTTTATTGATAATTGAAAAAAAGTTGTCATATCTTTATTTAAAAAAAGTTTGGGACGCAGCAAGTGCGTTATGGTAGTGATTTTTTATTAAATGCTTCAAACTTAGATAACTCAGTTTTCTATACACTTAGAAAGTTGAATTTTGGAATGTAGTAAGGCCTCCCAAGGCAATATATCCACCAATTGTCATTAAAATAGCTTTGTAATTTTCGGCGAAAAAAATTTTTTTTCGAAAGAAAACTGAAAATTTGAATAAATCAATTTTCTATAAACTTAGAAAGTTGACGTTTGGTACGTGGTAAGCTCTTTACAAGGTAACATATCCACCAAATTACATTAAAATAGCTTCATAATTTTCGAAGAAAAATATTTTTCTCGGAAGAAAACTCAAAATTTTCCCGAAAAACCTTGTCCGATTTTCCTGCCTAACAAACTCATCTAAGCCATTAATAAGATAAGGCACTCGCCGAGTTTCATCGAAATCAGTTAATTATTTTTTGAGTTATCGGTTGGACACCTATACATCCCCTGTGGGTCCGGGGACTAACTTAAAGAATAGGCCCAAGGTAACTCCCGCCTGTCGTACGAGGCAACTAATCGGAGTCAAGCAGGTGATAGTGGTTTTTTCCTTTACGTGATAGTAAAGGATTTTTTCACGTCCAAGGAGGTACCATCCCTTACATCCCAACGGACGTTTCCGGTTCTGGTGTATGAGTCGGTTTCCTTTATAAACAAAAATGATGATGGCTCCTCCATGTACAAAGGATTCCGGAGAGAAAATACCCCTCCAATCGGATCTCCGGGAGAGGGGTGTACAGGGGGCGCCGGCATCAAGATTTAACATATCCTTCTCGAATATATGTGGCCTAAATTCTAATCTGAACTCCGTCCACCATTTCCTCCTGGCTAATAGGCCCCAACTCCTCTTCCTCACCGAAACCCAAATCAGTGCCAAAACAGCCACTAATCACCTTAATTTCCCGGGGTATGAGCTCATTACTTCCTTTAGATTGCATGGAGGTGTGTGCGTATACGTCCGTAGCAATCTACGCTGCACCAGACTCCCCAATTTAGAAGCTGGAACAAAAGACATACTTTGGATGAAACTCTCTCTCAGGGCTGCAACTAAATTCATCTTTTGCATTCACCGGTCACCTTCTGACAACAACTTTGTTCAGCTCTTCGACTTCCTTTCTGAAAAACCCACCTTTTGATTTCTAAATATCCCTCCTCGGAGGTCACTATTCTTGGTGACTTCAATGTCCATAATAAGGAATGGCTAGGATCTTCAAAAACCGATCCATAAGGGAGAGCAGCGGAGGCCTTTGCAGTCAGCAATTCTTTAGCCAATATGATTCAACAACCTACTTACTTTCCTCGCATCCCAACACACAGCTCAAATCCCTTGGATCTCCTTCTTACTAGAAAACCTGAATGCTATAAGATATCAGTCACCGCCCCACTTGGCCACGGAATGGTCACTGCTTCCTGCGCAATGCAACCCGAGATCACACAGCCATCACACCCACGTATCGTTTGGCACTACAACTCCGCGAACTAGGACGAAATGCGGGATTACTTTTCCTCATTTTCATGGGCATCTGTCTGCTTCTCTCATCCTGAGCCCTCTGATATCTCACAAAACGTCACCGAAACTATCCAATCTGGCATGGAATTATTTATTCCACGTACACAGAAAACCTCTTCAGCCACTCAAAATCCCCTTGAATCCTATGACAAGGCCAGACTTGAAAAGGTCAAAGCTCACAAAACGCTTCTACACAATCCCAGTCAAGAAAACCCGCCCCCAAGAAAGGATGCAAAGTGCTTCCTAGCAACTACATGCCTATTTCTTTGCTTTCAGTCGTCTCTAAAGTGATAGAAAAGTATATAAACACCGAATTACTAAAATGTCTTGAAAAATACAGTCTAATTCACGACAGGCAGTAGGGATTCCGTCCACTGACAATATGACATTTTAAGCAACTTTTACAATATAAACTACTTTTACCATATAAAGTTACAGAAAAATGAGTATTAATTTACCCTTATTCAGTTATATTATGTAAAAAGAAAGGTTCAATTAAAATTATTCGTGAAGCAGATATTTTGCACAAGCAAATTCCTCCGCCTGCTGCCCCAACAGATTTACCAGGGTAACAGAGCGAATTCACCCTTTTACTGTCCAGGTCACCAGACATAGAACATCTTGTTATGCCCGCTCTTTTGTCCCGAGGACATCAAACCTTCAAGTCCAGAATCAACAAGTTGCTTCTTTCCTACTTGTCGACACCCACGGTACGATAGTATTTAGGCTGTAAGCCCTCGTGGTGTGTTGTTGAAATATATATATATATATATATATATATATATATATATATATATATATATATATATATATATATATATATATATGTATATATGTATATATGTATATATATATGTATATATGTATATATGTATATATATATATATATATATATATATGTATATATGTATATATGTATATATATATATATATATATATATATATATATATATATATATATATATATATATATATATATATATATATATATATATATATATATATATATATATATATATATATATATATATATATATATATATATATATATATATATATATATATATATATATATATATATATATATATTTCAACAACACACCACGAGGGCTTACAGCCTAAATACTATCGTACCGTGGGTGTCGACAAGTAGGAAAGAAGCAACTTGTTGATTCTGGACTTGAAGGTTTGATGTCCTCGGGACAAAAGAGCGGGCATAACAAGATGTTCTATGTCTGGTGACCTGGACAGTAAAAGGGTGAATTCGCTCTGTTACCCTGGTAAATCTGTTGGGGCAGCAGGCGGAGGAATTTGCTTGTGCAAAATATCTGCTTCACGAATAATTTTAATTGAACCTTTCTTTTTACATAATATAACTCAATAAGGGTAAATTAATACTCATTTTTCTGTAACTTTATATGGTAAAAGTAGTTTATATTGTAAAAGTTGCTTAAAATGTCATATTGTCAGTGGACGGAATCCCTACTGCCTGTCGTGAATTAGACTGTATTTTTCAAGACATTTTAGTAATTCGGTGTTTATATACTTTTCTATCACTTTAGAGACGACTGAAAGCAAAGAAATAGGCATGTAGTTGCTAGGAAGCACTTTGCATCCTTTCTTGGGGGCGGGTTTTCTTGACTGGGATTGTGTAGAAGCGTTTTGTGAGCTTTGACCTTTTCAAGTCTGGCCTTGTCATAGGATTCAAGGGGATTTTGAGTGGCTGAAGAGGTTTTCTGTGTACGTGGAATAAATAATTCCATGCCAGATTGGATAGTTTCGGTGACGTTTTGTGAGATATCAGAGGGCTCAGGATGAGAGAAGCAGACAGATGCCCATGAAAATGAGGAAAAGTAATCCCGCATTTCGTCCTAGTTCGCGGAGTTGTAGTGCCAAACGATACGTGGGTGTGATGGCTGTGTGATCTCGGGTTGCATTGCGCAGGAAGCAGTGACCATTCCGTGGCCAAGTGGGGCGGTGACTGATATCTTATAGCATTCAGGTTTTCTAGTAAGAAGGAGATCCAAGGGATTTGAGCTGTGTGTTGGGATGCGAGGAAAGTAAGTAGGTTGTTGAATCATATTGGCTAAAGAATTGCTGACTGCAAAGGCCTCCGCTGCTCTCCCTTATGGATCGGTTTTTGAAGATCCTAGCCATTCCTTACTATGGACATTGAAGTCACCAAGAATAGTGACCTCCGAGGAGGGATATTTAGAAATCAAAAGGTGGGTTTTTCAGAAAGGAAGTCGAAGAGCTGAACAAAGTTGTTGTCAGAAGGTGACCGGTGAATGCAAAAGATGAATTTAGTTGCAGCCCTGAGAGAGAGTTTCATCCAAAGTATGTCTTTTGTTCCAGCTTCTAAATTGGGGAGTCTGGTGCAGCGTAGATTGCTACGGACGTATACGCACACACCTCCATGCAATCTAAAGGAAGTAATGAGCTCATACCCCGGGAAATTAAGGTGATTAGTGGCTGTTTTGGCACTGATTTGGGTTTCGGTGAGGAAGAGGAGTTGGGGCCTATTAGCCAGGAGGAAATGGTGGACGGAGTTCAGATTAGAATTTAGGCCACATATATACGAGAAGGATATGTTAAATCTTGATGCCGGCGCCCCCTGTACACCCCTCTCCCGGAGATCCGATTGGAGGGGTATTTTCTCTCCGGAATCCTTTGTACATGGAGGAGCCATCATCATTTTTGTTTATAAAGGAAACCGACTCATACACCAGAACCGGAAACGTCCGTTGGGATGTAAGGGATGGTACCTCCTTGGACGTGAAAAAATCCTTTACTATCACGTAAAGGAAAAAACCACTATCACCTGCTTGACTCCGATTAGTTGCCTCGTACGACAGGCGGGAGTTACCTTGGGCCTATTCTTTAAGTTAGTCCCCGGACCCACAGGGGATGTATAGGTGTCCAACCGATAACTCAAAAAATAATTAACTGATTTCGATGAAACTCGGCGAGTGCCTTATCTTATTAATGGCTTAGATGAGTTTGTTAGGCAGGAAAATCGGACAAGGTTTTTCGGGAAAATTTTGAGTTTTCTTCCGAGAAAAATATTTTTCTTCGAAAATTATGAAGCTATTTTAATGTAATTTGGTGGATATGTTACCTTGTAAAGAGCTTACCACGTACCAAACGTCAACTTTCTAAGTTTATAGAAAATTGATTTATTCAAATTTTCAGTTTTCTTTCGAAAAAAAATTTTTTCGCCGAAAATTACAAAGCTATTTTAATGACAATTGGTGGATATATTGCCTTGGGAGGCCTTACTACATTCCAAAATTCAACTTTCTAAGTGTATAGAAAACTGAGTTATCTAAGTTTGAAGCATTTAATAAAAAATCACTACCATAACGCACTTGCTGCGTCCCAAACTTTTTTTAAATAAAGATATGACAACTTTTTTTCAATTATCAATAAAGCAAGTTTGTTATAATAAATTGTTTAATTGAATAAATAGTGGATTACTTAAATAACCAAAGAAATTGATTTACACTATTTTATTGTCTGTAGAACTGCAGTTTCGCTGCAGTTCTCAACTTTGTCAAATACAGAATGAAAATAAGATTTTAAAATTCCAAAATCTCACTTTCATTATGTATTTGACAAAGTTGAAACTGCAGATATACATACAATAAAATAGTGTAAATCAATTTGTTTATTTATCTAAGTTGACAATGGATTTACATCAAGTATCGGCCTCCACAATATCAAATAGTGGATGGTAGTTTATAATTTATTGCCAGGAATGTTACTGAATATACAACTACAATCTAGTCTAAAGTTGCAAGGAACTTAGTTTGTGCATGTAAAATATACTTTTGATAAAAGATAAAATATAAAGATATCCATGCATGTGAAAATTGCTATGGATACTTAAAACAGCGATATATATATATATATATATATATATATATATATATATATATATATATATATATATATATATATATATATGTACATATATCGCAGTCACTTTTCTGTAGCATAATTGAATTTTGGAATGTCACTAATCTATTGGTGAATTATACCGTCCATGCATGTGAAAATTGCTATGGATACTTAAAACAGCGATATATGTATGTACATATATCGCAGTCACTTTTCTGTAGCATAATTGAATTTTGGAATGTCACTAATCTATTGGTGAATTATTCCAAGATCGCTGCTCCTATTTATGTTTTTGTTTCTTTTTATAAAACCTATATTAACATATTTAACCAAAAAGAAAACCTAATTGCTAAATACGAATTTTGGTATGTCCTTTGGAGCAGTACGGGTGTATTACCTAGTCAGACTAATTCATTTCAAAACGTTAAATGGCATGGTTAAACTATGAAAACACGAGGCTTATCCAGAGCAATCTACATCATAAGAACAGTGAAACGGTACAGTACCCATCAAGCTGCCAGGATGGCTTCTTTTGCACATTGTCACTGTATTGCATCGCATGGAACACTCATATGGGGTAACTCGTCAGCAGCGGAACATGTATTTATCATGCAGGAAAAAGCAATAAGGACATGGTGTGACCTAGGTCTAAGAAAAAGATGCCGGGATGTGTTCGAGGTCAATAGGATACTTACCCTTTCAGCCATATTCATTCTTCAGTATATATATATATATATATATATATATATATATATATATATATATATATATATATATATATATATATATATATATATATATATATATATATATATATATATATATATTCAAAATATCCAGTAAATGGTGAAGCACACAACATCAATACCAGGGGCGGGCATAAATTAAAAATTTGCACAAAAATAAGGAGACAAAACAGTTTTGAGTATTGAGGAAATAAACTTCTCAATTTTCTACCTAACGATATCAAGGTTTTGCCACCAAGAAGATTCAAGAAGGCACTAGTGGGGGTACTAAAACAGAAACCATTTAAAAGTGGAGGAATTTATTGGTGCTCTAAACCAATATGTATAGTTTTACATACTATTCGTATATATTCTTTGTAGTCGTAATTTCGCTTTATTTTAAGTCATTGGCTCTGAATGTACACAGATATTGTCTGTGCTTATAAATTTGATGCTCAATAAAAGCTATATATCTATCTATCCGAGAGCAGAAATGAAATGTCCTTTTAATTTTTTTTATGTAATAAAGGTTTTATTCTCATTAATATTGTTTTAATTCATTTTTTACAGATTTATAAGAAATATATATATATATATATATATATATATATATATATATATATATATATATATATATATATATATATATATATATATATATATATATATATATATATATATATATAAATAAATAATATATATATATATATATATATATATATATATATATATATATATATATATATATATATTTCATATACAGTGTTAGTTTGTAACTTGAAATAAATTCAGTTACTCAAATAGAGTTTCTTTTCCCAAAATGCTACGACATTCTGATTAGCATTTCAAGTTTCTTTAAAAAAAAGCAGTATATTTGAGTTATGACAAAGCATGAGATAAATGGTCTATTTGAAATGAAATTTCGGGAAATATTTTAGTAAAATGAAGGACAATGACGGTTGAAGTTGAAACTTAAGTGTTCGCAAAACACTCTTCTTGCGACATTTTGTTTACAGAATCCGTATTTGTTTTAGATGATTTGCCTAAATGTTGCCAACTTTGACGTTTCAAATCGCGACTTTGTCGTTTTGAGGAAAACCCCGTTTTTTCTTTAAATGCCCATAACTTTTTTGTCTTGAAACTTACAGACATACATTTTGGTGCATGGTTGACACCTAATAATACAAACACGCGAACCAAATTTGGTTGCCCTAACTTTGTTATTTCCGGAAATATAATTTTTTTCCGAAAGAATACACAAAATTTTCCGGGAAAACCTGGCTAACGAACTTATCCAAGCCACTTGCAAAAGGAAGGTACTTAGAAAAATTGATCAAAATTGGTTCATTTTGAGGTATTGGTGTGATATATATATATATATATATATATATATATATATATATATATATATATATATATATATATATATATATATATATATATATATAAGTAGAGTAGAACTGCCTCCCATCTGAATGTTCCGGGTTCGAAACTTGTCTGTTCCATGTGACTTTTTTAAAAATAATAATTTCTCTAGACGTAATAGGCTAGACACTTTGGAATGTTTGCAGGTTACATAACAAGGTGGGATGTGACGTCACGTCTCGCCCATGTGGTCTCGGAACCTCCTAACCTCCTAGATGTCACAAAAAAAGCTTGGCTTTTCCCATAAGGATTAACATGGGGAATACACGATATATATATATATATATATATATATATATATATATATATATATATATATATATATATATATATATATATATATATATATATATATATAAGTAGAGTATAACTGCCGGTTCTGGCGCACAAATCGTGTATTCCCCATGTTAATCCTTATGGGAAAAGCCAAGCTTTTTTTGTGACATCTAGGAGGTTAGGAGGTTCCGAGACCACGTGGGCGAGACGTGACGTGACGTCACATCCCACCTTGTTATGTAACCTGCATATGTATATATATATATATATATATATATATATATATATATATATATATATATATATATATATATATATATATATATATAAGTAGAATAGAACTGCCGGTTCTGGCGCACAAATCGTGTATTCTCCATGTTAATCCTTATGGGAAAAGCCAAGCTTTTTTTGTGACATCTAGGAGGTTAGGAGGTTCCGAGACCACGTGGGCGAGACGTGACGTCACATCCCACCTTGTTATGTAACCTGCAAACATTCCAAAGTGTCTAGCCTATTACGTCTAGAGAAATTATTATTTAAAAAAAAAGTCACATGGAACAGACAAGTTTCGAACCCGGAACATTCAGATGGGAGGCAGTGATGCTAACCACTGAGCTAAGCAGACGCTTATTAATTTAATGTTTTAGACCGGCATATACGACTTTTAATTACAAACAAACCATACATGTAACATAATTAAAGTTTTTGTTATTATTAGACAATTAAGTGATTTACAAAATAAGAATTAATATGTGTTTATATTATATAAATATTAAACATAAAGCAAACGACCTTGAACGTAATAATTAGTTGTTATTAGATTTCGCATAGTGTGTTTCGAACGCTACAATTGAGAGACCGCGCTTCCTATCTCTTGTATTATTTTATATAATTAAAAACAAACCATGTAACATATGATTTGTTATTGGATGATTTATATTAGGAAATGCAATTAAAAACAAATGCTAACAGATTTAAAGCTTTTATTATTGTTTTGATATTATATAGCATAAAGCAATATTCGTTGTTATTAAAAAATTAGCCAAATGGGTAGGTAGGTTCTATAAATAACACATAGAGGTCGTAAGCAAGCAAAAAATTTAAAGAATGGTTGGCTACAGATTTAATTGCAAGTTTTTAGTTTTAAGCCCTAAGTGTGAAGTATTAGGCTTAGGAAATAGATTTTTTTAAATTAGTATACGAGTAATTTTAAGTCAAGTTTTGTTTTCAAACATTTATATTCTGAACTAGTTTACCTAACTATACAAGCTAAATGTCTTGAAGAGTAGTCTTCAATTTTATAATAAAAAAAAACAGGTCTCTATCATTTCAGAGCAATCTGAGCCATGTGACCACTCAAACTAATTGTCTTGAGGTGTAACTTTGAAGTTTTATTTTTTGTTTTCAAACGTTTATATTCTGAGCCAGTTTACCTAACAAAGCAAACTAAATGTCTTGAAGAGTAGTCTTCAATTTTTATTTAAAAAAACACGACTCTACCATTTCAGAGTAATCTTAACCATGTGGACACTCAAACTAATTGTCTTGAGGTGTAACTTTGAAGTTTTATTTGTTTTCAAACACTCATATTCTGAACTAGTTTACCTAACAAAGCAAACTAAATTGTTTGAGAAGCAGCCTTTAATTTTTCGTTAACCAACACGACTCTACCATTTCAGAGTAATCTTAGCCATGTGACCACTCAAACCATTTGTCTTGAGGTGTAGCTTTAAAGTTTTATTTTGTTTTCAAACATTTATATTCTGAACTAGTTTACCTAACTACACAAACTAAATGTCTTGAAGAGTAGTCTTCTTTTTTCATAAAATACAGGTCTCTACCATTTTAGAGTAATCTTAGCCATGTGACCACTCAAACTAATTGTTGCAAGGTGTAACTTTGAAGTATTATTTTGTTTTCAAACATCCATATTCTGAACTAGTTTACCTAACAAAGCAAACTAAATTGTTTGAGAAGCAACCTTTAATTTTTCGTTAACCAACACGACTCTACCATTTCAGAGTAATCTTAGCCATGTGACCACTCAAACCATTTGTCATGAGGTGTAGCTTTCAAGTTTTATTTTGTTTTCAAATATTTATATTCTGAACTAGCTTACCTAACTACACAAACTAAATGTCTTGAAGAGTAGTCTTCTTTTTTCATAAAATACAGGTCTCTACCATTTTAGAGTAATCTTAACCCTGTGGACACTCAAACTAATTGTCTTGAGGTGTAACTTTGAAGTTTTATTTGTTTTCAAACACTCATATTCTGAACTAGTTTACCTAACAAAGCAAACTAAATTGTTTGAGAAGCAACCTTTAATTTTTTCGTTAACCAACACGACTCTACCATTTCAGAGTAATCTGAGCCATATGACTGCTCAAACCAATTGTCTTGAAGTATAGCTTTTTAAGTTTTATTTGTTTTCAAACATCTATATTCTGAACTAGTTTACCTAACAAAGCAAACTAAATTGTTTGAGAAGCAACCTTTAATTTTTCGTTAACCAACACGACTCTACCATTTCAGAGTAATCTTAGCCATGTGACTACTTAAATCATTTGTCTTGAGGTGTAGCTTCCATGTTTTATTTTGTTTTCAAACATTTATATTCTGAACTAGTTCACCTAACTACAAAAGCTAAATATCTTAAAGAGTAGTCTTCAATTTTTATATAAAAAAAACAGGTCTGTATCATTTCAGAGTAATCTTAGCCATATGACCACTCAAACCAATTGTCTTGAGGTGTGTAGCTTTCAAGTTTTATTTTGTTTTCAAACATTTATATTCTGAACTAGTTTACCTAACTATACAAGCTAAATATTTTGAAGAGTAGTCTTTTCATAAAAACAACAGGTCTCTGTCATTTCAGAGTAATCTTAATCCTGCGACCACTCAAACCAATTGTCTTGAGGTGTAGCTTTCAAGTTTTATTTTGTTTTCAAACATTCATATTCCGAGCTAGTTTACCTAACAAATCAAATTTAATGTCTTGAAGTGCAACATTAAATTTCTCGTAAATCAACTCGTTTCTGCTATGTTGGAGTAATCTTAGACGCGTGACCAGTTAAACTAGGTGTTTGTGGTGTAGATTTTTTATGTGTGTATGTAATTCAAATTTGGATAGTGTAAAAATTTTTTAAAAGTTTGTTATATAAAAAATAAGAAAACTGAAGAGTAATTGACTATTACAGCAGACAGCTAAATATTCTAATCGAAGAAGCCCACTTAGAGTCACATCTAGGAGGCCGGAATACAGGCCCCCTAGATGTGACGGAAGCAACATCTCAACTAACACCTACAACCGCTACATACTTGGTAAACATTGGCGGAACGCAGATTGAAAACGACTCGCTATCTGGTACATATGTTTGCAAAGATTTGATTCTAAAGATGTACTGGAAGAACCATCTCAATAAACAACAACAACAACGTTGGATATCCAATCATTTCTATGAAAAGTGCAAAAAAAATATTTTCTGATTTTTTTCGTAAGCAACTTAAAAACTAAAGTGGCGATTGTCCATTACAACAACAAGCCAGTGCCACAGTTAGAATCGCACCTAGATGTGGTGGAAGCAACATCTCAATTAACAACAACAATCACATACTGGGTGGACTTTTTGGCGGAGCACCAGTTGAAAACAACTCAATATCTGGTACATTTGTATGTAAAGATTTGATATTAATTTTGACTTGTTGGATATCCATTCATTTCTACAACCAACCAACCAACAAACGTTTAGAGGTGTAGAGATAGCAAGCTACCTACAGGTGGTCCCTCTGAATCTATAATGTTAATGATGTGTTGAGAGATTGAATTGACATATGTTTGTATTATTAAAAGCATGCAGACCATGTACAAGTGACCCATCTGAATGCATGATGGTGAAGACGGGTTAAGAGATTGAATTGCGGTTGCGTTCCGTCTAAATATTCGACAGGCAGACAGGACAGACACCTGTCTGACAGGACAGACAACCTGTCTGACAACCTGTTAGACAACCTGTCAGACAACCTGTTAGACAACCTGTTAGACAACCTGTCAGACAACCTGTCAGACAACCTGTCAGACAACCTGTCAGGCAACCTGTCAGACAACCTGTCAGACAACCTGTCAGACAACCTGTCAGACAACCTGTCAGACAACTTGTTAGACAACCTGTCAGACAACCTGCCAGACAACCTGCCAGACAACCTGTTAGACAACCTGTTAGACAACCTGTCAGACAACCTGCCAGACAACCTGTCAGACAACCTGTCAGACAACCTGTCAGACAACCTGCCAGACAACCTGTTAGACAACCTGTTAGACAACCTGTCAGACAACCTGGCAGACAACCTGCCATACAACCTGTTAGACAACCTGTCAGACAATCTGTTAGACAACCTGTCAGACAACCTATTAGACAACCTGTCAGACAACCTGTCAGACAACCTGTCTAAAACAACCTGTCGAAAACAACCTCTCTAAAACAACCTGTCTAATACAACGACAGGTTGTCTAGTAGCTGTCTTAACAGCTGTCTAACAGGTTGTTTTAGACAGGTTGTTTTAGACAGGTTGTTTTAGACAGGTTGTTTTAGACAGGTTGTTTTAGACAGGTTGTTTTAGACAGGTTGTTTTAGACAGGTTGTTTTAACCAGGTTGTCTGGCAGGTTGTCTGACAGGTTGTCTGACAGGTTGTCTAACAGGTTGTCTAACAGGTTGTCTGACAGGTTGTCTAACTGGTTGTCTGGCAGGTTGTCTGACAGGTTGTCTAACAGGTTGTCTAACAGGTTGTCTGACAGGTTGTGTGACAGGTTGTCTAACAGGTTGTCTAACAGGTTGTCAGACAGGTTGTCTGTCCTGTCAGACAGGTGTCTGTCCTGTCTGCCTGTCGAATATTTAGACGGAAAGCAACCGCAATTCAATCTCTTAATCCGTCTTCACCATCATGCATTCAGAGGGGTTACTTGTACATGGTCTGCATGCTTTTAATAATACAAACATATGTCAATTCAATCTCTTAACACATCATTAACAATATAGATTCAGAGGGACCACCTGTAGGTAGCTTGCTATCTCTACACCTCTAAACGTTTGTTGGTTGGTTGGTTGTAGAAATGAATGGATATCCAACAAGTCAAATTTAATATCAAATCTTTACATACAAATGTACCAGATATTGAGTTGTTTTCAACTGGTGCTCCGCCAAAAAGTCCACCCAATGTGATTGTTGTTGATGTTAATTGAGATGTTGCTTCCACCACATCTAGGTGCGATTCTAACTGTGGCACTGGCTTGTTGTTGTAATAGACAATCGCCACTTTAGTTTTTAAATTGCTTACGAAAAAAATCAGAAAATATTTTTTTTGCACTTTTCATAGAAATGATTGGATATCCAACGTTGTTGTTGTTGTTTATTGAGATGGTTCTTCCAGTACATCTTTAGAATCAAATCTTTACAAACATATGTACCAGATAGCGAGTCGTTTTCAATCTGCGTTCCGCCAATGTTTACCAAGTATGTAGCGGTTGTAGGTGTTAGTTGAGATGTTGCTTCCGTCACATCTAGGGGGCCTGTATTCCGGCCCCCTAGATGTGACTCTAAGTGGGCTTCTTCGGTTAGAATATTTAGCTGTCTGCTGTAATAGTCAATTAATTCTTTAGTTTTCTTATTTTTTATATAACAAACTTTTAAAATTTTTTGACACTATCCAAATTTAAATTACATACACACATAAAAAATCTACACCTCAAGACACCTAGTTTAACTGGTCACGCGTCTAAGATTACTCCAACATAGCAGAGACGAGTTGATTTACGAGAAATCTAATGTTGCACTTCAAGGCATTAAATTTGATTTGTTAGGTAAACTAGCTCGGAATATGAATGTTTGAAAACAAAATAAAACTTGAAAGCTACACCTCAAGACAATTGGTTTGAGTGGTCGCATGGTTAAGATTACTCTGAAATGATAGACGCCTGTTGTTTTTATGAAAAGACTATTCAAAATATTTAGCTTGTTAGTTAGGTGAACTAGTTCAGAAATGTTTGAAAACAAATAAAACTTCAAAGTTACACCTTACAACAATTAGTTTGAATGGTCACATGGGTAAGATTACTCTAAAATGGTAGAGCCGTGTTGGTTAACGAAAAATTAAAGGCTGCTTCTTAAACAATTTAGTTTGCTTTGTTAGGTAAACTGGTTCAGAACATGAATGTTTGAAAACAAAATAAAACTTCAAAGTTACACCTTAAAACAATTAGTTTGAGTGGTCACATGGCTCAGATTGCTCTGAAATGATAGAGATCTGTTTTTTATAAAAAAAATTGAAGACTACTCTTCAAGATATTTAGCTTGTATAGTTAGGTAAACTAGTTCAGAATATAAATGTTTGAAAACAAAATAAAACTTGAAAGCTACACAAGACAATTGGTTTGAGTGGTCATATGGCTAAGATTACTCTGAAATGATACAGACCTGTTTTTTTTTAAATAAAAATTGAAGACTACTCTTTAAGATATTTAGCTTGTGTAATTAGGTGAACTAGTTCAGAATATAAATGTTTGAAAACAAAATAAAACATGAAAGCTACACCTCAAGACAAATGATTTAAGTGGTCACATGGCTAAGATTACTCTGAAATGGTAGAGTCGTGTTGGTTAACGAAAAATTAAAGGTTGCTTCTCAAACAATTTAGTTTGCTTTGTTAGGTAAACTAGTTCAGAATATAGATGTTTGAAAACAAATAAAACTTGAAAAGCTATACTTCAAGACAATTGGTTTGAGCGGTCATATGGCTCAGATTACTCTGAAATGGTAGAGTCGTGTTGGTTAACGAAAAAATTAAAGTTTGCTTCTCAAAGAATTTAGTTTTCTTTGTTAGGTAAACTAGTTCAGAATATGAGTGTTTGAAAACAAATAAAACTTAAAGTTACACCTCAAGACAATTAGTTTGACTGTCCACATGGTTAAGATTACTCTGAAATGGTAGAGTCGTGTTTTTTTTATTTTTTATAAAAATTGAAGACTACTCTTCAAGACATTTAGTTTGTGTAGTTAGGTAAACTAGATCAGAATATAAATGTTTGAAAACAAAATAAAACTTGAAAGCTACACCTCAAGACAATTGGTTTGAGTGGCCATGTGGCTAAGATTACTCTGAAATTATGGAGACCTGTTGTTTTATGAAAATTGAAGACTACTCATTAAGATATTTAGCTTGTATAGTTAGGTGAACTAGTTCAGAATATAAATGTTTGAAAACAAAATAAAACTTGAAAGCTACACCTCATGACAAATGGTTTGAGTGGTCACATGGCTAAAATTACTCTGAAATGGTAGAGTCGTGTTGGTTAACGAAAAATTAAAGGTTGCTTTTCAAACAATTTAGTTTGCTTTGTTAGGTAAACTAGCTCAGAATATGAATGTTTGAAAACAAAATAAAACTTGAAAAGCTATACTTCAAGACAATTGGTTTGGGCGGTCATATGTTTCAGATTACTCTGAAATGGTAGAGTCGTGTTGGTTAACGAAAAATTAAAGGTTGCTTCTCAAACAATTTAGTTTGCTTTGTTAGGTAAACTGGCTCAGAATATGGATGTTACAACAATTAGTTTGAGTGGTCACATGGCTAAGATTACTCTAAAATGGTAGAGACCTGTATTTTATGAAAAAAGAAGACTACTCTTCAAGACATTTAGTTTGTGTAGTTAGGTAAACTAGTTCAGAATATAAATGTTTGAAAACAAAATAAAACTTGAAAGCTACACCCCAAGACAAATGGTTTGAGTGGTCACATGGCTAAGATTACTCTGAAATGGTAGAGTCGTGTTGGTTAACGAAAAATTAAAGGCTGCTTCTCAAACAATTTAGTTTGCTTTGTTAGGTAAACTAGTTCAGAATATGAGTGTTTGAAAACAAATAAAACTTCAAAGTTATACCTCAAGACAATTAGTTTGAGTGTCCACATGGTTAAGATTACTCTGAAATGGTAGATTCGTGTTTTTTTATATAAAACTTGAAGACTACTCTTCAAGATATTTGGTTTGCTTTGTTAGGTAAACTGGCTCAGAATATGAACGTTTGAAAACAAAAAATTAAACTTCAAAGTTACACCTCAAGGCAATTAGTTTGAGTGGTCACATGGCTCAGATTGCTCTGAACTGATAGAGACCTGTTTTTTTTTTTTATTATAAAATTGAAGACTACTCTTCAAGACATTTGGCTTGTATAGTTAGGTAAACTAGTTCAGAATATAAATGTTTGAAAACAAAACTTGACCTAAAATTACTCGTATACTAATTTAAAAAAATCTATTTCCTAAGCCTAATACTTCACACTTAGGGCTTAAAACTAAAAACTTGCAATTAAATCTGTAGCCAACCATTCTTTGTATTTTTTGCTTGCTTACGACCTCTATGTGTTATTATAGAACCTACCTACCCATTTGGCTAATTTTTTAATAACAACGAATATTGCTTTATGCTATATAATATCAAAACAATAATAAAAGCTTTAAATCTGTTAGCATTTGTTTTTAATTGCATTTCCTAATATAAATCATCCAATAACAAATCATATGTTACATGGTTTGTTTTTAATTATATAAAATAATACAAGAGATAGGAAGCGCGGTCTCTCAATTGTAGCGTTCGAAACACACTATGCGAAATCTAATAACAACTAATTATTACGTTCAAGGTCGTTTGCTTTATGTTTAATATTTATATAATATAAACACATATTAATTCTTATTTTGTAAATCACTTAATTGTCTAATAATAACAAAAACTTTAATTATGTTACATGTATGGTTGTTTGTAATTAAAAGTCGTATATGCCGGTCTAAAACATTAAATTGATAAGCGTCTGCTTAGCTCAGTGGTTAGCATCACTGCCTCCCATCTGAATGTTACGGGTTCGAAACTTGTCTGTTCCATGTGACTTTTTTTTAAAATAATAATTTCTCTAGACGTAATAGGCTAGACACTTTGGAATGTTTGCAGGTTACATAACAAGGTGGGATGTGACGTCACGTCTCGCCCACGTGGTCTCGGAACCTCCTAACCTCCTAGATGTCACAAAAAGCTTGGGTTTTCCCATAAGGATTAACATGGGGAATACACGATTTGTGCGCCAGAACCGGCAGTTCTACTCTACTTATACTACTTATATATATATATATATATATATATATATATATATATATATATATATATATATATATATATATATATATATATATATATATATATATATATATATATATATATATATATATATATTGTGAGAACGTAGTTGGCGCCAATAGGGGCTAACCAAATGAGCAGCCCTCCTGAACCGCCGCAACTTCGGAACTGCTTTTACATTACTTCCAGACATTGGCTGTCTTCAATTTAGTACAATATATTCACACATAAATGAAAGCCCAACAACACACCATATTACAAGCACACGTACACACTGAATATCACAGTCAATAAACAAAACTACAGCCCAAGAAGGAAGTCTTTACTTTCTTCTCTCTTTCTCATCTCCTGCTCTCCCCCTCCTTAGCCTCGATGATATTTCGGACCGCTGCATAGACAAGACTCTAACACTCCAGCAAGCCGCTCGTCATGGATTCTGCAATAAATGTTTGCCTCCTGCATCGGCCATATTCCTCACGGACGTCCTCCCATCTTGGGCAGGAGAAAAAGAGTGTGTTCTACAGCGTCAACCATCCCGCAGTAGTCACAAGTCTTTGTATCCCTTTTCCTTCGTTCATACAGGTACTTGCCAAAACAGCTGTGGCCTGACTGGGCCTGGGTCATGGTCCATCGTTTCTTTCGCTCTAGGCTCTGATGTTTGGAATAATCCTCCGAGTCCAACGGCCTTTTGTGCTGTTCTCCCATTTTGCCTGGGATCTGGTCATCAGTTGGGTTCTTGCTGTTTCCCGTGTTAGGGCGCCATAACTTTCTTTTCTCTCTTGAATGGGCAGCTCCACTGGTGGAACTCCTGCTATCACGGCTACAGCATCTTCTGAGATTGTTCTCTAGGCGCTACTGATTCTAATGGAGAGTATCCGCTGCACCGTTCTCAGTTTCTGGACAAGCTTCTTATTTTTGGTGACTGTGTGCCACGTAGGGACAGCATACAATATCTGTGACATTGCGGCACTCATGAGCAGTCTCCTTTTTGATGCCCTGGGACCTTCGGTGTTGGGTAGTAATTTCGTCAGGGCTACAACTGTCTTTTCAGCTTTCTGCGCCGCTTGGTTAACCTGCTCCGCGAATGTCAGCTATGTATCCAATAAAAGTATTTGATCTACTTTTTCGGGATTACCTCGCTTTCCTCTATATTGAATCAAATGGGACCCATTTTCCTCTTTGGAGTGAGTACGACTGCTTCCGTCTTTTCAGGGGCCGGTTCATGTCGTTTCGCTTTTATCCAAGCTAACACGCTTTTCAGTGCCTTGTTTGCCGTGCTCATCAGCAGCTCTTCGGTCCTGGCCACCACGACCACGGCCACATCGTCCGCGTATCCCACCAGGGTCACACTCACGGGCAGCACTGTCCGCAAAAGTCCGTCGCACAGCAGGTTCCACAGCGTAGGTCCAAGGACCGAACCCTGCGGAACGCCACTGGTCATTCTCCTACTTTTTACAATTTCCTCGGCCTCCAGAATTATCTCTCTTTCTGACAAGTACGATGCGATGATGTTGATCAGAGCTTCATCAATGCCTCGCCTTCTCAGTTCCTCTAGTATTATCTGCTACGATGCACTATTGAATGCATTTCTAATATCTAATGTTATAACCGCACAAAGTCCTCGGTATTTCCATGAGTAGGTTGCGGCTTCCCTGGCAATGTTCAATACTTCATTTATTGCGTCCACCATCTGTCAGCCCTCCCGAAAGCCGTCTCTGCCAGGTCTCCTGTTCCCTCAATCTCCCTCTTCAGTCTGGCCAGTATGAGGTGTTCGTATAATTTGCAGATGGGTCTGTGCGACAGTCCGTCCGCCTTCGGTATCAACACCAGTCTGGCCCCGTTCCATATCGGCGGGAAGTAACCTTCAGAGGCCAAGTGGTTATATACAGATAAGACGAGTTCTGGTCTTCTCTTGGCAACTATTTTCAGTACCTCTGGGGGGACGTATCCTCAAGCCTCTTGACGGCTACGGACAATTCTTCAGTGTGATTCCACCGTCACGCACCCGCTGCCACACCACTGGGTCGTGGGTAGGAAATAGGCGGTCGACAGCACTCCCCACCATGGACATCAACTTCCGACACAGCGGGTATCAAAACATTTTTTGTGACGATTTTGTACCCCCCCCCCCCCAGATGCGCCCGTCTACGTGGATACATACAACTCTACAACTGGCCCTTTTGGCCTCTCTAATACTGGATCTCAGCGTCTTTTTTGCCTCTTCCCAGAGACGTTGTTTCTCTTGGTATGGGACTCTTCTTGCATTCCTTGTGTATTTTCGTCTTTTGAAGACACACTTTCTTCTCATCTCAGCGATGTTGTTACTCCACCAGTATACCGGTGACCTTCTCGTCTGACTTCTTCTACGCGACATGACTTTGTCACAAAACTGTCCAAGTACTGCAGGGAAGGCTTCCGCTCTAGGTAGGTCCTCCACAGCAGTTTCCGCCATTATATGTTGCAGTTTAGATCTGTCCAATTTTCTCACCTGCCAGCCTTTAGACTGTTGGTCGTCTCTTTTGGGCCTCTACTGTTCAGTAATTTCGAACATTATGTAGTTATGGTCGCTCAGATATTCACTTTTGCCGACTCCCCAGGATGTAGTCCTACGTTGTACATCACAGGTGCACAGTGTCAGGTCCAGGATGGAGGTGTAGTCTTGCCTCTGGAAAGTTGATTCTTCGTCCTTGTTTAAAATGCAGAAATCGTTGTTTGCGATCCACTTGGTAATTTTTCGGCCTCGATCGTCTGTTAAGTCCATACCCCATTGCGGTGACTTCGCATTGAAATCGCCTACCACGATGGCTGCCCGGTTTCCTAGCCTCAAGCGATGCTCTATCTTATTTAGCGTCCTTTCAAGCTGCCCGATATCATTGTGACCGGAGGAATACACGCTGTACACTTCTTATGAGGGTGTGGTTACATACGAGAAACCATGGCCCCAGCCTTGCCCCTCAACCACCAATTTGGGGTATAGGACTTTTATGGCGGAGTCTAGTTCCCTGTCAATATCCAGTCCTGTCTATTTCTTATTGCTCTCAGGTTTGGCTCACGCATGATTATCATGTCAGCAATGATGTCTCTGGCTGTAGTCAATGCCAGGTCATGTACGGGGCAACTTCTATGTATATTAATTTGTAGTACCTTCATTCTGGGCTTCACGTGTAACCCCTTCTATTCCCTCTCTTTTCCTACGCGGTGTATTAATGTTTCTGTCCACCCTACCGTCATTTTTCCTGTTTCGCATTTTCTCTATCAGGATTTTGTACTCCGGGCACACCATTTCGTTGGTCATGTCCCTTTTTTTGCATGCTCTGCATATTGCTTCGTTGGAACAGTCTTTTATAATGTGTCCTTCACTACCACATTTGAGGCATTTTGCTGTCATATCCTCCTCCGACGTGCAAGTTTTCGCTACGTGTCCGTACCTTTGGTGCTTATAGCATTTAGAAGGGACTATCCTTTCAACTACTCTGCATCTTGTCCAACCTATTTTTCTCTCTCTTCTCAGCAGCAAGTTAGCCTCTTCAATTAGCATTTGTGTGTTCTCGTACTGCAACCCTCTCTCTCTCTCCCTTGATTTTTGAGGACATCGTGACTGTAACGTCGTCATTGAACTGCAGTACGGCCATAATTGCCTTTTTCACCTCTCCTACCGTCGTCACCTTATCCATGTCGAGTATTGTTATGTTACGTCTTTTTTCTTGTGGATTTGAACATCAGTTATACATTTCATCTTCTCTTGCATGTCTGCCTTGAGAGTTTCTACGATCTTATTTTTATTTTCGGCTACTATCAATTTCACGTACCCTTCTTTGGTTCTCTCTACGCTATTGATTTTGACTTTAAATTTGTCGATCTCGACCTTGCTCTTCATTTCTCGTAGCAAATCGGCGTATGATTTCTCCCCCGTCATCGGTTTCACCAAGATGATTTTGCTTCTTCTCTTCTTGCGGCCGCTTTTTCTTTGTACTTGCAAGTCTTCATCCCTTGGTTGTTGTCCTTCCCGACAGTCAGTTGTTTGTTTCCTCCCCTTTTTCGTATGTATCTTAATAGTGATGTTTTCCTCTCTAAATACTAACTCTGCAGCTTTTCGTACGTATTCCACCATTTGTTCCCTGACACAAGTAATTGTGAAGTCGCTTCGTCTTTCGTTGCTTGAGATAATCATGCTCTTTTTCAATACCCCCAATATGTGGCCTACGTTATTTCACGGACAGTTTCGTCCTTCAATCCCAGCCAAATATAGTGTTCGAGTTGATGCTTCTATCCGCAAGTCTCGTAATTATATTCTCAATTATAGTTGTCGAACGCCTTTCTTCTCTCACGTCTCTGACTTGTGTACCCATATCTCTGGTTTTCTTTGTACAGCATGCGACATCGATTTTTCTAGTTTTGCCTCCTCTCTCACTTTTGTTGTCTGCTACATATAGCATTTCTTGAAGTCATTTTTGCATATCTTACGCGTAATCTGTCCTACGTGCCTGCTTAGTTTCTCTGATGCTCCCTCAATTTCAGATTTTGGTTTATAAGAGTTCATGAGAGTCTTACTGAGACTCTTTATAGCAGTTAGTAGGTCTACTAGATTTTGCATGAAGGTCTTCTTCCGCCTCTCATCCTCCTGCTC